>JAVXUP010000841.1:325000-333310 GCA_033070095.1 Escallonia herrerae
TTGCCGAAAGTAAAGTCTTCTGTCTCCTTGTGCCGAAAGTTCAAAAGTTGCAGGAGTCTTCTTGTGCCGAAAGTTCAAAAGTTGCAGGTGGTGGAAAAGCATATTCCATCATCTTTGTCCTTTAGCTTTTTCCTTTCCTTTGGCTGTCTTCTTGTTTGAGCTGGAGGATGACGATTCGTCAGAGCTTGGCAAAATCTTGAGAAGTTCTTGCTGAAGTCTTCTTTCTTCGTCACTTGTATTTGGCTTCTGCGCGAACTCTTGACTGTCTTGGTTCGCTTGACCGCCATTCTTTTTGTCAAAGTCTTGCAATAAATCTAAAATCATTTGTGCTGTCTCTCTCTTGAAAGCGTCTACTTGAAGGTTCCGTTTCTTCGCATCCTTGAGCGCCTTGCGTCTTTTTTCCATTTTTCCCAAACGGACAGGGGTCTCAGGATTTGATAAGTCTTTACCAGCTACCTGTGGGGCTGGACTAGTAGCTCTTTCTCCCGAACTAATAGGATTTTCAGAAATTTTGAGTAAATTTCCAACTGTCACAGGACTTGATTTGTCTTTACCTGTTGCCTGTAGAACAGGACTAGCTACGCCTTTAACTCCGGACGTAGAGGATTGTGTGGACTTGGATCTTACTAAAGTATAGTATTTTGTTTTCCAGTCCATAGTTTCTAATTCATAAACTTGTAACTGAGTTTTAACACTGGAAAGCTGTTGTTCTAACTGCTGTTTATCTACTGCTAACTGGTCTGTGGTTCTTTTTAAGAAATTATAATGTTTAATTAAGACATCACAATTTGCGCAAAATTGTGAGCCGGAAGAAGAAGGAATTGGTGTTCCAGAGAAAGGGACAATTGTAGAGGAGGATGTAGTACATTCAGGACTAATAAAATAATTCACACCATAGTGTGCTGTCATGAGTTTATGAGCTTCTTCATACGTTTGTGTACCTTTATACCAAGGTCTTGTATGATTACCTACGCCATGTGCCATGGCTTCGGGCCAATGTTTGTATATACCGGGTTGCTGCCCTTTAAAAACACAATAAAAGTTATATTTTCTTGTATCTCTAAGTTTATGAAAATAGGCTGCTAAACCGTTTAAAGAATTAACAAACCATCCATTGTCTTTACGAATAAATGCTTGCCAAAGGTTGTCTAAAAGAGTGACCTGGTCTATGGGAAACGGTCCTAACTTGGGGTCTTTTACTTGAAATTTACTTCCTACATGTAGAATTCCTAAATTACTACCATCAAAATTAATCCTACTGGTGCCTGAATTATCTACATAGCTTGTATAAAGTACTGGAAACGACGGATTTGTCTGATTGGCGAAATGAGCTTGTCCAGAGCGTCCATCAGAGGAGGATGTCATTTGTCCTGCACAATTACAAAATTTTGTCTATAGATATGCTTGTAAGGCAGTAAAAATCTTTATTAAAAGGAAGATTTTATTATTACAAAGATAATTGTTTTTATCTACAAAATACTCCTCCAAGCCAATCGAATTCATTCTTACAGACTTGAATGAAATCGTTTGTAGCTTCAATACGATTTTGTTTAAAAATTTCTAACTCTTCATCTCCATCTGTCTCAAATTCATATAAAAATTGAAGATGAGCTTCGAGTCTCTGAATTCTCCTAAATGTCTGACGAAGATAGAGTCTGACTTGAAAAGGAGTCATCCTGTAAAACAAAATATTATTGTAATAATTTGCGAGATAATAAATCTGCTAAAGTGTTGTCTTTTCCTTTTATGTGTTGCCACTCTATTTTGTCTAAACGGTAATTGCTAAGGGTTGCTAAAAACTTTACCCATCTATTTGTATATCTAGCATCTTTGTTTTTATTATACCTTACTATTGCTTCACAATCAGTTCTAATACTAAATTCATGTTTTGAAATTAATAATGCCTTGAAATGTTCTAAGGCATAAATAATAGCAAGTAATTCAAAATCTAAACTTGTCAAATATTGGTTACTTTCTTTATATTTACCGCTTGCGTATCTGCATAATCTTTCTTCTTTTTTACTGCTATATTTATTTGGTTTGCAATATAAGACTGCTCCCCAGCCTTCTTTGCAACCGTCTGTTTGAACTATTAAATAATCTGTTTCTAATGGTAAATATAAGTCGGGTAATTGTTTTACTTTGTCTTTTAAAGTTTTTATAAGGTTAATATCTTCTGTATTAAAATGTCTTTGACCATTTTTACGAGTCTTATTATATAAAGGTCCTATTAGTTTACTCAGGTCTTTGAAATACATTCTAGCCTGATTTAGTAAGCCTAAAAATGCTTGTATTTGTTTTAATCCTTCAAGTTTGTCTGGAAATTGTAGAATCTTTTTGGCTATATGTTCTTGTAATTTAATTCTACCATTCCCTATTTCCATTCCTAAGAATTTAACATTTGTTTTAAATAATTCGACTTTTTTCTTACTAAGAATCAAGCCATGTTTTTCAAATAATTTAAATGCTAAATCTAGGTGCGCAATGTGCTCGGTATCATTTTTACTACATATTAAAATATCATCAATATATACTAAGATAAATTCATTGTAAGGTCTAAAAATATCATCCATTTTTCGTTGGAAGATACTTGGGGCTGTCTTGAGGCCAAAAGGCATTACTAGCCATTCGTAGAGGCCTTCGGGTGTAGTGAATGCGGTCCACTTAATGTCTTCGGGCCACATTTTAATTTGGTAAAAACCAGATTTACAGTCGAATTTACTAAAAATTCTTTTACCTTGTATTTTACTTAAAAGAAAAGTCTTATTAGGGATGTTATAACTATCGTCTCTTATATTATCATTTAGTCTTTTATAATTTATTACCATCCTACTCTTGTTTCTAATTATCTCAGCATGGTTTCTAACTATAAACGCTGCTGATCTGTGTGGACTGTTACTAGATCTGATTACTCCTAATTGTATAAGTTCTTTAATATGCATTTTAAAGTCTTCAGTGTCTAAACTACTTGCTTCTATATTAGCAGTCTTAACAATATAGTCTGGGTTTATAATATCTAACTTACAGTATATTTTGTTTAGGTCCCATCTTTTAATGGGGTCTTCTCCTATAAAGGATAACTTTTCTATAGCGTTAAGAATATCACGTTTATTTGAAAAATAGCTTATTAAATTGTAATTTATTCTATCTTTGTTATAAATGTCGTTGTTATCTATTTGAAGATATTCTTCTTCGTTTTCTGTAATTTCTTCTATTCGACAATTTTTTATGTTTTTTATGCAACAGTTTGTTTTACCCTGGCTGCATTCTTCTCATATCTTATTTTCGCATGTCTTATTTTTGCCTTTAAGTTCTATGTAAGTCCCACCACGCTTCTGAGCGTACTCTGAGGGTGTGTCAATATTAATAGGTGTTTGAGTAGTTTGTTGTGCAATTTGAAAAAAGTCTTTTGAAATTGTAATTGTATTATTATTTGCTAATAAGAAATTTATCCCAAGGATAATTTTGCCCTCTTGATGTAAAATAGGAGCACAAAATGCATGTTTAAGTAAATATGGTTTTGATTGTGTATTACATGGGGTTAAAAAGGTGATAGTTGCATTAGTAATATATGTAGTGTATTGAATTGGAGTGTTGGAAAAACCAACTCCAGTTACTGGTTTGTCTAGGATTTTTATATAATCACTGTTAATTATAGAAGGATCTAGTACTGTAATTGTACAGCCAGTGTCAATAATTGCATTAGTTTCTACACGTTTTTTATGGTGTATAATCTGTAGTCTAATAGTTACTAGATTATTAAATCTTGTTTGTGTACAAAATTTGTCAATATTAAATTCTTGCATTAGCTGTTTATTAGGATCATCTAAATTTATAGTTTATATGAGATTTTCTTTAATATGAGCTAAGGTATCTTCAATTTGTATTATTTTTTGTTCTAAATATTCTAATCGTCTATTAACATTCTTATCGTAATAAGTGTTATCTTGTGTTGATTTAGACGTATTTGTTTTGCTGATGTCTAAATTGTATTTTTGTTTTAGGCATTTAGTGCATGCTTCTTTATAGCATAAATTGCATTTGCATCTTACTTTAATGGCGGGATACCATTTACAGATATAACATGTATTGGTGTCTAAACCTTTTCCTAATTCCCATTGGTGTTGACAATTGTCTTATGTGTTTAAGTTTTGTTCTGAGGGTTTAAACATAAAATTATAGATATTAGATTGTTTTAAGGAGTTTATAAACATGTCTATTTGATCAGTAGTTTCGACGGGAAGCACTTCTTCCTCATCATTGCTACTTAAAGAACAAATGTCTTCTGCGTATTCTTCTATAGATTTGATACTATAAATACTTTCAGTATCACTTAACGTTTCATCTACTTCTAGTAAATCTTCATTTGTATTATTAACTATCATAGATTTGAAATTATTATTATTTTGTCTTCTAGGACAACTAGAACTTAAATGATCAGGTTCTCCGCATGAATAGCATGTAATTTTATTTTTATAGATGCGTCTATTGTCATATTTTCTAACATGTCTTGGATTTAAAAAAGGTTTTCTAGCTCTACTTTTTCGTAGGAAATACGTCTTTCTAGGTTGTTTTGGCCTTCTCAAAGGCTTTCTAGTATATTTAGGTCTAGATTCTTCTTGACCATAGTGTTGAGGTGTATATATTTCTTTACAAAAGCTTGTTTCATTTTTAAGTTGTCTAGCAATTTGTATATTAGTACATTTTGAAACTAAAATTTCTATTACTTGTTCAAAGACACTTCCTAAGGAATAGGCTGGTCTTTGATTCGGGTTTTCGTAAACTTTTTTAATTGTTTCACTAATTTCTCGTCCTAAAGCTCCTGGTAATTTATATAGAAATTTGTCTATAACATTTGAGTTGTATATGTTTCCACTTTGTGAGGCAAAATAATAGTATTCTTGCATAAAAGGTTTTATATTATGCCAGTTATATAGATGTACTTGTTCTAATTTTCTAGCCGCTTCTATTTGTATAATAGCATCTCCAGTATTGGGATTTCTTCCTGTTAATATTAATTGTATTGTGTTTACAAAATTATAAGGATTGGGGCCTAAGTCTGCCATTTCTTTTAAATCATTAGGATAGGCTTGCTGCCATTCTTCAAAATTAGCTTTAGCTATTGGTCCTAAGAATTGTGTCATGTATCTTATCATTTCTTCTCCTGTTTCTAAATTATCTGACTGTTTAGTAATGAAATTTGCTACTACTGCATCTTTCCATACTTGTATATAATTAGTTCTTTGTTGTGGATCGACTGCAGTTATATTTAAAATAAAAGGTTCTGCTGCCTTTTGTATTTTAAAATTTTGTTCTAAAGGATGTTTTTTACCTTTGGGTCTATAATTTGGTCTTTCATATTTTGTATTTTCTATTGTTGCACTTTGTCTTGGTAGATTGCCATATGCATATTGTGGTGTTGAGTTGTATAGAATCTACTACCATCATTATTTTGATTATGTGTGGTTCCTGAACCACCACTTTCGTCCATAAGAATGTATGGAGTTTCATTCATTAGGTTAAATTTGGTATTTCTTAAAGAAATTTGAGTTGTAACAGATTCTGCATCATTTGTTTCTTCTAATTCTTCAACATCTTCTATTGTGATAGAATTTGCGTCTATATATGAATTTATTTTGTTGTTTAAATAGTCCTCTATGGTTCCTTCTGTAATAGAATATAATTCATAATTGTTTAAAAATTCTTCTTCTATACTTATTTCTTCTAGATATATATTTTTTAAAAATTCTTCTTCTTCTTTTAGATTAACATCTTCTAAAAGATTATAATCTTTTTGTCTTATAGTTTCTATTTCTTCCAATGCTTTATCAATTTTATTGTCTAACTCAGTTTTATAATTTATTTCCGGTTCACATATATCTATATGAACGGGTTGCGAGATAAAAGCTTGGCTTAGATCTAGGTCTTTTAAGTCTTTCATTATATCCGAGTCTATATCTGTTATAATTTCTTCAGGTTGATTGAAGATATCTAAACTTTCTTCTCGTTCAACGAGTTGTATAAATTCTTGTAATTGTTGCATACTAATTCCTCTTCCTATAAATGTAGTTCCTATTTTTTGATTTAATATTTTAAAATCTGTTGTTTTAAAGACGTCTAAATTATTCATCTGTTTCGGTTTCTTGAGTGTCTGGGTTATTAATTGCTTCAACGTAATTTGTGAATCTAACAGACATTCTGCCTGACGTATTACGATACCAAAAACTGTCTGTAGGTACTATACTTGTAGATGAATTAGTTCCTAATATTTTGTCTACTTGCCATTCTTGGCCTGAATTTTCTAAAGAATTTACTTTGTAAGGAGGTAAAAGTCTAATTCCTCTATTGATGATAAACTTAGCTGTATCTTCTATACTTAATTGATATCCTACTTGACTATTCTGTGTGAGTTTACCTATAAAGGTAGTACAGATTAGAAGATTTTTACCTTGCTGAAAATCTTCATATCCTTTTGTCATTATTTTAATTTTAATGTTTCTAGCAAAATCTCTTGTATTTAAGCAAAAGTCTGGTGCACAATAGAATATGCCACCATTGTTGTTCATATCAACTTCTATTGCTCCTAGAATTGCTTGCTCACTCGTAAATCTCTCATCTACTATAGCTAAAAATACTTTAGCACCTGTATCTCTTCTTGTTAATCCTTTAATACCAATAACTATTAATCCTATGTGTGTTAAATTTAAATTTCCTCTGATCAAATCTTGCTCAGAGTCTGGATGTATTAAATTTATACTTACTGTATCTTCTCCTATGCATCTATTTTGAGTTTCTCTATAGTGCATAAAGAGTCTTGTTTGACTTAAATTTGCATTATTTTGATATAAAATTTGTGGAGAAATTAAGTCTAGCCTATTTTGTCTAAATTGTTCAATTTGTCTATCTATGTCTATGACTTGTTCTAAGGAAGCTATGGGTGCAGGAGGATTTCTAAATAGTCTTAGAACTCTATTACCTATTGTATTTTCATTTCTTCTTCTAGTTTCTGTTGCGAGTACTTCTGTTCTATTTCTATCTTCTGCATTACCTCTTCCTAAAATATTACTATTGTTTCTTATCATAGACTAAAAATTTTAATGCCTCTTTTGTTTTAGAATTTTTTCTTTTGTCTATTTTAATATTATTTAATTTAGAGCATAATTCTTCAATATCTGTCGTAACTATTTCTTTATCTTTTTTCTGTGTCATGATGTGTTCTAATTTGTCTAATTTTTCTAAGCAATTTATTAATAAAAGGATAATAATGTTATTTTGTTTTCTAGATACTATTTCATTTGGAGTTCCTAAACTGTTTCTTGATAAGCCTTCTGATGGAGTTATATAATTATTACTTTCGAGGAAGGCTTGCTTATAATCTAAATTTGCTTCGTATTCTTTAGAGCTACTCATTTATATTCTATTCCCTGTATGTTAAAATATTTTCTTAAATTATTTTCTATTCTAACATTTTGTTTTTCCATATTCTGTATTTTTTGTTTACTTTCTCTTAGTTCTTGCCTAATTTCTTCAAGTTGTTTTTGTATATAGTCTAAATTATTATGTTTGGGTTTATCTAAGTTAGATTGTAACATGTTTTTAATATAATCTAAATTTTCTCTTATTATTTTAAGACTATGTTGATCTGTTTGTATATTGAGATATTCTATGTTTTTAGACATTTTAATAGGGTAAATATAAATTTCTTCTAGTTTGTCTATTATTTTCTTGTTGCTGTATCATAAGTGTTTGCAGATTACTTAAACGTAATTGACTCATATAATTATCATAAGATTCATCATCTAACTGTGTTCTAATATGTCTTAAGAGTCCTTCTAAATATGCATTTACTTGTAGAAAATCATTTTCTAAGGTTATAAACAAATGTCCATAAGTTTGTAAGGGTCTAGGAACAGATCTTAGTCTTCCTAGTTGCATTAATAATTTTAATCTATTATTAACGTAGTGAATGCGATTTAAAGCAGTATAAAAACGATTGAATTGAATTGTATTTTCTTCAGGTGTAGAATTATATGTCATAGTATCTTCAGTATAATCACTATAAAATGAAGGATCTACTGGTCTATTGTTACTACTCATTTTATGTTTCAAAGGCGTTGTCGAGATTGGTCATGGCTTCTTCATCCCATGGGTAATCATTATCACTTGCGTTATAATCTGTATTATTATCTTCGTTTGTATCTTCAACCTCATTGTTTATATTTAAGGCATTCATATTATTAATTACATCTACAGGTACGCCTAAACTTTCTAAGCGTGATTCTTCATCTATTTGTCTAAGTCTACGATGAA
>JAVXUP010000842.1:0-333308 GCA_033070095.1 Escallonia herrerae
AACAAATTCCGGTCACTTTCTTAGTGACTCAATGACTTATGACTACAATTCAAACTTATGTTTCTTTGTCCTGCCAAACAAGAGAGGCCTGTCTCTTGCAATCAACAACATTAGCGATTATTCCTATGTTTCACGTGTGAACAACGTATGTCAGTCTCCTACAAAACAAGCTAGATTGTAATAAATATAAATAAATATATGAGTTCCTTTTCTGGAGCGTCAAAGAATTTGAATAAGCGACAATGAAAGGGAAAGAAAAATGAGAAATAAGTGCGGCGACGAGAATTGATGATGCATGGTCTGATATTAATGAGGCCGCAACAGCAGACGGGAATGAAAATAAAACCCCTAATTGATTTTTAAAGCAATAGTCGGATTTTGGTTTTCTTTTTTATTAATAAGAGAAATATTTGTATTAACAATCAGCAAGAATCAGTTACAAGAATATGTGAACATATTTTGCACCATGAGACTTAACTCACTTTTCAAAACTCTCGTCAAAAATTGACTTAGGGTTTTGAAGCCATCGCACCTGGTTGCTATAAACTAACTAACATGTAAGTAATAGTAATACTAAGACAAACTCGATGAATCTACCCTCTCTCTTTTGTTTTTTGGGATTTTGTCCTTAAATTCGTTATAATGTGCTACCTTGTTTGGGAACCGAAACTCAATTTGAATTCTAAAGCCTTGTTTGGTTAGGTAGAAATAATGATGACAAATGAAGGAAATGGATAATTTTAAGAAACTTTTCAAGAGCTTGGCTAGCAAAAATTAGGAAATTTTTTTTGCACCAAATAAGTTTTACCCAAAGTAGCCCAATTTTTATTTTTTTTTATACCACAAAAGACACATTTCTTTTAGAGGAAAATCAGTGTATTTTGAAATTATCCATTTAACGGAATGCTTTCAAGAACATTTATTTCATTCTCTCTTTCCTTTCTTTCACTCTACTTTATAGAAATTCAAACTTTCCTTACTCAAATGGAGAAAAGTTGCTGTCCTTTCAATATTTTATAATTGAATCTGATTTTTCACATTTTTGCTTAAATTTAACTTGCTAAATAAATCTTCACGTCCAAGATAAAAATATTGTTAAACACTTGATCTGCACAAATGTTAAAGCCAACAAATGTCATTAACACCCAAAAAAAAAAAAAAACAAGTGTCGAAAACTAAAGTGACAGACATAACATGTAACTTTTCCATTCAGTCAACTATAATTTTAAAAGTGGGATCAAAATTCATTTAAAGCCGTTTGCTTCAAGTTCATATCGCGTGCCGAAAAAAAAAAAAAATTTTGCTGCTAGTCTAATCATTAAAAAATAGTTACAATCTTTCATGTAACTGTAATTAATATTCGCTAGATATAATTAGTAGTATTTTTAACGTTAATGACAATACTTATAATATTTTTTTTAAATTACTATATAAAATAAATAAAAATATTAATTATCACGTCAAAATCATCCTAACAGGATATTTATTGCCTTGAGAAAAATGCACCCCCGGTCTTGACCCTGGACTCTAGACTCCGGGACAAAACAGGGGATAACTTTTCTCCGTCCACGTCAACGTCCCACATCCGAGCTTGACCGCTTACTTTGAAACATCTCAAGACTGACTGATTCGTTTCCCCGTGACCAAAACTTCCAATCCCCCACACCTCAAGATTCACACACTACCGCTCGTCGCCACTTTGTCCTAATCCCACTACGCGCAACTCCCGCGACTCGGCTCTCCCAATTCCTCCCGATTTTTTAAAAATTCCTTTCCCCTTAAAACAATTCCGGCTTTACCAAACAAGCCCCGCGGCCCGTTCCTCCCATTTTCTTTTCCCCCAAGACTTTCCACTCGCCGGAATCCACCAACAACCTACCAGAGAAACTTTGTCACAGAGAGAGAGTGGTTACGGTGGCGATGCTGGAGTCGTGTTACAGGCCGCTGGAGCGGTGCTTCGGCGGCGGAGGAGGAGGAGACTGCCTGCTGTGGCACATGGACCTGAAGCCGCACGCGTCCGGAGACTACTCGATCGCCGTCGTGCAGGCGAACTCGTCGCTTGAGGACCAGGGACAGGTGTTTACCTCGCCTTCGGCTACGTACGTTGGCGTGTACGACGGCCACGGTGGTCCCGAAGCTTCGCGATTCATCACCAGCCACCTCTTCGGTTACATCCACAGTAACTTCTTAAACACTGAATTTTGATTTCCACTTTTTAATCTACTCCTTTGACTTTTTGTGAATTCTTGAGACAGATTTAGCATCCTGTAAATGTCGAACTGAACTTAGATTGCAAGCATAGATTAATTGAGCAACATATGACAAGTCAAGCAGGGTAAAAACAGTGAAGTGAAGTGACCATCTACTTGTTAGCAAGTTGCAAAAAGGCGGAAGGGTTCAAGGGAACGGAGGTTGATAATTTTCGTTTTGACTTTCAGTAATTTTTTCTTGAATCTTAATCAGGTTTGAGCTTCGGTAATAATGTCATGTCAGAATGAAAAAGTAAAAGGAGATCAATATTATGATACGTAGCTGCCGATTGGGTTGATGAGCAAAGAGACTAAAGGCGAAGTTAATTTTGAAGCTCTTCGTTTGTGAATTATTGGATTGAATGAATGCATAAACAGTGAATTACAATTGGTACTTTTTTCAGCAATGGAAGTATGAAATGCAATGAATGAACAAAAATATAAATGTCAAAAATCTATGCTGGCCAACGAACAGAGAACAAGATGCTGCCCTCTTTAGATAACTTAATCAAAGAGGATATATAATTTCACTCTACTGCTGGAAACTGAGGCCCCGTACGCTTAAAATATTTGTTTTTTGTTTTCATTTTCATGATTTTCATATTCAGTTTGAAAATCTGTTCCTGTACTTTTATCATTTTCACCAAAAAAAATTTAGCTATTTTTTCTTATATTGGGTTAAGTTTGAGTGAAAAAAGCTGAAAACACCTTTGAGGTGTTTTCAGTTTTTTGTTACTATTTGAGTAATTTTATCCAAAACGAAAACAGAAAATGGTAAAAGTATGCAAAAAAGGAATCTTTTTCATCATCATTGCTAAAAACAGAAAACGAATTTCGTAAACGTACGGGGCCTGAAAGATTTGCCCGTGTAAGCTATACTTGATTGTTACCTCTTGAAGGAAATACGTCAGAAAGAATCACTTGTTTGAACTTTTTCCTGTTTCTATTTGCGGCTACATGAGATTTTAGAATTATCTTTTCTCTGTTTCTTAGAGTTTGCTTCGGAGCAAGGAGGGTTGTCTGAGGAAGTGATAAGGAAGGCATTTGATGCAACGGAAGAGGAATTCTTGCTTTTGGTCAAGCGGTCTTGGCTGGCTCAGCCGGAGATTATTTCAGTTGGTTCTTGTTGTTTAGTTGGGGCGATTACAAAGGATCTTCTCTATGTGGCAAATCTTGGGGACTCAAGGGCTGTGCTCGGCCGTCAAGTTTCTGATGGTCGGATGACTAATGCATCAATGGTGGTTGCAGAACGGTTATCAACGGATCATAATGTTGCTGTAGAGGAAGTGAGGAAAGAGGTCAAGGCACTTCATCCGGATGATTCACACATTGTGGTCTTAACTCGTGGGGTTTGGCGAATTAAGGGCATAATTCAGGTATTGGTTTATTATTTCTGAACCCGTTCTTTTTTTTTGGAGGATTTGTGGGGTTTACTTATGATTGTTCAAATGCTGGGCATTGCTCTATATTTTTAATTTCGACCATTTGGATCTCAACCAGACTGGATGGGATGGTCTTAATGATAGTTTGATGTGATATTAAAAGTTTCAAGTTGTGTTTGGCATAAATAAATAAAGGAGACACTTTATGATTTATATCAGAATGCAAATAATTGGATTAGTTCCTTGAATTCCTCAAATCGTTATTGATGTTTTCAATATCAGTTCTTGCTAAAGACCTCCTCATTGTCGTTAGCTGTCCTGGCGTCCCTGCTTGTGTAGACTACGATTATCTCATCTAACATACTTCATCCACATCCAGTTTTGTCCTCACACGTTGCCAAAAAAGGAGAAGGACAAAGATGAACCACACACAAAGGATCTGGTTAACAAAAACAGGTCACCAATCACCTAGATGCGCACCTTTCATTTCTTTTAAAGCAGCAGATTAAGTTTTGACTCGAATTTTTTGAAAAGTAACATTGGCGGTGACCATGAAAGTTATTGGAATGGAGTTTTTGCTCGAAATATCCTACAATTAGTTTACGTTGTGAGGGAGTTTAGTGATAAGGCAGGCATAGTTCAGATTCATTTTACTGCTCACACGGTGATGCCAACCACAATGACCATGTTATAGAAAGATTGAACATCCTGTTCTGAGCTCTGTCGACCCAAACTCAAGCTCTGTCTTTCTTGGTTTCTTGCCATCAGTCTTTCATACTCTTCATAGTGTAAAGTTTTGCACTTTCTGGCTCTTAAAGTGTCCCGAAGCTTGCATCATGGGGCCAGCAAGCCTTTATTAGTTGAAGTATGGCTGTAAACAAGGCAGTAAGAGCATCTGTTTCTCATTATCATCTTCTTATTTCGTGTATGGCTGCTCATCCACCTTAGCATGCACCGTTGCTTCTTAATTTAACTCATTGCTTGTGTCGCAGTGGTCCTGTAATACCTTTCATGTACTTGATTGGCATTGTACGATCGCACAGCGTCCTGATCTGCTTCTCACTCGTCCAGTCCCTTAAAATCATTTATCAAAGATGTTAAAGATGATCCTTACTAGGTCCCTCTTGTCCATTTATTTGTATCACACCCCTGCTCCTCCTTGCTTTACTGAAGTTGCTCTATATATTGATCTAAGGCCCACAATAACCTGTAACTGGCTCAGTAGTCTGCATGCAAATGACCTTTATTTTGGCTTTCTAACATGTTTGCTCTGCTATCCACACACACGCACACTCACATTCTCACACAGGCACGCGTGCACTGGCAAGATGGTTTGAGAATTTAGAGCGCTTGGCTAATCACGTATCTAGCAATCACCAGGAAAATTCTTGGTGAATGCACACAACAATTGGTCACATACTAAACCTCAAAAGTTGGAACTTTGGTTTATCTCCTGGAACAACATGTTTTTCACTGGATATACACTTTATCTTGGAGTGTAATTGTGGACTTTTAGTCGGTCTGAACTATGAAGGCTGAACTGTGATCAAGTCAGTGCTGTGTTCAGACTACAGTTAATGCTGACACGATACTCCAGGAAAACTGTGAAGGGTCGTGGTTAACTGTGTACAAGTGTCAAGTTTGTTCTTCGTTATTCCAAGCTTCTATCCTAACATGATATTGTAGCTTTTGATGCCACAAAGATGAATCTAAGTCTTTTCCCTTATTAGGTGTCCAGATCAATTGGAGATGTCTACCTGAAGAAACCTGAGTTTGACCGAGATCCGATATTTCAGCGGTATGCATCCCCTATTCCTTTAAAAAGAGCAGTGGTGTCAGCCGAGCCCTCAATACTGATTCGCAAATTGAGGCCACAAGACTTGTTCTTGATTTTTGCATCGGATGGCCTGTGGGAGCAACTCACTGATGAAGCAGCTGTTGACATTGTCCTGAAAAATCCAAGAGCTGTGAGGCCATGCCACCCTCATTACTTATGTATTTGTGTCTTTGTTGTTGCGACTGCTGGCATAGAAGTCGGGGTTAATGTGTTATTGGTCTTACCCTTCTATTGTTTCTTGTGAGAAAGTAGCATAATCATGTTTTTCGTGTCTTTTTTTCCTTTGTTCCAGGGAATAGCAAAGCGATTGGTGAGAGCTGCCGTTGAGGAAGCCGCAAGAAAAAGAGAAATGAGATATGATGACATAAAAAGAATTGGAAAGGGAATAAGGCGCCATTTTCATGATGATATTACTGTGATTGTGATATATCTTGATCAGCAACAAGGGTCTCCCAATGGGAGACTTAAAGATCACAGACCTGTTGACTGCACTAGTGCCCCTGTTGATATATTCTCTTTCAATTCAGACGAAGGAGACACTTCTTCTATTCGCATTCTCCCAGAACAGAGCTATTAGGAAAAAGATCTGTGCTCCACTCTGAACATAATAAACTTACTTTGGTGCCTCTGTCAGGGTTTAGTGGTTTATTTCAGTGTAATAAAGTAGTGAGCAGGTGGTGTTGTACATAATTACGTCGATCAGGGATGATGCATCAAAGGATGATGACTTCTCAACTGGGCTTCTGGCCTAATTTTTGGCTCCCTTTGTTCTTAGGGAGTGTGTGTGAGTACATTTTGTAGTCTCCTCTTTTGTGTGATACCGTGCGTAATTATCTATACAAAGTGAGATTTTTCTATTTCATTTTACTTTCTTTTTCAAAAGATCAGCTTTATATATCATATGAATGGAAGCACAAAATTAAACATCCCGGGAAACCAATCAAATTGATGATTCACGAGGAAGCCGTTGACCTAATTTCAGGTGAACAAACGGACAAGTATTTTGTCTAAGAACCTCAATTTGGCTGAAAATTTGAAATTATCTGGAAGGAAATTTACAATTTAATAATTACAAAAGAGAATTTGTACAATTTTATAAGGGTCCGATTGGCAAACAGAATTGGAATTGGAATTGAGAATTGTAATTCAATTCCAATTTCCATAGAATTTGAATTGACTTGGAATTGAGTAGAATTTGTAATTCCATTGATTGGTTAACACAAAAAATGATATCAAGAATTGAAATTGCTAAAGTAAAAAAATAAGAGGTAAATATGCAAAACAAGAGAGTTATATTTTTCTTATCAAATCATACCCAACAACACTTCTCCACCAGATGACTTAGGTACAAAATGTAAAAATGCAACTAATTGATAAGAAAACTTGAATTTGCAACCTAACAACTGTATATTAAAAATTTAATGCTATGCTAGTACTTGACAACAAGAAAATATTTTCAAAAATAAAAATGTGCTTAAACTTAACAAAATGAAGTGGCTCTTAAACGTAGCAAGCGATTAACAAGTTAGATCTCTATCAGTAAATAAGATAATAGCTCCTAAAAAACTAAGTTCGAAAACAATTCAAAGTTCATAAATTCTTTGTAGGCTCCATATCTTAAGTCTTATGAGTGTTGATTTGCATCATTAATCATGGCTTCCTCAAGTGAAACGGAAGGGACATGAATGAATCAAACTTCCTCGCGTTGCCAGTCAGCACATCATAAGCTTTGAGCAACTCAACCTAATCCAAATCTGGCACCTCTGCTAACTTCTCATAAATGAAATCTGCACTTGCAATTGTAGCTTCTGTTGCACATACCATTGAAGTAACAGCTGTAGCAAGTGCATCACTAGTCCGACTTCTCTTTCTCGATGGTTGTAACTTAGTTGTAGAGGTTGCCTTTTGATGATTCGTGTTATCAAGATCTTCACTAGTCTCCTTTACATTGGAATTAGATGCCAGCTCATTGTAACCTTCAACACCAGTCTCAGCTCCTTCCCCTGTTGCTCGATCTTGTCCACATATAGCTGATAAATCTTCCCAATTTTCAATTACCTTTCTTCTATATGGCTTTGCATCGGGATAATCCTACAAAAAGTAAATATAAAACTATATAAGTAGCGCCAATTGTTTAAAAAATAAGAGAGATTAATATGCTTTTTACCTGAATATACGCATTCCAAACAGCTTCACTATAAACACTAATCGTATTGGAATAGCAATCCCACTAAAAGCCACTTTGGGTCAACAACTTAGACACTACCTCATAATGCTTGTCCCATGTTTTTAGATGACCAACAATATTCTCTTTTGTAACTTTTACGTTACATTGATCATTTATTGCATCAATCACAGCATTGTACGCACTTGGTTTCCATCCATTAGGAACTTTATTCCCAATATTAAGTTGATCAAGTAAGACAGCATTAAGAACGCGGTCCATTTCCACAGTCCATCTAAGGTATGATTTTGTCTTCAAATCACCAACATTCTTTATTTTATTAGAAAGACTAACTTGCGAGGCATTGCTATCGGTACTCATCCTATTTACAAACACAAAAATCAATAAGAACAAGAACTATTTCAATTAGAATATTAAGAAAAAGAGCAATAAAAAAATAGTAAATGGAGATAGACCACAGTATTTCAGTATTTACAAACTCTTCACAGGCACATTTCAGTATTTCACTCCATATTTCTCGCAGAAGTTCTAAAGACAAAGAACTTCTACTAAAGCATAGCTGTCACCCCACCGCTCCCCTTCCTTCCTGAAGCTACCTCGAATATATATAAAAAAAAGATAGGGAGGGGAGGCTGAAACCACCGCCTTTCGCAATTGAAATAGTGCAAGAATTCTCTTTGCTCCTATTTATGTGTAATCCTGCTCCCAACAAATGCCTCAAGCATATGTTGGAACAGCAAAATTCAGTTAGCTCAAACTAAGACAAAATGTAAAAAAACCATCCAACTTCTCCCAAGAGATTCATATAGACTAGGTGTTACGCATGCACAGAAACCATATGAAGAGTTGCAGGTTATTCAAAGAAACCATATGCAAAGAAAAGAAACATATGCAAAGAAACCATATCAAATTAACACTATACATATCTGTGAAAATTCAGAACTAATATTTAAGAAATAAAACATAACTCACATGTATGAACAAATTGACCACACCCCATTTTATATCAAATACTGAGCATCCCATGAGATGCCAATTTGGAGTTTAGCCCATATTTAATAAGTATTCGGTTCAGAAATGAGGGAAATTTAAACAAAGACCGGGACTAGGATTGAGATCAAATCATTTACTAATTCTAGGTCTGCACATAAATCCAACATCTCTGCACAAAAGTACTAGACTGGTAAAATGTAATGGAAATAAAATAAGCAAGCACACATATATGCATGTGGGTGCCCTTTTTTTATGTTGAACCAGCCACTGCACTAGAAGCTTATACAACCTACTTGGGCAGTTGTACAACCACTTTTGTCCAAAGGTTTTTGCGACTTTGCCAACCGTCTGTACAACCAGTTATGCCAAGAATACAACCATGCGAATGACAAAAACTTTGTCAGGCATTTCGTCGAACAGTTGATGTGCATTTTTTAGAGCATCCCAATTTGGCATAAAGAGATACCAAACGATTTTTAGCAATATGTTATCCAATTTGCAGGCAGTACAGATTACAAGAAATAGACTTACATGGTTGCAAAGAGCTGGTACTAGATCGTAGCCGTCAAAAAGAGTATATCGTCGAAGCCGCCTCCGACGCCGTCAAAATACTAGATCGTAGCCGGCGCTATTGGTACAGTAGATTGCCGCTGCTATGGCGAGGTTGAGTCAAAGAGAAGAGAGAGGAAGATTGTGAGATTGAATCAAAGACAAGAGAAAAGGAAGAGACAAAGAGAGCTCAGAGATGAGAGAAAGGCTGTGTCAGGCAGAGTTGCGAGCCGAAGACGAAAACGAAGAGTGGGCTGGAATTACAAATTTGAGGTTAGGCCTCGGGAAATGGACTGTGGGCTTTAATGTATGTTTTTAATTTCATGGAATTGGGGATGAATTGTAATCCAATTCTAAATAAGTTGTCCAATCACCGGAATTATAATTCTTAAGGTCCAATTCCAAAATCTACCTCAATTTCAAGGCTAATTCCGTGATCCAATCGGACCCTAAGGGATTGAAAGAGTGATTTGGGGTCAGAATCTCCGGTTGAAATAACCACACAAGTAGTTTTTTTGTAAAATCCACTTGATAATTACCTTTCACAATTCAAGCATTTTTTGGTGCCACATGTCTTTCTACTTATTGAACCCTTCGTCACACACTCTCCTTCATCTGTTTTTTTATCTTTTTGTTTCACCAATTTATCCGTAATTCATTTATTTTACTGTGCAATATCCATTTGCAAAAATTGTCAAACTTTAAACTTTGCAGATCCTAAGGTTTCAGAATACAAAGATTTTAAAATGAAGAGATTATAAACTTCTTAATATTTAAAAAAAAGGGTAATTACACCTATGTCCCTGACGTTTGGGGGTAATTACAGTCAAGGACACAAAGTTTCAAAATGTAACATTCCGTGACCAAATATGTTTCAAATGTATCAGCCGTGTCCATCCGTTAGGGTTCTGTCCAAAAAGTGTATTTTTTTGCTGATGTCATCATTACATATTTTTAAAATGACGATACTACCCCTTTTTAAATTAAGAATTCAAGCCTTAATTAAAGATTAGGGTTTTAAAACCCAAAATTAGGGTTTTCTCGAAACCCTAATTTCCAAATTAGGTCCAATCCCTCACCCCCGGCAGCCCCTTCCCTCCCCGTCGGCAGTCCCCTTCCATCACCCCAACAGCCTCTTCCCTCCCCGCCGACAGCCCCTTCCCTCACCCCGGCAGCCTTTTCCCTCCCCGTCGGCAGTCCCCTTCCCCACCGACAGCCCCTTCCCTCACCCCGATAACCTCTTCACTCCCCGCCGGCAGTCCCCTTCCCCGCCGACAGCCCCTTCCCTCACCCCGGCAACCTCTTCCCTCCCCGCCGGCAGTCCCCTTCCCCGCCGACAGCCCCTTCCCTCACCCTGGCAGCCCCCTTCTCCTCCGGCAGTCCCTTCTGTTATTCGCCGAACAAAGCAGATCCACTACCGGCGACGTCGCCATCGCTCTTCCCCTCCATCTCTTCTCTTCTCCCCCGCAGCAGGGGTGTGGCGATTGGGGGCTGTCCTTGTCCCCGTTCCGTTCATGCAGAAGTGACAGAAATGGGGTTGGGGGCGGGGGGTGTGTGTGGGTGCTGGGTGTGGGGAGAGGAAGAATAATTAGTAAATTAAGTGGGTAATTTATTTTAAAGTCAGGGGTAATAAAGTCATTTTGTTAAAACCGTTAGAATTTTTAGGGTTCCGTTTGTCAACGGACATAAGTGTTACATTTTGAAACTTTGTGTCCTCGAGTGTAATTACCCCCAAACCTCAAGGACATAGGTGTAATTAGCCCTTAAAAAATCTTCATCCAAACACACCCAAAGTATACACAGGGCAACAATATTTTACCTTTAATGATGATACGGTCTGAAAGAGTGGACAAATATAGTATGAATGGAGGCACAAAACAACAACCCGAAAACCTATCAAATTGACGATTCACAAGAAAGTCGTTGGGGGAATAAACACGCTATAAGACGAGGTATATCAACTAAGAATTTTAATTTGACTGAGGGTTTGAAATTACATTAAATGAAATCCACCGTTTGATAACAACAAAAGTAATATATATGTAAAATTCTAGAAGTGATCCGAAAGAGGAATTTTGGGTCCAAAATTCTCTGATTTAAATAACCACTTCATACTGACTTTTGTCAAATTCACGTGATAACTACCTTTTACGATTCAAGCATTGTTTTGTGCCACATGTCTTTCTACTTATCTAGCTTTTCATGACACACTCTCTCTCTCTCTCTCCCTCCCTCCCTCTCCCTCCCCTCCCTAATCTCATCTATTTGTTTTTTTATCTTTTGTTTTACCTATTAATCTATAATTAATTTACTTTATAACTAATTATTGTTTTACAATAACTATTTACAAAAATTGCCAAACAATAGACTTTGCAAATTCTTATATTTCAAAATACAAAGAATTTTAAATTAAGGAATTCTAAACTTCTTAATATTAAAAAAAACTTAATATTAACACACTCAACATGGCAACAACATTTTAACTTTACTGACAACGTTTTAATTCTGATATTTCAAAATAGAAAGAAATAAATATATGTGAAAATTCTATAAGGGATCTAAAGGAGGGACTTTGAGAGTCAAAATTCTCTAGTTTAAATTAACCACTCTAGACTTAAGGGTTGGTTTGACAAATTTTTTTTTTTGGTTTTCAGTTTTTAAAGAGCAGTTTAAATTTTTTTTTTTTACAAAAATAAGTGGGTGTTTGGTAACCCTTGTTTTTTTTAGTTTTTTTGTGTTTGGTAACCCTTTTTATTTTGACTTTTTTTCTTGGTGGTTTGCGGTGGCGGTGGTGGGACGTAAGGTGGTGGTGGCAGGCGGTGGCTGCCGGTGGTGGTCCCTGGCGGCTGGAGGTGGCTGCCGGCAGTCGCCGGCGGTGGTCGCCAGCGGCCGGAGGTGGCTGTCGGCGGCCGGCGGTGGTCGCCTGAGGTGGCTGCCGGCGGTGGGAGGGTAGTGGTGGTGGTCTAAAAAAAAAACCAAAAGTGAAAAAAAAAACCGGTTTTTGGAGTTTTTTTTTTACTCTTCAGTTTAAAAACTAGTTTTTTAAATTGGAGAAGGAAAAAAAAATAGTTACCAAACGCTTTTTTTTTTCCAATTTTCAAAATTAAAAAAAAAAAGAGAAAAAAAAATCACGTCAAACGTGGCCTAACTTCCATCAAATTCATAGGACAACTACTTGCTACAATTCAAGTATTGTTTGAGCCACATGTCTTTCTACTTATCCGGTCGTTCATCACTCGCTCTCCTTCTTTCATAATCTCAGTTATCTGTTTTTTAATCTTTTTACCAATATCTCTATAATTTGTTTATTATATAGTTAATCATCAAAATACAATGCTTAATTATTTACAAAAATTTTCAAACATTAAAGTATGTAAATTCTGAGATTTTAAAATATAAAAGTTTATTTTAAAATGAAGTAATTCTAAACTTCTCAATATTTAAAAATTCTTAATTCAAACACATTCAAGGAGTACACAGGGCAACAACATTTTACCTTTAATGACGATATTCAAGGGTGGATAAATGTAGTAGAAAAGTGTATAAATAACCCTAACCCAGGTTAGAAATCCTATAAATTGCCTTTAAAATGAGCTACAGATTAGAAAATTTCTGTTCGATGAATGCATTGGCTTCATTCACAACTGCTCCGGACCTGACTCTTCTTACGGGAGAAAGCCGGGGTCAGCTTCCTTGGATTTGGAGCTAATCGTCTTCGGAATATGTACCTCGTAAAGTTCAATAAAAACACACCAATAAGGTTTCATAGATACTTAGGTTGCAACATTTAACAACATCCTAGACGTTGTTGGAGTCTGGTACTTTGGTTAGAGAGCACGAGACTAACGTTAAACTTCAGATGTGGATCTCAATAATGAAATGATCGATCGACGCAAAAAGGTTCTATAATAAGTTCCATCCCCTGGTTATCATTTTTTCATTGTTATTTTCTTTAACATAGTTCTTTCTTGTTTACATACTATTTCTAATTCTTTTGTTCAAAAAAAGCAAAAAGAAAAATTCAAGCTCAATCCTATCAGGTACTTGTAAATAAGTGATTAAAATTCACCACTTTCTTGTTGTCATATAAATGTTTTTGAAAAATGGTATTCTGAAAAGCATTGAAGTGTTTTTTTTTTTTATATTTTGTATATTTAATTGGATATCTTTTTGTGAAAAGTATCATGATAAATTTATACACGATTCTGTTATTTGATTTGTTCTCATTTTGCTGAAAAAAAAATTGGTTGCTACCCGGTTGGAGGAATCTTCCTCCTACTTCTTATACAGCGACAATCAAACGTCTTTAAATGTTTCTAGTAACTTTTATTTAGTGACGTTAAAAAAGTGTTGCTGATAATTGTGACTGAAAGTATTAGAAAAAAAGTCACTACAAATATTTAGCGACTATTAATTGTCACTATATACGTAGTTAGAGGAATATTTTTATAATCAGAGCCAAAATTTATTCATTGTTGAAAGGAAGAACAGAACCAGGTCCTCCCGACGAAGAGCTAGGCGTAGGAAGAGTGAGCCTAATATCAGCCAATCATCCAGAAGGCCTTTCTTCGTTAAACATGCATCTTTACCCTATTTACAAAAACATAAAAATTACAATAAAGAAAATGATAACTTAAAGGACACAAGTGCTTGATGACCTATCTACCCGTTTATGTAAGTGACATTCCCGTCTTGTGCCGAGGTTTTTATTTCATTTAAAATTAATCAATCTTTATCATGAATATAAGAAGTCAAGATACCACTAGAAACTAAACAATCCTCATATTGATAAATTAATGATGAATATTAAATGACTTGTAAGTTTAATAAAAATACCATTTATCTATAATACAATAAAATAAAACAAAATCTTTTCAAGCAATAATTACTTTGTTATTATTGGACCGTTACAAGTATTAAGTAATATTTTACTTTATGTCTCTTTTATTGGTCCATAAGTGTCATTACAAGTAGTTTATGACAATAGTTATTTGCATAATGATAACTTATTACAAAGATTTATTGTGTCACTTAATTAGACATATATATAAAGGTCATTCTTCTAGTTATTGGGAGAAGAGATTTTTTTTGTTACAAGCTCTTTCATTTTCTAGTCAACATATGATAGAGCTTGTGTCTTAAGAGACTTTCTTTTATATTTTTCTACTCACGTATCAATGTTTTTCTTAACTACAAGTCTTATTGCAAAGACAAGTGTACAAATGTTTATGATTTCGTGATCATGTTCTCTTAAGAGTGTGAGAACAATTGTTATATTTTTGTTGGGCAAAGAAGGGTATTGGGTGAAGCTTCAACTTCTCTCAAGTGGTGCAAACTTAGAGAAGTTACAGCAAATAAGAGCTGGGTTGTTGTATCCTGGAGGCGGCGCGTTGGAACCTATTGCACCGGTATACTCTGTAGGGGCGCGAACCGTCTTAAAGAGAGCGACCTAGTCCGCGCTTCAACCCAATACTAGTATACTGGTTTCGAAGGTGATCATTTGAATCATTGATGGTACTTCGCATGGTAAGAACAACACGGCATTTTTAAGAGGATTGAGGTAAACGTATTTCTCGTACTTACAACTAAGAGGTAAAAATATTCTTATGATTTTATTTACTCAATTGTGAGTTTGCACAGATATTATATTTATTTTTAGAAATGATTTCCAACAATTTTAAGACGGTTAGGCCCTCTAATCCGATTTATAATTTATTTTCTTTATTGTGTGCGTGTTATCACACATGAGAGGACTTTGAGAGTTATGCTTTGCGCAACGGCTTGCAAAGGTGCACAAGACATTCATTGCGACTCATCAAAAACTCATATGATGATAAAGTTAAACGATGGTATGGGTTATGTGATATTTTCATATCACGTCAAGGTAAGTTTTTTGCCTACCTATGATGCATTTTAAAAAAATTATAAAAAAAATAAACTTGAAATAGTGGGGGCATGAGGATAATTTACTTTGACATTTGAAATTAAAAAGAAAAGGGGGTTATAGAGAAACAAAAAGCCTGGTTCTAGCTTTCATGTATTCTTGATCTAGTGAATTGTTTTTAAGGTTAATAAAAACTTGTGTTTTGAGACACATGCATGAATGGAGTCTAACATAGAGAAAATGCGTGGAAAGTTTTGCATATTTTAGTGAATGTATATTTTGAGATGTAGTATTGTCACACTAATTCTTGATTCTTTTTTTTGAGCTTGAATTTATTATCAAGAAAAATGATGAGTTTTATAGTGACAATATATTTTTATGTGGATATTGCGTTACTCCTTATGTGATTGAGTGCACAAAAAATAATTATATGGTTGATCATATAACAATGATTATGTGATTGTTATGTGAGTGATTGTGGTGCATTATTGAGTAACGGTAGAGTCTTAATGCTACTAGTTAAGACCAGCAAAACTAGTCTTATTAACAAGTAAGCACACAAAGCAACATGTGATAAGCCTCAACAAATGCATAAATTGCATTCTGATGATTGTAAAAGTAAAAGTTTACCTGGTGGCTGACCTGTAACGGTGTGGATCGATTATTGAAACTCGTGATGTTATCGTGTATAATGCATATAAGTTGCTTGAGCTTTGTTTTGATACTTTTGCATTGGGAGATAGATAAATTTATATTTCCGCTCCATTAACATTTTTTTGAATAATGACTTCCTCATGAAAAAAAGGAAATTAGCACTCAATTAGATATGAGTTATTTGTATTTTAGTTATTAAACTATTTGTCTAAGGAGTGATGCATCAAAAGTTCTTTAACTTCATTACAAAGAAAATGCATTAGTATTTGGGGTTTGCAAAAGTTAGATGTGAATCCAAAAAGACAATAGTTTTAAAATTGAGAAGCTTTTCAAAATCTGGGAGCCTTAAAAAAAGGCATACCTATATACATGTAAAGTTACTTTCAGAAAGTACAAATATTTGCTAGAAGTTGAAAATAGAGATGCTTTTCATTTGAAAAGTTTTGGGTAGCAAAGTGAAATTTGGTAAAGATGACCAAATTAAAGCTTTGAAAATTTTATGCTCAACATGTTTTAAGGAATTGATGTTATTTTTTCGTTATCAAATATTGACATTTAGAGAACAAGATTATGTGCATGTTTGAAAAAGTTTAAGTATGTGCTTATGCATTTGGCTATGTTGGATAAAGCTACTTTCGCATGTACATGAAAAGCATCAAAATAAAAATGTTTATTACAAGCTAGCATGATAAGAAAAAAAAAATTGATCCCTTTTGCAAATTTGATAATTTGAATTAGCGAAATGCGCTTGATTTATTAATTCTCTAGAAGTTGAAGCTTAAAATGTTTTGTTAATTTTTGAGATCTCTTGAAACTATTTCAAGAAGTTATGAACACAACAATGATTTCGTATAACTATACCGTGATTTAGTATTGACGCTTTTCTAGAAAAGATCAAAACATACAGTTTTTTTTGGATAATGGAAGATGCCCAAAAAAAAAAAAAAAATGTATGTGTGTTATGTTAATCTCAACGTGCTCATAAGAAAATTAGGGTCATGGACCTCACGTTGAAATCTTATATTGATGACGGTAAACTGCGTGTCATGCTTATTTACAGAGTGAGATACTTTTTTGCAGTTTAGTCCACTTATAAGTTATCTAAAAAGAAGTGTAGCTAATCAAGTCTAATCTATTACTTGAAGTAATGTTTGAGCTCTTGTAGATTTTTTATATGGCTTGTTTTATTTGGTGTGAGTTTTGTATCTAACGTGCCTTACATCGAAATTTTCATGTGAGTGTAGCATTTCGTATCCCATATATCTTGAGGCATAATATGCAAGAGCAAGGTAAGAAAAAGAAAATAAATTAAAACTGAGCAGGTGCTTATGTTTTTTTTGGGCATATCTCAACTATGAAATGCAATGGTTACTTACCTATTTTATAATGTTTTTGATATAAAATTCAATGTTACTAAAGGAAGGTCCATAGGAGAATCCCGAAACATGTCCACATAAGAACTTATATGAATTTGCTAGTACCATAAATCTTTTTTTTTGTTGCCAGATAATTCGTTGTGATATTGCATGTATTATATGATTAATATGCATACACCGAAAAATTAAGGACATGAAAGTATGGATCTTGAACTCAAATTTTGTTGTTGGCTGAAAATAGTAATGATATTGCATGTGCTATATGAGTGATATACGTGTATCAAGAAAATAAGCTTATGAAACCGTGCATCTTGACGTGCATTACATTTCTTGTAACTGTTAATGTCACTGTGCATGAAACTTATAGAAATATCTCTGATTTATATACATGATTATGGTTATTATTGATGGGTTAAATATATCCACATCGATGTGCTTTACTTGTGGGAGCTCTCAAGGGAGATACATATGTATCATCAATATATAATAATGATGCATTTTCTTGTCATCTTGTATTGCAACAGATTTCTTGTTAAGCTACTTTTGTGGGATATGAAAAATTGGTTTAGGCTTTGGAAAGGCTTAAAGTTTTTTGGTTAGTATTTAAAAGTTTTGAGTTCTTCAAAAGTATTTTGGCATACGACCATTCTTTGGAGTTGGTTTCAAGACTTGCACATAATTTAATGTGCGTTGAGATATTTTGAGAATTTTGAAGGAAAATACTAATTTTGGAAGTGAAAAAATTGTGGTTTTACTCTTAGAAAGAGAGAACAAAAGAGTTTTTTATATTATCCAAACTACACAAAGTTTTTAGATTTTTTAAAGTCAAGAGATAGAGGTATCTCTAATATGTGACATGCCATTGGATACAAAAAGGTTGAGTAGCTCCTAATAGTAGGATACTAGTCACAAGTTTGTGATTCTTAGTAGTAAGACTACTAGCATGGCCGTTGGGAAAGACAATTATTTTCGAGTAAAAGGAAGGGAACTGATGGACCCTTGTCCTTTCATGGTGAGGTTTTACTACCTCGACATGTGTCCCAAATTAAAAATGTGATAGTATTACATGGGACAGTATTACAATTTTTAGCCTCGATAAATTGTTTGCCTAATCGAGGTGAGGCAAATGTTGCCTTAAAATGAAAATCAGGTTGGTTATAGCACTATTTGTGAAAGTAAACTTATACCACCTGTTAATCAGACTTTTGTTGAAATTTATGTGATAAATTATGAAACTCTAGCTAGAGGCAAAGGTCTGATGTACATCGAGGGGGATGGGACTTAAGCCCAAGTTTATATAAGTCACCTATAAGGATACAACCACCTAGGGACTGGAGATCCCAAGAACTAGGCAGGAGACCAACGAATTATAGAGTGACTTGGGTTTATACATGTGTTATTCTTGTCTTATGACGCGGTGTCCCTCCCTATGGTGTAAGCACATGTTTCTCGTAACGATATTGGAGGTTGAGATTCTTTATAATCTCTTAATGAGTTCTATAGCCCATACGGGTGGGATGTAATAGTTACGAGAGCATCCTTGATAGACTCACCTATATGAGTGTGGAAGTGGGGCCGCTTCCTATGAGATTTGGGCTAATATCTAGAGCACTCATGAAAGCTGGGATAAAGCACAAGGCCATAATGTGCTGGCTTGAGAAGCTTGGTTGAGAATACCTTAAATATCATGTGTGTGATACGATTCCACGTGCCCTTAAGTAGTCATCGTTTCAAGGCTGAGCCACTTTGACTCTAGTACGGGAATTGTTGAACGCTAAGTGAAGGTTTCAAGGCAGAGCCACTTTCATGATGCATGATATTCTATCTTTGCCCAACTATATGTTTCATTATTTTTATTAAAATAAGTGGGGGATTGTTGGAGTATTTTAATAAAAATACCATTTATCTATAATACAATAAAATAAAACAAAATCTTTTCAAGCAATAATTACTTTGTTATTATTGGACCGTTACAAGTATTAAGTAATATTTTACTTTATGTCTCTTTTATTGGTCCATAAGTGTCATTACAAGTAGTTTATGACAATAGTTATTTGCATAATGATAACTTATTACAAAGATTTATTGTGTCACTTAATTAGACATATATATAAAGGTCATTCTTCTAGTTATTGGGAGAAGAGATTTTTTTTGTTACAAGCTCTTTCATTTTCTAGTCAACATATGATAGAGCTTGTGTCTTAAGAGACTTTCTTTTATATTTTTCTACTCACGTATCAATGTTTTTCTTAACTACAAGTCTTATTGCAAAGACAAGTGTACAAATGTTTATGATTTCGTGATCATGTTCTCTTAAGAGTGTGAGAACAATTGTTATATTTTTGTTGGGCAAAGAAGGGTATTGGGTGAAGCTTCAACTTCTCTCAAGTGGTGCAAACTTAGAGAAGTTACAGCAAATAAGAGCTGGGTTGTTGTATCCTGGAGGCGGCGCGTTGGAACCTATTGCACCGGTATACTCTGTAGGGGCGCGAACCGTCTTAAAGAGAGCGACCTAGTCCGCGCCTCAACCCAATACTAGTATACTGGTTTCGAAGGTGATCATTTGAATCATTGATGGTACTTCGCATGGTAAGAACAACACGGCATTTTTAAGAGGATTGAGGTAAACGTATTTCTCGTACTTACAACTAAGAGGTAAAAATATTCTTATGATTTTATTTACTCAATTGTGAGTTTGCACAGATATTATATTCATTTTTAGAAATGATTTCCAACACAACTCCCAGCGCAACAAAGAAAAAATCAGCGTAAAAATTCTAAATCATCATCGACAAAGCACACTTTTAGTTGGGCGGTGACAATGGATACTACGTTGAGTCGTGTGTGCCACGTTAACAGCTTACAAGTTACAAACCTTTGCAGGAACCTGGGCGCCATACTCGAGGAACCTGCAGAGCTCCGCTTGAACAGCAGGTACACTCCTCCCAAACAGAAGACCAAAGACAGCACAGTAAATTCCCACACTTTATGGTGACAGTGGCAGTAGTAGTACCATAAACACGAGTTTTTATCCTAATTAATATATATTTAAAATTTAATTATCAATATATTCTATTTTGAAACTTATTTATCCACATACTACACTTTTAGAAATTGATATTTGAAACTACAATTATAAAAAACAACGATTTCTTATTTATTTCTGCTGTAATGAAGCAACGATTTCTCTCTTGAAATCGTGATTTCAAATAACGTTTTTCAAAAGTGTAGTATGCGAGTAAATAAGTTTTAAAAATAAATAAATTAATAATTAAGTTTTAAAAATATATCAATCAGGGAAAACACTCCCGTCAAAACAAAAGCCCCACTGTAGCATTAGCTAGGACTTAGGTGGAGGAGGAGGAAGATGGGACTAGTTGAAGAAGCTCACCACGTGAAGGTGTTGCCCTGGGGGCGGCGAGAAGACGGTGGTTCTGGCTCACGGGTTCGGCACGGACCAGTCGGTGTGGAAGCACCTGGTGCCACACCTCGTCCAGGATTACCGGGTCATACTTTACGTTAACATGGGCGCCGCCGGCACGACGAACCCGGAGTACTTCGACTTTGAAAGGTATGCTACTCTTGAAGGCTATGCGTACGAAGTACTGGCCATTCTGGAGGAGCTTCATGTGAGCTCGTGCATGTTTGTTGGGCATTCGTTGCCGTCCATGGTGGGTGCCCTGGCTTCCATTATTCGCCCTGATCTCCTCTCCAAACTTGTCATGGTCATGGCTTCTCCGCGGTGAAATCTCGTTCTTTGAACTATATGCATGGGGTTTGTGCATGGTCCCTATCCCCTCTTCCCCCTTTTTATTTGTTGGGCTTTGTTGCTGCTAAAAATATGCTCCGCGTACTTTGCAGAACTCGAGCCTGGACCGATGACCTGCAAGACAGAAAACGAGTGACTGCCGGGTGGGGTTCCCGACGGAGAACTCTCCGATACTTAAGTCAGAGCGCAGCTACATGATAGTAACTCTGAAAATATATGAATTGTGTAATTGTCCCATACCTGGAGGGGTAGACCTTTTTATATAGCTGTAGGAAAAGACTCCTAGTAGGACTGGGCCGTAAACCAGATGTGTTAGGATCGCGTTAGGATCCTCGAGGATCACGTCACAATCCCTAATAAGGTAATCATTGATCTCCCAGTTTGACTAGGATTGCCGGGTATTCCCCAATTATTCGGAGTTATATTTGAGTTATATCATAAGCCCCCCACTTCCTTAGCTAAAATGTTTGGCTGAGGAAGTTTATACCTGGTGTCTCAACACATGCGTCAGATTTGTAAGTGATTCTCATCCACTTGTAGGGGTAACAATATTTCTCTCTTCCATATGCTCCGACCTAATCGGGAGCTTAGGCCTTAGAACTTTGCCCAAGTAGGGCGCTAGAACCCTAGCTCTCGAGAGCTAAGTCTTAGAATGTCGCATGAGTAGGCTATTCGGAATCATCTTTAGAGAGACGAATCATGGGATCTCGAGATCCTTTTAGGGGCTATGCCCCATGGTAGCCTCTCTCGGGAGAGGACACAAAGCTGTGCATGCAAATTGTTGCATGTGCCAAGTGTTTGAATGTCCCCTCGAGGGGTCACCTCTCTTTTTGAGGGTGTTCATTTTTGTGCAAGCGTGTGTTCTTGAGCTCGAGCCGACCACATCATGCTTGCGTTTTACTTTGTCGCGAACTCTTATCATCAGCTAAGAGCTGGCAAAGAAGCCTCGCACTCACGCTTGGCTGGGTTTTGAATTGACAAAGAATGGTGGGGGGATGAAGTCCCATGGTCCTTTGTCGTTTCACGGGTTAGAACTGTAGCTAAACCGTTCGGATAGAGCTCGAGCTCTATCCTATCACCTCGGGGGTGTTCGTCCTTTGAGCGACTGATGGAGCGCGGAGCTCACGCAAAAACCCTCGGGGGTTTGACGGAACTTAAGAGTTCTCGTCTTACAGGCCCTTGGGGGCGGATGGAGCCGGAGCTCATGCAATTACCCTCGAGGGTTCGACGGAATTTTAAGAGTTCTCGTCTTACATGCCCTCGGGGGTTTAACAGAACTTGGAGCTCTTGTCGTACGCGCCCTCGGGGGTTTAACAGAACTTTAGAGTCCTCGTTGTACGCGCCTTTGGGGGTTTGACGGAACTTTAGAGTTTCTCGTTGTACGCTCCCTTGGGGGTTTGACAGAACTTAGAACTCTCGTCGTTTATGCCCTCAGGGGTTTCTTGTCCTTGTTGCCACGGTGCCAAATAAGAAGGCGCGGTTCATGGAGCCCATAATATGGTCGCTGTGGCGAACCTCCCTGTCTGATAAGACACAAGACATTAAGCATGTATAAGAATGATCTCATGAAATATAAAGCCCCCGGCCTTTGAGAAGGCGTGGATATATAAAGACGGCTTTTAAGCCCATATGTAGAGTCCGGTCGCAAGAAGACCTGTATTAGCAATATAGAAGACCATAATCCGCCTGCTTGACTAGACGAGCATATAGAGCTTAGAGGACGCAGAGTTCGTCGCAATTTATCAATATGCTAAGAAGCAACTAGATTCAGTTTGCTGGTCGCATGAGCTTAAGCTTGCAGTTGAACCGGCATATTAGTGATGCTTATTAGCAGAGGCTGACGATATTCTCTGATTCACTGATCGAGGTCACTGTGTGACCGAACATCACGAGATAATAAGATATGCCGAGTCGGCATGAAGTTGCAGTAGAAAACCCTAAACGCGACTTCAAGTCACAGGGTGCTGTGAATTTTTTCCTTGCTTATAAAATGGTTTATACGTCACCGTTGATGTTTGCAGACGTAGTTTAAACCTTGCAAGAAATAAAAATACGTGACTGAAAAAACAGCCTTTGAAGCAATAAAACATATAAAAATGTAACTATGTTTTTAACACATAATTAATAGCGATGTTCAGACACCACGACCCCATTAGGGTTTTGCTGGTTAAGCGACTAATGTGCTGCATTGCGTGTCGCAAGTGAGCTTTAAAAGTCATAGTAGTCGGTGAGACCCGACATGCGACGTGCTTGCGTCAATTGACACAATTGCATAATGCTAGCCCAAAAAAGAACGTAGGTCTAAGTGACATAGAAGTGCACAAAGAGTAGCGTTTGGAAGGCTTGCTAGCGCCCAAAATTGTAATCGCTTTATTTTTTGTGACGTGCCATGCAATATAAAATGGGTACACACACTTTAAAAAATATGTAACATATGTTAAATAAATGAGGCCCGGTTAGGTATTGAATTTAAATAGACCATTTACTCGGGTTAAATACGTGGCCTAAGTCATATAAATGAGACTCTTAGGGTCTTAAATATCAATATGCAACTTTCATAGGCAAAAAATATAATGCACTTACAAGTTGTGGCATATGTTCAATAAATAAGACCACGTGGGCCTAAAGTAAATATTCAAAATTATGCGGCTTAATGTTAGAAGGAAAGAATTGACCTTTTCTTTCTCTAGTCTGCCCCTCCATTAACAGAAGCACGACTGCTATCGCTGCTGGTCAGATCGCACCGCCGGTGTCAAGCAAAAAAGGAGCGGGGTCGTTCCGGTTGCGCAAGACCCACTGACCGAAGTATCGCCGAATGGCGGTGTGACGTCGGCGATGGTGGCCATGGCGCTGCGGCTAATCACGTTGGCGAATCGCTTGGAGGTTGTCGATCTGGTTGCCATCTCGGACGACACATATATGGGCAAACGGCTATGTCGCCGTTACTCCGGCAGTGACGGAGGACTTGTCACGATGATGTTGGGGCAGTGCGTTGGCTGCCGTTGGTTACGATTGACCGGATCTGAGCGAGTGAGCGACAGTCAGGTGACGCCGCGGTGGTGCGGCGCCGGCGCCTTGCCAGAGGAGTTGATCTAATGGCCAGATCAGCTTCTTCTTCTTCTTCCTCCTTTTTTTTTATTTAATTTCTTGGGATTGTTGATGCTGCTCCGACAGCTTTTTGATGGTTGCACGGCTGATTATGGTGGCTGTGGTGGTCCTGCGACGTTGCGTAGTGGATCGTCACTGGTTGTTGGTAACCACTGATGATGGCTGATGGCGGCGGGCCTCCTGTCTGAACCTTAGCGGAGGCTGATGGAGAGATCTTGGAGGATAGCGACGGTGGCACATACTCGATGGGCTTACGGATAGTGTCCATTGCGACGCCAAGGATGTTGACCAAAGGGACGGCGCTGAACTGTTAGGGTTTTGACCCTTTCTGGCGGCAGCCTTTTGGCCGTGAGCGAGGATGCAGTTGCTAACGGAGTGGTTGTCGTGACACTGTCGTGGCGGCGTCTTCCTATTCTCTATTTTTTCTTTGATTGCGACGACAATCTGACTCCCACGACAGCGACAAATTGCTGTCGGTGTTACAGCAGATTGCGGTGAGACTATTTGACGACGGTAGTACCGTCGATCCCATTGGTGATGACTCCATTAGGATGATGGTTGATCGGGTGTGGGGCTGCCCACGTAGGTACAGTTGACGGCAGTGGTGCCGCTGTAGTTTAGAGTTTTGAGACCTTCGGCGGTGGCGGCGGTTTCGACGTGTTGCCACCGTTGCTTGCAAATCGAGCGTTTGAATTCTCTTGAGGTCGATTGGCTAGGCTAGCGGTCCCACGGATGGCGCCAATCTGTTGCTGCTAAAAATATGCTCCGCGTACTTTGCGAAACCCGAGCCTGGACCGATGACCTGCAAGACAGAAAACGAGTGACCGCCGGGTGGGGTTCCCGGCGGAGAACTCTCCGATGCTTAAGTCAGAGCGCAGCTACATGATAATAACTCTGAAAAAGTATGAATTGTGTAATTGTCTCATACCTGGAGGGGTAGACCCTTTATATAGCTGTAGGAAAAGACTCCTAGTAGGGCTGGGCGTAAACCAGATGTGTTAGGATTGCGTTAGGATCCTCGAGGATCACGTCACAATCCCTAATAAGGTAATCATTGATCTCCCAGTTTGACTAGGATTGCCGGGTATTCCCCAATTATTAGGAGTTATATTTGAGTTATATCAGGCTCCTTCCCTGTGCTCTCTATATGCAAAGCTTAGCTGTCAAGAGAAAAGTAATAACTTGAACTTATATATGTGTGTGATTGTCTTCTGAAGCTGAGGATGCTGGTATTGAGTGTCAGATCCTGACTGAAACTAGTATAGACTAGTCTGAGGAAAACAAACCCCAAACTCATCACAAAATATGTTTATTTAGTTCAGTTGTATATACTTGAATTGAGATGTTCTCAATTCTTTTAAGTGTTTCATAACTAGCTCTTTTAGCTAGTGCATGCATACAAGTTTTTGTGAGTTACCTTATTGAGACCTATCTATTAGGTTTCTGAACACTAATGACTACTTTGGAGGATTCGAACAAGAAGATGTTGATCAACTATGCGGAGCAATGGAATCGAATTACCAGGCTTGGTGCTCCGGCTTCGTACCATTGGTGGTGGGAGGTGACATGGACTCTGTTGAGTCCAAGAGTTCAGCAGGACCTTGTTCAGCATGAGACCTGACATAGCATTAAGCGTTTTTCGGATGATATTCCAGTTCGACTTGAGGCATTTCCTGTCCCACGTGACATTGCCTTGCCATATAATCCAGAGCTCGAGGGACTTGGCCGTGCCGGGGGGGTCGTCTCGGAGTATCTCCATCGTAACCTCGGTGGCAAGTCCGTGGTAGAGATCATCGCTGTGGAAGGCCACCTGCCACAGCTGAGCTTGCCTGAGGTCACTGTCCCTGTGTTGCTTCGACACATTCGATGTTAAAAAATAAACATGATTTGCGACACATTTGGTGTGGAAAAATAAACATGACTAGTTTTACTTTAGTAAGACGGTGGGTTTTAATATTGTGTTAGCAGTGCATATGTTAATAGTCTACTAGAGTTATGTGCTGGTTGAAGTGATAGATAAGCAATTGTAGAAATGTCAAAAAGGCCGGACCAGCCAGCGTCAAAAGGGCCGGACGGCCTGCGGGCTGGTCCGGCCTGTTTTTCGCCCAGACTGGCCCTATCTCTTAGGGCCAGGGCCAGGTCGAATTATTTGAGAAACAGGCCCGACCCGGCCCTAAAATGGCCCTGGTTTGGCCCGGCCTGGCCCTCTTTTGGCCCGAAAACTGGCCCCCTTTTGGCCTTAAGATTGGCCCTACATACAGGGCCCTCTTTCGGCCCAGTATTATTGTATACACACATTATTATGTATAAGTTTGCATGTCTAACGATGATCGAATGAGTAATGAATCTGAACATGAATTATGATGATCGTTCTTCCTTTGTACAATAATCAAAGATATGGTTGACATAAAACAAGAATTAGATTACAAATATTACAATCGAACTGTAAGAAATCATGAGCCTCCCTGAAGAGGCCTTGGCGGTCTTGGATAGGCCGAACTTATCTGTCAATAAATACCAAACCGACTAATTACACCCTCTTACATATAAATTAGTATTGGCACCGTGCGTAAAAAATAACTGTTAAAATACATATAAAAAACTAGCATTTATTTTATTAAATAATAATAACAAAATAGATAGTAAAATAATAATATTGTTTTCACCTTTTTATGACTTTTCAATCACTTTAAAAAATAATTGTTATTCTTTCAGCAACGAAAGAAGAAGTAAAATATCAAATAGTAGAAATAGTCTCTTTCAAATAGTAATAATTGTTATGTGTTAAGATTTTATTAATAAAGCTCACCAAGAAGAGTATAAAAAGGTTTAACATATAATAAAAAATAAAATGAGAGACAAATAAATATGTATATACATAAATACATATATATGTATATGACTTATGATGAAATAAAAGGATAAAGATTAGGTTCGTTAAATTGTGAATATTAGACATGCCTAGAGTATATGAAAGAAAAAATTTAAAATTGAGATATGTAAATGAGAGAGAGAGAGAGCAATTTGCTTACATAATAACAAGAATCTTAGTCATAGTACTACATTACAATTTGCTTAAATAATAACAAAAAATTACTGTAATTCAAGCTTTTACTTTGAATAACAAGAAAATGCAAAAAAAAATAATAATAAGGCTCGGGCCCGACCCTAGATATTGGGCCTAGGGCCACAGCTTGGACTGGGCCCAGATTTTCCCTTCATCTGGCCCGGTCCGGTCCGGTTTGTAGCCCCACTGGCCTGGCCCTGGCCCGATTTTACGGCAGGCCCGATGGGCCCGAGCTGGGCGGCCCATTGACATCTCTGCAATTGCGTCAAATAGTAGACAAATTGAATTGTTATTACATAATACTCTCTCCGTCCTATATAATTTGCCCTTTAGATAAGAGGGAAAGAAAGTGAATTAATGGAGTATTAAGTGTGAAGAGAGAAATGATTAAACAAAGTATAAGAAAATAGGTCATGTGAGAGTTGACGTAGATTTAAATGTGGACAACGATATAGAATAAAAAAAAAGTGTAAAAAGGGTAATATGTAAAAGTATCTACAGATTCTTTTTTAATTTAAAAATGAGTAATTTTTATGGAACGGTTTAGAAAAAAAAGTTGATCAAATTATTTGAAACGTAAGAAGTAATAACTAAGAGTTACATCAGTAGTACAGTATAAGCCACGTACTTTAATTAGTCTAGGAAGGTTTCAAGGGTTTAAGAAGGTGTATGGCAAGCGCAAGAGGCAGAGAGATGAAATTTTAAGTATTATCGTGTTCACTTCAAGATCTAGAATGAGTAATTATCTCCAAAATTTGAGAGAGAAAGAGAACGTTGCGTTTGTGAAACTCCTTTTTGGGCACCAATGTCGTAGATTCGATCTTCTATAATACAACAATTCATTTTCGAGGTTTTGCCCATTAATCTTTGAGCTATGCCCGTCTTTTGAAATTTTAATTATTCTAAACATTGCCTTCTTCGTGCATGTAACAAGAACTCGGAATAAAATGCTGTCGGCCTGGGAAATGAGTGGAATGGCCATGGAATCTGACCCATCCCGTTTGTTGACGTCCACTAAAAGGAACAGTGACCCTCCCTTCCTAAAAAAAAAACCTTATTTTTCTTTAGCCACGTTAATAAACGTCAACTTTGCAACCTTGAAATGAAGAAGTTGCTTTCTTAATCGTAGAAAGATAATTACAATCTTTATATTACTGTAATTAATAGTCGTTAAAGATTTTTAGTAATATTTCAGCTGATACAATTCATATAAGCACTTTTTTTCTGTTATTAAATAAAAGTCACCGAAAATATTTAATGACAATTAATTATCGTTATACGAGGGATTGTAGTTACTTTTCTATAATCCAAGCAGCAATCAAAAATTTTCCGTTGGTAAATCCGGTGAGTGTGCCTTAAGCTTAAGTCCGGCCATTAGTTTGTGACTGAGGTGCTAGCCTTAGCCCCTTAATTGACTTTAAATATGACGGAGTGATGATATGAATCAAGTGATTCACTACGAATTGAAGCATATAAACCCAAAGTATATGTGGTCCAATCCAGTTACTTGTTTCTTGAGTATCTAAATCGAGATATATGTGTTTCTTAAACTGAAAATTGGATTTGGAATTAGATTGCCATGATATGCCTATTGTTTTCTCAAAATTTGATGACAACCGGTTCAAAAAAAGAAAAAGAAAGAAAGATTTGTTTATAGCCTGAATAGTTTTATTTTTGTAATTTTTCAGTTGTTCTAATGTCTTATAAGTTGAGCTGCTTAACTCTATTTCTCAGTATCCCTTCACTCGTAATTGATTTATTTCTATTTTAGCTTTTCTAAGCGAGCCGAAGACCCAACACATATCTTCTTGATAGTGGATGATGAGTTTTCTTTAGAATTCAACTACTTGATCCTTCCACTTACTTTTTCTTATGCCAAAATTAACCGCTATTGTTGGAATTAAGATCATGTTCGTGGCAGTAATTACTGATGATCAAGGTTGTTTTACATTTTTTTTGGTTATACGATTTCCCTCCGTAGTTCTAATATGAGCAAGATCTATCTTTTAAGCCCATTTTTGCCCTAAAAAATGGTGTTTGACATATGCAGTCCCTGAAAAGAGACTCTCTTGACTTTTGTGACGAATCCCAAACAGTTAAATTTTGGCCAAAATCTTTACAAACAACCCTAATTTCTTAATTTTTAAATCAAGCGTTTATGAAAAGAAGTCAAATAAACTTTTTATTTAACTAGGGCTGGCCCAAACCATATTCATGAGCTGGGCTACCAATAAGCTATAACTTCGCTTATGAATCCGTATGGATGTTCCTTACCCAAACCAAACCGTATGCTCCAGTTGGGCTACCAATTTGCTTATGAATTTTGTAAAATGCTGTAAAAAAGACAATGCAACAAGGGTGGAGCTAAGCCAGATTCACACTTTTGTCACTGAAAATATATAGTGACAAAAAAGCTGTAAATTCAGTGTAATTTTAACCTCACCCTATTATAGAAACACAAAATCAAAATGCTACATCTATGTATCAAAGTGAAATATAACACTTGGTTCTTTTCTCTTTCAATTAATGCTCATTAGTATTCAAAAAATATCTTTTTCAAGTCTTGAAGATCTATCTTGGATCGACGCAAAGTACAACTTGTAAAACAAGTCATCTATAAGTTTTTTTTTCTTATGTCGGTGTTATCTTTCCTTAACATGAGAATCAGATTATGATAATTGTCAAATCAACGATTATTTTTTTAAAATAATGCATAAAAATTATGCAATCAAATTAGGTAAAATTAATATTAATGAGATAAAAGTCATTATTACGTAGTTACATCATATATAAATAAACCCGTCTAGAAGGACAGAACCTACTATGCGGCTGTGGTTGTTCTGACTTTTGGGTCTGGACCACTTGCTGCATGCCACAATCATTCCAATAAAATCCATCTACCCAACGGTAACCTGTAATGTCTCTCCGCGCTTTAATTGGGAATCATTGGCGTAGTCAAAAAAGAAAAGAAAACCATATGAGAAGGCTGCCAATTGTAGCAGAATCTAAAGGAGAGAACACTTGACACGCAAAAGGTTTCAAGTTGATCCACTGGGTCACGTGGCCAACTTAAACTCTACGCCCACGTGACAGGCCCATGCCGTCCAGTTGATTACTTTGGAAGTTGGAAGGTATATTTGCAGTATTATATTTTGCTGAGCTTATTCTTCTGTTCTTTTAATGCATCATCATCGTCAATGTCATCGTTTTATCACAACAATACTGCGTCCGTCCCAGATTATCTGACCCCCAAAAGGCTTGAGTTTATAACCCTGTACGATAGAAACTTTACTGTTAAGCTATCACGTTAGTCCTACCGATAGTCAAACTAATGTGTTAATGCAATAAGTTAACACCTGCAACAATAGCAGAGTTGGTGTAGCAACCTTATTTCTACTAAAAGATGGCGCTTCTACGGGATAACGCCGGTAATAAATAAGTTATCGATAAATTTCGTTCTTTCTGAAATGGTAACTTATGCTCCTCCTTTCATGTTTTATATGCATCACGTGTCTTAAAACCTCATAACAACTAGCAGGATGGTGTTATTTTTTTTTTTAATGCTCTAAGAATCTCGGCTAATCTACTATAAATCATCTTAATGATTTTTACTCTTGTTTCCATCCTAGTATCTTTTATATTTGACTATGAAAAATATCATGCATCATGTTGTCGACCACAGGTAAGCACATATATATAAGAAAATAGCAGCTCCTGCACTGCTATGTAGGATTGTACCTTGCAAAGTTATGTGCTTAAAATAGTTGGAGGGCAAAGAGCGTCAATAACCATTAAGAGGGGAGGGAGGGGGGGTTGGATATAAGGAATGTTAATCCAAATTAAGCACGAGAGATACAAAATGATATAGCATTTTCCTTTAACAAAAATCATCCTAAAATTATGATAACACAAGAGCAGATAATGAGAGTGAGCACGCGAGAATCAATAGCGAAAATGCTGCCTTTAGAAGGAGGGAAACATATGTATTCGTAAATTAGCCAAGATTACCAAAGAAGTGTATTATTGGGATTACATGTTGTCTCCTTATTATCCTCTCTATACATAAAAAGAGGGACTTAATTACAGTTGTTAAGAAGCAGCTTACGTAAGATTCGGGTATATGACTTTATGTTAATTGATTTTGAAAAAAGTGATAACCAAAACAACGGTCCACCCTGTAATTAATTTATATTTTCTACTAATTTCTACTTTCTAGTGCACTCAAAACAAAAAAAATAATATTTTATATGTCAACTCCAATTACCGTCACCACAAAACCACAGCGTGTATAGGGATGACAATGGGGCGAATCGGATGCGGATCTTATAAGATCCGCACCCGCCCCATTGTCATCCCACTCCGCCCCGCACCGGGTTATACAATCTCAAATCAATATCCAACCCTAAAATACTTTAAAAAACCCGTCCCCGCCCCGCCCTGCCCCACAGTGATGCAAAATTGGCAGTAGATCATGGCAGTGAAATTGGCAGCAGATCACTTCTTCTAGATCACGGCTTGCTAATGGCTCGCTGTTGAGTCAGTCGCCGACGGTGCCGTTAGGTCCGTCGCAGCCTCATACATCGACGGTGCCGTTACGTCAGTCGCGACGGTGCAAGTCAATCGCCACAGTGCCGTAACGTCAATTGCCACGGTGCCATTAGGTCAGTCAACAGTCATATCCTAGCACGTCAGTCGTCGTCTCGTCGACGGTGCCAAGGAGAGGGAGAGAAGACGAGGTGCGATGGCGGTGCGGCACCTTTGTTGTCGGCAGAGAGTGAGATTGATTGGAAAATAGTGTTTTGGGGGAATGGGGGCTGATAAGGGCATCCTATATATGTGTGGGATGGACGGCTATGATTAAATGATGAATAGGGTTAATATAGTGGGGCAGGGCAGTTTGGACTAAATATCATACCCGCTCCTAACCAGTTGCGGATTAAAAAAAAAAATCATACTCGCCCCACGCCCCGGTCAAAGTCAAAATAATCCACTCCTACCGAGGCGGAGCGAGGCGGAGATCTGCGAGTTCAGATTATTTTGCCATCCCTAAGCGTGCATCTAATAATTGGGCAGTTGATAAATAAGGGAATCTCCACTTTGTCCCCACGTAGTTTCATCAAATTGTGATATGACACTCTCTACTTTGTACTAAACCTACATTTACTTCTAGAAAATGTACACAAGAGACGGTTTCTTTCCAACTTAGCATGCTTCTTGGCACAAATGGCTTGACGCCCAAAATAATATTTTAGAGACAAAAATATCTTTTTAAACTCATATAATTCCAAATTGGCCATTACTTTATACAAATGCCTTTTCAAGTGACATAAATATATATTTTTCAAGGGCAATTTTATCATTTCATCTCAAAAAGAACTAATAACCACAATATCTTCTATCTCTTTCCCCTTCCTCTCGCTCCTCCCTTCCCCCCTCCCCTAAAATGATGCCACGGTCACCGCCGCAAGCTGCCAAGCTGTTGGCACAGCCATTACACCATAGTCGTTATCTTTATTCTTGTCTCCCTTTTCTCTCGACCATGCCACCATCATCACTGCTTCCCCTTGTTCCTTATCTTCCCCTATTAACCACCATGCATCGAATTGCCACAATCACTGGATCACCATCAACATCACAATTATCCCCACCAACCCAACCACACGGCCACCACTAATCTAACCACCACCCTTGAATTGCCGCCACCACCCTTTCACCACCAACAACACAATTGTTACCACCAACCCAACACAACCACTTCTTAATCTCGGCCACCACTTGTATCACCATCACCATGACCAATATTGATATCTTTAATACCTACCGCATTATCACCATTCACACACTACATAAAACAATTACTGCCAGTTTCACCAAACCTACCACTTCCAAAGTCGCAATTGCTGCCACTTTCACCAAACCCACCACCATTTACCAACACATGGTGCTATGTTGACGAGGGTGAGTGGCGGCTATGTGGCTGTGGGTGAGATGATGAGGTAGATTGGGGTGGGTGCAAAAAAATATGATGGCTTTGGTGATGGTAGTGGTGGTGGTAGGACGTGATAGAAGAGAGAGATTGAGAATGGTCATGGTTGATCCGGCGGTTGGTGTTTAGGATTCACAAACCTAGTGGCTTTTGCGGTGCATGGTGGAAATCTGTAGGTTTAGGAGTGTTTGCGCTGCTGGACAAACTCACTATCGATTGTGCACTTTCGACACAATCGATGAACTCCGTGGGATATTTTTTGCCTCTCGGGCCTGAGGACTTTGCTAAAAAGGAAAATTCACTGATGACAGAACATTAACTTGATCAATAGTCGATGCGCCCATTTGAATTACAAACACTATTATGAGTGTATATCGAACACAACTCTTACAATGAACTATGTTTCCTATTGAAATTACACAGATCATCTAACAAGTCTTCCTATGAGAAAACTACGTAAGCTATTTGTACTATTTTCCTAGTCTAATATTTTTTAAAGGATTGACGACCTTCTTTTCTGCTGCCTTTCCATCTGCTTTTATACTTGGGAATATTTGTAACCGTCTTCCCTTGGTAACTGTCATCCTTTATCTTTTCTGGAGACACTTCTCGATCTCCATGATCAATTGCTTCTTCCTCAATTGTGTCCATCGTGGTCCGTTTCAATATTCCCACTAACCAACTTTCCATGGCTCGTTTTTCCCCATGCTTGTTTCAACGTTATCGATCGTGACACTGGTTGGCGGTTTCCTTCTTCTTGTGCGATTTATTCAAACATTTGGTTTCCCGCTTTCTTTTACTCATTTATCGATTTCTTATGATTCGGTAACAAATAAATGATAACTACTGTAACCGTGCCCTTTCCAACTTTTTTCATTTATGCACTCTTTTATGGTTATCACTAGTGTCTGCACACCATTTGTGAAAATATTGGTGCCAGCAAGGAGGCTACGGCGGTGTATGGGGTGAATTGTGGGGGCTATTGTGGTGGGTTGATTGTGAAGGGTTGTGGTGGTAGGTGAGAGCAAATGGTTTTGATTGATGACTTGACGTTGTTAACACATAAAGTCCAAAAAGCACATCTTGAGTTGGTATGGAAACGAGATCCCCAATAGTTAGAGTGCACACTTTTCAAAAGTAAAAGTAGTTTTAACACACACTTTTAAAGTAAAGGGTGCCATATCGAAATTCAGAAAGTGCCGTATCGGAATTCATGGGAAGCACAGTGGGCATAAGTGCAATTTCCCCTAATAAAAGACACTCAAGTAATCTTATCAAACAAAATATTATCAGAAAAGAAACATATGTGTGGCTGTCGTCACTTCTCGTCCAACATGTCCACTCGTCTCGTTCACACCACAAAAACCAAAACACCAGACGCAAATCTAAGACCAAAGTAAACTCAGAATCAAACCATAAAGGAAAATGGGCATTGTCGAAGAAGCTCACAACGTGAAGGTGCTGGGCTCCGGGGAGCAGACCATCGTCCTGGCCCATGGGTTCGGCACCGACCAGTCGGTGTGGAAGCACCTGGTGCCGCACCTCGTCGACGACAACCGGGTCATACTTTACGATAACATGGGCGCCGGCACCACCAACCCCGACTACTTTGACTTTGACCGGTACGCTACTCTGGAAGGCTACGCCTACGACGTGATCGCCATTTTGGAGGAGCTTCGGGTCCAGTCCTGCGTCTTCGTCGGACACTCCGTCTCCGCCGTCATTGGTTCTATTGCTTCTATCTCTCGGCCTGATTTGTTTGCGAAAATCGTCATGATCTCTGCTTCCCCCAGGTTAGTTTCCGTTAATGGAGGACAGTTTTCTCGTTCCCGTTAGTTTGGTAAATTTTTGCCCTCTTTTGTCGCCAAGTCCAATGCTTAGAGACAAGTAAGAGTGAGATAAGTAGAGGGGTGAAGGAACAGCACTGCAGTCAAAATTTTCGAGGAAGAAGCAAAAAATTCAGTAACTTGTGGAAATTAAGCTGGAATAGTGATTTAACATCTATGATCTTGTAAATTGCTTTCATGAGTAATATGATCTGGCTGTTATGACTTCAACATATGAGTTTGAATCAACTTGCATAGCATTGTGAAAATGGATTCAATTTTTGAACTTGCATAGCATAGTATGTATACGTGGGCTGATTCAATGACTGTTATCACTGCAAGGCAAGAAATGAACTGGAATCAGTATACCAATCTTCAAATCAGTTTTTCATCTCTCATACGTGAATTTTGAACTACCTATAACCTGTAACAGTTAACCTAATAACCCTTGATAAATAATCCGTCAAATCTTTTTCAATTGCTACTTTTCAGTTCGATAATAACACCTTTGATCCTTTGACTTAATCCTTTAAATCGTGTATGCACAACACCCAAGTGTGTCATACGAGGCTGCCATTCACCTAGGGGCGGAACCAGGAATTTTTTTCAGGGGTGCAAAAATTATATCAAATTCACCAAAAAAAAATTATTGGTAAAAAAATATTAAATTTTTTTTAAGAACTTATTTTAAATCTCTATATAATCACTGAAATTAAATAACCAAACATATATTCTAAACCTCTATATAATCAATGAAATTAAACTAAAATTAACATATATAATCACTAAAATTAAATTAAAATTAACATATTTATAAATATGTTAATTTTAGTTTACATCAGCATGCACAAATTGTAGATATAGTTTACATCAGCACATAATATAACATCACTCGAAAAAAAAAATTCTTTCAAAAGTGTTGCCCCCCCCCCCCCCCCCCCCCCCCCCCCTTTTGTACCATGTAGTTCTGCCAGTGCGGAGCTGTATACATGCCTATAAAAGTTTTATAATTATGGGCAAGCATCAGCTTTATTGCTAACACAAGCAACCTTCTGCTTTCAAACTATCGAGTATGTCAAAACTCAGATGCTGCATATATAAAAAAGAATAGCACATCATGCAGCAAAGACAAGAAACTAACTTCATGAAGCGCTAAAATTTTACATGACATAAGCGATGACATGCCCATTGCAATCAAATTTGCCTTTGAAACCTTCTTGCAGCCTATTTCTATTACCGAATACAGTTAAGCTTTCTGAATTTTTATAAACTATCAAGTAATGTTTCTCCCCTATTATGCTCTTTGCAATATGCATACATTTTCCCTTGGTTAAAGATATTCACATGATATATCCCCCATGATTTTAGCCAAATTATTTAAAGAGTTTCGAAGAAGGGTTAGCCATTCAAAATACTCAAGCCACTTTCTCAATTCTGGACGTGCGCAAGTTGTGCGTTCTTGGATGGGATACCTATTATACTTTGATTAGACGTGTTCATATATTTTTACGCCTTACATTCCCTCTTTAATCAGACAAATGTCTTCCAGGATTTCTCAAGATATGCTTAAATAATTAATTAATCAACAAATATCCAATAGAAGCACAATCAGCGGTATCCTGATAAAGGCAATATTAAAAAAATGTGAAAAACTTCACACCTCAATTTCAAATTGAAAAACTCTCTGCATCCTAGGGACTGTATTTCTCCAACTTTAAGAAGGTGCTCTAATAGCTGTCGAAAGTTTCTCTACCCATCTAAGCATTAGACTAGAACCAACAACTTCCAACAACTAGCAGTATTCAATTTTCATTCAAGTAAAATCACAAATTAGTCATGCGGGGAACAAGAATTAACCTTCTTCATCCAAGTTTTGAACTCAGACTTCTTAGCTTTATTATAGACACGCCTCTTTTCCGATTGTCTAGCCCTCTTGGCTGCGGAATCCGCCTTTTTTGGAGCCGCTTCGCACACCACTAACTGGTAGTCCTCCGGACCGGGACAAACGAAACAAACCCTTCAAAATTCCGCAACTTAAAAAAAGAATTGTCATTTTACACTGAAATTGCAAGAGAAAAAAGAGAGAAACCCGAATGGGGAAATGGGTGTTGTGTATTGACTCATACGAACAAAATATTTTGCAGCAGACAGTAGCCGGCGTCGCCGCGGCGTCAACGCCGTCAAGTATTGAAGGGTCAACCGGTCAAGGGTGATTGGTTCTTCAAGAGTTCACCGGCAGCCGGCACTCCGGCAGGGTGAAGCCGTGGATTGAAGGCCAGATCTGGCAACTGGTCGCGGCGGTCGCCGGTCGGACGGAGTAGCCGATGCCCGACAGTCGAAGTCTCGTCGTCAGCGGTCAAGATCTGGTCGTCCGTCACTCCGTCGTCCCCTTGTTGAAGCTACTGTCTGAAGGTCAAGGTGGGTTCAGCCGTCAGATCGCGTCGCGACCCAATCTGATCGCCGACCGCCGGTCGGTTCACTGTCCACCGGTGAGAGTGGGAGAGAGAGAGAGAGAGTCGATTGTGGGTCTCTCGGGGAACGGGGGATTGGGGGGGAACGGGGTCGGTGCGATTCCCGAAAACCAAATATTTTTTTTCCCAGAAGTCAGGGGTGCTTCAGCCCCCCCTTATCACCACGTGGGTCCGCCCCTGAGTTCGGTATGGAGCAGAAATTTTATTGAAGAAGCGCTGTGTAAGAAGATATAATCAGCTAAGTTATTGAGATTAATTAAACGTCTAAAACGTACTCAGGTTATCGTCACTGCATTTAATTTAAACTTGTAGTTCACAACGTTCTTAAAAATAGAGTTGCAATTTCGCGAGTCGGGTCAAACTTGATTTAGCATGGTATCAACCATCAGCTTTCTGTCCAACTGGGGGACTGCACTACCATCACCTAAGTATATTCAACCAGAATTTTTCGTCCCAACCTGACATCGGCAATGTTTCTAGTGCATTACTTGAAGTGAAGCATTCGATTTGACATCTTCGTGCACAAAAGAACTTCCACTAGTGTGTTCTTTAAATCTGAAACTTCAATATGCTTTGATCATTTGAAATGGAAAGGGGTTTTTATGCTACATCTTCGCGTAAGAGACTTGTTCTTCTACTGCTTATGTGTTGGAATAATAGCCATGAAGTAGGAAAGGGTATAGTTAATTAAGTTCAGTTTGATTTTCTTTGTAGGTATCTGAATGATGCAGATTACTACGGAGGGTTTGAACAGGAGGAACTAGATCAGTTATTCCAGGCAATGCAATCAAACTACAAGGCATGGTGCTCTGGGTTCGCGCCTTTGGCTGTTGGAGGTGACATGGAATCGGTGGCGGTCCAAGAATTTAGCAGAACCTTGTTCAACATGAGACCTGATATAGCCTTGAGTGTTGCCCAAACCATATTCCAGAGTGACCTGAGACATCTACTTTGCCATGTGGTGGTGCCTTGCCACATCATTCAGAGCATGAAGGACTTGGCTGTGCCAGTGGTGGTTGCCGAGTTCCTCCACCAAAACCTTGGCGGGGAGTCAATTGTCGAGGTCATGTCAACGGATGGTCATCTTCCGCAGTTGAGCTCACCAGACGTCGTGATTCCAGTGCTTCTTAGGCACATTCGTTATAACATTTCCGTGTGATTTGTTGCTTGCTCTCGTTAGTCTGTATCAAAAAGCGACCTTAGCTATTTTCATTTGTTTTATTTATTTACGTGCTACCAACCTAAAAATCAATATTGACTGGTCCATTTGATTCACTTGTATGAAACTTGGACTTCTTGCAAAAGAAGTTGTCCAAAGAAGAATATGAATGACTCCCAGTGAAGTGTGCACATTGCAGTGTGTTTGGACACAGAAGAAAATTGATATAAGAAACCCAAAATGCAACAGGTGTGGAAACCAAAAGCAATTGATATTGGTAATGTTAATACCGGCAAGGAAATGGAAAAAGACAAAAGTGGGAATGTCTTTCAAAGTAGGCCTCAAAATGTGCTAAGGTCAGAGGACTTGGTTATTTCCAACAAGTATAGTGTTTAAAACCAAGCCGAGATGATTGTGGAAGACCATGCTACACCTGAGAATGACTCTTCTGTAATCAGTTCATCAAAGGAAGCTGGGAGAGTCGAGGAAAATGGGCTGGAAAAACAGAAAAGTAATGCTGCTAGAAAAGGCAGAGGTACTAAAAACAAATGACCATCCTAGCTAGTTGGAACATCAGAAGCTTCAATGACTGTGAAGCAAGCTGATGTTAAAAAAGCAATCAAGTAAAACAAAGTGAAAATCATAGGGCTGCTTGAGACTAGAGTCAGGGAGGAATATATTCCAAGAATCACAAGAAAATGGAGCAAGGAATATGGAGTTTTACATACTCAACCAATACCAAAGGAGTATCTAGACTATGAGTGGGGTGGCAAAGTAGCAAGTTTACAGTGGAAGTACTCAACAAATCTTCTCAGCATATTACTGGGAAAGTAACCCCCTCTGGGAGAAATGAATTTTTCTATGTCACTTTTGTTTATGCAAATAACAAAGGACACAAAAGAAGAAACCTATGGATGCATAAAGTGAGAGAGGCTAACAACATTGGGAATTGGCCTTGTGGCCGGAGACTTTAATGTAGTAAGGTACTCACATGAAAAACAAGGAGGTAGAATTCAATCAATGTTTGGGCTAAGCACAGCCGGAAGATATGAATACCAAAGGAATATTGTTTACATGGTGCAACAAAAGATCAGAAAATTTGATAAGGTGTAGACTTGACAGGGTAATGCCAAATGAGGGTTGGCTCAACAAATATCCTAATACACATGTGGATGTTCAACCACCAGGTATTTCTGACCATTCATTGTTAGTAATTACAGAAACTTCAGAACATTGGGAAGGAAGGAGACCATTTAAATTCTTTAATTACTGGATGAGGCATAAGAGATTCAAAGAAATCATGTTATCTGTTTGGAATGAAGGTAGAGTTGTCAAACGGGCCGGGCGGCCCGCGGGCTGGCCCGACCCGGCCCGGTTCTGGCCCGGGCTGGCCCGGCCCCGTCCATGAACAGTAGCGGCCCCAGCACAGCGGGCTTGGGGCCTGGGCCTGGACCAGGCCTTCATTTGCTGCGAAAAAGCCCAGCCCGGCCCGGCCCGGAAACGGGTTTGGCCCGGCCCGAAGTCGACCCGGGTCTGGCCCGGATCTGGCCCGGTCTGCGGCCCGGATCTGGCCCGGTCTGCGGCCCCACTTGTTTGAATTTTTTTGTTTTTCCCCCTTTCTTCCACCCCTTTTCCAAAATTCCACTTTTACCCCCCCAACAGCAATATAACGGCTAGTTTGGGGGGTATTTTAGTCTAACCTATATTTTTCAACTCCTTTACACTCTTACCCTCCCCAACAACTATAAACGGATAGTTTGTAGGGGTATTTTGGTCTTTTGTGAAGTTTCTAAAATCTATAAATTCACACCATTTCTCTCTAATTTTTCACACCAATCTTCTTACTCTCTCTTACCTAAACATTCTATATTTCTACAAGCTTTGCTACTATTTTCCTCTCCAATTACTACTCTTGCTAATTACTACTAGTATTTACTAATTAGTACTCTTATTTATTAATTACTAGTCTTGCTAAATTCTTTTTAATTACTAACTCTCTAATATTTGTTACTCGTTCATTCTTTTAATTGTTATTTCTTATTACTACTCTTATACTTGTGTATTTAGTTACTCTTACAAAGTTTAGCTCGAAATATGGCTGGATTATTGAAGAAAATGAGGCGTGCATCGTCATCACGAAAAACATCATCATCATCGCAAGCACCACCACCAGCACAAGCGCCAGCGCCACGGCCATCACAAACACCAATCCAAGCACCAACACAACCATTCGTTCCTGGACGAATGAGTACAGGCTGTATGATAGATACCCAAGCCAATTGGGAGTTCAATCAAAACATTCCAGATTTTGAATACACGCCTGATGAAGACCCCCCGCATTATAGTCAAGGACGCAGCTCGGTTGGCGAAGCTACTACTCCGTGGCATAATCTCAACCCTATGCCTGGTCATGATGAAGAAGGGCCGAGCAATGCCTCCGGTAATGAGCCAGAAGTCCAAAAGGGAAAAAAAAAGAAAGCCGAGTGTTGGAATCATTTCGATGTAGTTACGGTGGACGGCATCCGAAAAGCTCGATGTAAGTACTGCGCTAAATTATTTTCGTCTGGTAGTGGTAATGGACATCTTAACAGGCATTACCCTCTGTGTGCACCTCGACAAGGCCACGTCGAACCTACCCAAACGCAGTTATCTTTTGACGGTAAGTTATTTGTTTATAATCAGCGAGAGCAAAGAGACGGTCTCGCTGAATTTGTTATTCATGATGAACAAGCCTTTTCTTTTGCCGATAATCCTAAGCACTCTAGATATATGAACACATACGTTCAACCTTTGTACAAAAAGGTTCATAGAAACACAACTAGATCCGATGCACTCCGACAGTACAATGCTGCTAAAGCACGCCTTATCGATTATTTCGATAAATTTGAAGGTAAAGTTAGTCTTACTTCTGATATTTGGCAATCTCCTTATACTTTTGTTAGTTATTCTTGTGTGACCGCTCATTGGATTGATGTAGATTGGGTTATGCACAAGAGAATCATCGCTTTCGAGCACTTCCCTTATCCGCATGATGGAATGAACATTGCTATTCTTATATTAAAAGCATGCACCACATTTAAAATTAAGGATAAGATTATGAGTGTTAGTTTTGATAATGCTTCTAATAATAAAGTTGCTGTTGCAGCTTTAAAGGAGACGCTTCAACCTGTACTTAATGGTGAATTATTTCATGTTCGCTGTGTTTGTCACATTATTAATTTAATTGTTCAAGATGGTTTAGCTGCTGCAGGAGATATTCTTCTCAAAATGAGGGGTATGACAGCGTATGTTAATAGCTCGAGTCCGAGAACACAACAATTTAAAACGTTGTGTGTTCAATATAATATGCCTCGCAGGAGAGCAGTTACAGATGTGGTCCACAGGTGGAACTCTACATACCACATGCTTTTACACATTCTGGCATACCGAGAAGTCTATACGCATTTTCTACTAACCCAGTTCCCAGCCGGCTTGCCAACTCAAGAGGAATGGCAGATGGCCACATACCTAGCTGAATTTTTGGAGGTATTCTACACGTCTACCAATTTATTGTCTGGTACGTACTATCCCACCTCTCCTCTCGCTGTAATAGAAATTCTGAAGATGGCTACAATGTTAACAAAATGGAGATATATAGGACCCTTTAAGGAAATAGTAAAAGTGATGGATCAAAAATTTAATAAATATTGGAGTAAACTGCCTGTTATTTTTACTGTGGCTACTTGTTTAGATCCTAGGTTAAAGTTGCATGGCGTGAACGCCTCGATACAAGAGATATCGAAATTAATGTGCTACACAGCAGAGGAGACAACCGCATTCACAGCAAAAGTGAGCAAGAGGTTTGAGGACTTGTTCAACGTCTATCGTAATTCTGCTGACGTGCGCGGGCGAGCTACATCATCATCCACTGTTGAGAGGTATTATGCGCCATACCTTCAGGGCTTTGAACATCTAGTAGCAAGACAACTACCAGGTGAAGGTACTTCTAATTCGGCAGGTTCGTATACTTTTTCCTCTTTTAATGAGATTGGTGTATATGCAAATACTGATCATTATTCTGATTTATCAAGGCAAGAACAGGTTAATTTTAATTTGTTAAATTTTTGGAAACAAAATCAAAACATGTATAAAACTTTATCCCAAATTGCACGGGATGTACTGCCAGTGCAAGCCTCCACGGTTGCTTCAGAGTCGGCATTTTCAGCCAGCGGGAGGGTTTTGGATGACAGGAGGAGTCGTCTTAACCCCGAGTCGCTCGAGCTATGTGTATGTTGGAAGGATTATCTTGATGCGAAATACCGCGAGCAAGATAAACCGATTGATGATAGGAAGAGCAGTGACTCGGATATTGAAGTACTTCTGGATGATTAGGTAATTTGTTTTTATTTTCCTCTTTTGATCCTTTTGGTTGACGTTGCAGATTTCTTGATCTTTGATTGCTGATATTTTGGATAGACATGCATTATTATTTTGATTGTTAGAATTTTAAGAATAAATTTTTTCACAAAATATACTTTTTTTTCATATATATAAAATAAATTTTTACAAGCAAGATATATATTTTTTCGTATATATAAAAAAATAGGTAACTTCGCCTGTTTGTTTACAAGCAGCCGGTCCCAAGCCCGGATAAAAGGAGGAGGGCCTATGAATACATTTATTATTTTTCTATATAAATTGTTATGTGTTAAGATTTTATTAATAAAGCTCACCAAGAAGAGTATGAAAATGTTTAACATATAATAAAAAATATAATGGCTAACAAATAAATATGTATATACATACATACATATATATGTATATTACTTATAATGAAATAAAAGGATAAAGATTAGGTTCGTTAAATTGTGAATATTGCCTAGAGATGAAATTTAAAATTGAATAACAAGAAGAAAAAAAAAGGGCCCGGGCCCGGCCCAAGCCCGGCCCTAGCTATTGGGCCTAGGGCCAGGGCCTGGACTGGGCCTAGGTTTGCCTTCGGCAGGCCCGGCCCGGCCCGGTTGGCAGCCCCACTGGCCCGGCCCCACAGCAGGCCCGATGGGCTTGGGCTGGGCCGGCCCAAGCCCGGCCCTTTGACAACTCTAAATGAAGGAGTCTCTGGGAGTGCAAGTTTTAGGCTGCATTATAAAATGAAGAAGTTAAAACCAATTTTGAAACAGCTCAACAAAGAATATTATAGCAATATTTCAGCAAGGACTGCTTAAAAATTTCTAGAATTGCAAGAGGCTCAAAGGAAAATTCTACAAAATGGGGATCAGGCTCTAATTCAGCAGGAGAAAGAAATACAAGAGGAATACTATCTTTTAGTGCAAGCTGAAGAAGCTTTTTATTATCAAAAAGCTAGAGTCAAACATCTTAAGTTGGGAGATGATAATACAACATACTTTCATAGATAAGTTCAAGTTCATAAATCACATAATCAGATTTTGTCTATAATGAATGCTGAGGGAGTACAAATTCATGGAGTTAAAAATGTCCATCAAGCTACTATTAAGCACTTCCAAAAATTCTTAGGGACAGCTGTGAGCAGCCCTCATAACGTGAAAAATAGGTTACTGGAGATAATCAAATGTAAAGTGTCTAGACATGATCAGAATATGTTGTGTGCACCAGTAAGTGAGAAGGAAATTAAGGGTGCCATGTTCTCCATGAAAACAAACAAGGCACCTGGCATGATGGATATAGTGCATAATTTTTCCAAGAAAATTGGGAAATAGTGGGGAAGGATGTAATTGACACAGTGCTGGAATTTTTCAACAAAAGAAAGGGTCTGCAGTTTTTAAATAACATAGCATTGACATTAATTCCTAAGGTAGCCTGCCCTGCCACTATGAAAGAATTCAGACCTATAGCCTGTTGTAATGTGGTTTACAAGTGCATATCTCAGATCCTTTGTTCTAGAATCAAGACAGTCTGGCCAATGCTCATCAATTCTAGGCAATCTGCATTTTTGAAAAAAAGGAATATTGCTGATAATATTCTACTTATGCAAGAGATAGTGAAGAATTATCACAAGGAAACTGGGAAGCCTAAGTGTGTGATGAAGATTGATCTCCAAAAAGCTTATGACTCAGTGGGATGGGAGTTCTTGAAGGCCATTATGGAGATAATGCAATTTCCTCAAAGATTTGTTGACTGGTGCAGGAGCAAAAGGGTTGAGGCAAGGGGATCCCATCTCACCCTATCTCTTTCTGCTAGTAATGGAAGGATTAGCTGGTTTGATTGACTACTACACTGCACAAAGTGGATTCAAATATCATCCAAGGTGCAAGGAACTTCAAATAACTCATTTATGCTTTGTTGATGATTTGTTCTTAATGTGAAAAGTAGATCAGGATTCCCTAATATTGCTTAAACAGGCATTGATAGAGTTTAAGCAACTATCCAGGTTATCTCCAAACCTTAACAAGAGCTCTATTTATATGGCTAGAGTCATGGATGAAAGGATAAAATAGGAGTTGATAGAGTTAATGGGGATCCCTCTTGGATCATTACCAGTTACCTATCTTGGAGTACCATTGATATCTACAAAATTACAATCCAAAGATTGTGTGGTGTTGATTCAAAAACTGACTAAGAGAATTGATAGTTGGGCTGCCAAATGCTTATCTTATGCAGGGAGGATTCAATTGGCTATGTCTGTACTAATGAGTATGCAGATATATTGGTGTTCCATCTTTATACTTCCTCAGAAGATTATCAAGCAAATAGAATGCAAAATCAAAGCTTTTACATGGCATGGAAAATATGTAAAGTGTACTAGTGCTAAAGTGGCTTGGAAAGACTTGTGTCTTCCAAAACAAGAAGGTGGATTAGGATTGAAGAGAATAGGAGAATGGAACAAAGCAGCCATATGCAAACATCTATGGGATCTTGCTCACAAAAAATATTCTCTTTGGGTTAAGTTGTGTCATACTTATATTATCAAAGATCAACATTTATGGACATTCAAACCTCCTGCTACAGTTTCATGGACATGGTGTAAAATTCTGTAGCTTAGACAGCAAATGCAACAGTTCTGTACCTATCAGATTGGAAATGGCATATCAACATGGTTGTGGTTGGATAGGTGGCTACCAGGTGGTCCATTAATTCATCAATTTGGACAAAGGATTATATATGATTCTGGTATGAGCTGGAATGCTAAACTTGCAGATATCATTACAGGTAACAACTGGACTAGATTGGAGCCAAGATCCCAGGCAATGCAGCAAATGCATGACATAATCAGTAATCAGTCATTACCTAGGACTGATTATAATGATACAATAAGTTGGGATTTACACTCGAGTGGGGAATTCACCATACAATCAGCATGTAATTGGTTGAGATCTAAAGCACCTAAGGCTAAATGGTGGAAGATGATTTGCTTCACAGGGTACATTCCAAAATTCTCTGTGATACTATGGATGGTATGCAAGGGAGGAATAAGAACAAAAGATAAACTTAAAGAATGGAAAATTGTTCAGGATGATAGATGTATTCTTTGCCAATCACAGAAGGAGACCATAGACCATTTGTTCGTGTAATGTGTCTATGCCAAAGAGGTCTGGGAATCTATCTTTACAAAGCTTGGAAGAAGACTACTATTGGTGTCTTGGCAACATCTATTGCAGTTTGCAATACTACACTTTAGAGGCAAGAGTTTCAGGGCTAGACTCTTAAAACTCTCACTTGCTGTCACAATTTATGGAATCTGGACGGAAAGAAACACAAGGATTTTTGTACAAAAACAAGCTACACCTCAAGGATGTGCTTGTGTTATACAGCAATGGGTGAAGTATAAAGTGGGCAGCTGGAGTAAGATACCAAAAATAGAGAAGAATAAAGACATGTGTAATGCTTGGGGGATAAATGATGGAATTTTCATGTAAATAGTTAGAGAGATGTTAGGCTAAAACAGCACTAGTAGCTTTGTCTTTGTAAATTGCAAATACTGGTACATGTTATGAGCTTCAATGAAATAAAGGGACATTTGATCCAAAAAAAAAAACTTGGACAACTTCTTTAGAGTATGTCTATGATCCTGCAAAATTTATGCAGTGTTTAGACAAAGATCAGTATCCGATAGAGGGGTTGCCAACATCTTGTGCAGATATACTTAAAGGCATTAAGTAGCCTCAGCCATGATCCATGCCTTTAAGGTCCTATTCTCTTGTTAAGTCTTTTCTTTTCCTGCCAGTATGTATTCTAAGGTTTGTTCGTAAACGGAGAAAAATGTCGTGAAACAACCATCCTTGTACACACTCGTGCAGCTTTGCAAGGCCAAACATGAACATCTATTTGATTTTCTAACGAGGCACACTGAAAACTGTAGAATGTAGTCAAAGAAAATATAGGCATCTTGCATCAAGAAAAATCATTTAATTTGAAAATACCTGATCAGCGTTGAACCACAAGTCATGTCTTTCGAAACTCTAGCTGCTATGCCCTTGGTTAATATTTGTCCATGTTTGAACTGTTTTATGGTGATTACTGATTATGTAGTATGTACTCAAAAGGGACAAAGATGTTGCTTTACTCTATAAAACCGGTAGTCCAAGTGACGTTTCTTGCTGCTGAGAATTGAAGAGACTTGACTTAAATGTTATTTGTCGCTGTTAAAAATATGCTTCAGGATCTTAACCAGAAATGATTACTTGCAAGATAGAAAAGGAGTGACTATCGTATACTTAAGTTAGAGCGCAGTTACAGGATATGAACTCTGAAAAAACATAAAAGATTGTGTGTCTTTGACTCTTTGTGTGGAAAGTTCTTTGCGTACCTAGCAGAATCCCTTTTATATATGTGTGGATGTGAGAACCCTAGCGGACCAACCAAAACCCTCTGTTATAGCGTAGAGGTGTTCTACACCATTTAGCTACAAAATATTGTTACTGAAAATGTTTTGTTGTTATTGAAATTTATAATGACAATTTTTTATCTCTAAAAAAATATTAGCATCATTTTTTTTGGTGAAACGAAGGATCCGTGAATCTGGGAGTGTGACGGCTGGGCCTAGAGCCTAATCTTTGAGAATCACGTCAGGATCCTTAAGAATTTCATTAGGATCTTTCAGAATCTTAATTCCCAATAAGGTAATTATCAATCTAGTACTTGGCCAAGTTTGACTAGATGATAATAATGGTATCAATTGTTGTGTCGTTTCTCATTTACATGTAGCACTATATATACACACTGAAGAGCTAATTCTATGGGCTAAAATGAAGCTGTAAAAGATGAAAATCCTATAACTATGCCCAAAACTTAAGCTATACAAGAAAGAAGTGAAATAGATCATGGCATTTGTTATGGGCTGTCAAGACTCTAAAGTTTAGCACTTATTTAACATGTGCATGGCATTTGTTATGGGCTGTCAAGATTCTAAAGTTAAGCACTTATTTAACATGTGCATAATCCCGATTGACACTCCCCCTCAAGTTGGAGCATGGAGATTTCGAATGCCCAACTTGTCGCAAAGATAATGAAACTGGTGACGCCCAAGTGCCTTAGTGAAGATGTCGGCGACTTGCTGTGCTGTGCGAACATGTGCGGTACTAATGTTGCCAGCAAGTAGCTGCTCTCTAACGTAGTGACAGTCAATCTCAATGTGCTTGGTCCTTTCATGAAAGATCGGGTTTGAAGCAATATGTAAAGCCGCTTGATTATCATAGAAGAGTCTCATGGGACGATCACGGTGAACGCCAAGAGAGAGAAGAAAGGATTTGAGCCAAGTGAGCTCGCAAGTGGTTACCGCCATCGAACGGTATTCTGCCTCAGCAGATGATCGAGAAATTGTCGGTTGTTTCTTGGTACGCCATGAAATGGGGGAATTTCTGAAGGAAACAAAATATCCGGTAACGGAACGTCGGGTGAGTGGGCAGTTGGCCCAGTTTGAGTCACAAAAGGCATAGATCTGAAGAGGACTATCAGCCAACAAAAAACAAGCCTTGGCCCGGGAAGGCTTTGAGATACCGTAAAACCCAAAGTGCGGCGTCCTAATGTTGGGAACGAGGAGACTGCATGAACTGGGACAAGACATGGACCGCATAGCAAATGTCAGGCCTAGTGATGGTGAGGTAGACAAGGCGACCAATGAGTCGCTGATATGGTCCTGGGTCTGAAGGAGAGGACCGCCAGCAAGAGCAAGACCGTGGTTCTGTTCCATAGGGAATGCGCGAGCTTGGACACAGATAAACTAGATTCAGAGAGGATATCCAGTGCATATTTACGCTGAGAGAGAAAGAGGCCACGCGGTCCACGTGCTGCTTCGATGCCCAAAAAATACTTGAGAGGCCCGAGGTCTTTGAGCTTAAAGCAGTCGTTAAGATACTGTTTGAATGAAGAGCAGGCGGTGCTGTTATTCCCAGCAAGTATCAAATCATCCACATACACAAGGACAGAGAGAAAGATGTCCCCTTTCCGTTAGGTGAAAAGTGTGTGATCGGCATGGGACTGAAGAAAGCCATAAGAACGTAGGGCGGTGGAGAGCTTTGCAAACCAGTTGCGGGGTGACTGTCGTAAACCATAGAGAGATTTGCGCAAATGGAGAACCTTATTTGGGCTAGAAGGAGAGAACCCCGGAGGTGACCGTATACATACTTCTTCATGCAGATCACCATGCAGAAAGGCATTGTTTATGTCCATTTGATGGAGCTCCCAATTTTTAATAACGGTGACTGCTAAGAATACCCGGACGCTCACCATTTTGGCAACTTGGGCAAAAGTCTCGGTATAGTCAAGTCCTTCAACTTGAGTATCCCCTCGAACCACAACCCGGGCCTTGTATCTCTCAATAGACCGGTTGAAGTTGAATTTAATTTTGTACACCCATTTTGAGCCAATGGGCTTTTTGCCAGGAGGTAAGTCTTTAATAGTTCAGGTACCATTTGCTTCAAGAGCGTCAATTTCTGCACGCCACTTTGGATCGTGGAATGCAATCTTGTAGGAACGCGGCTCAGAGCTAGAAGAAACTACATCCAAAAATTGAGTGTGCGCAGCAGAAAATGACTTACAAGATTTAAAATTAGCCAGAGGATACCTGGGACCGCTAGAGCCGTTGGTGGGTGTTGAAGATGCAGGGGGGAAGAACTTGAGCAGTGTGACATAAATAGTCCTTGAGAACAGAAGGAGCTTTCTTTTGTAGCTTTCCACGACCAAGAGTGGGAGACGAAGCAGTAGGAGAGCTCGGTGGAGAAGCCGGAGAGGAGATCTCGGGGTCAGGACGTACAGTGATACCCTACAGACCAGGGGAAGAAGTAGCAGCCGGTGAGGGTGGCAGATCTCCCCCTGTCGCTGGTGGTGTGTCTCCCCTATCACCGGAAGGGATGCAATAGGATGTTCGGCACAGTCCCATGCTGGGCAGAAAGTGGTGGTCGCGGGTGTAGGAGAAGTGCTAAGAGGTGTGGTAAATGGGAAAACGGTTTCCTCAAACTTCACATCTCGGGAGAAGAAGACTTGATTAGTTTCAAGATCATAAACCCGCCAACCTTTCTTGCCCAGGGGATACCCAAGAAAAACATGGCGTCTACTTCTAAGGGCAAATTTTTCTGCGGATTTTGTGTGAACATAGGAAAGATAGCCAAAGACCCGAAGATGGGAATATGATGGGACCTTTTGGAAGAGGAGTTCATGGGGTGTTTTGTGTTTGAGAATGGCTGAAGGAGTACGGTTTATAAGGTAAGCAGCAGTAAGTACACATTCCCCCCAAAACTCAATAGGTAGGTTGGCTTGAAAACGTAAGGCTCGGGCAACCTCTAGAATATGACGGTGTTTCCTCTCAACCCTCATATTTTGTTTGGGTGTATCGACCATAGAGGTTTGGTGTAATTACAGTGATCATTGTAGAATTGGGTCATGGGCTGGGAATCAAATTCATGGCCGTTATCGCTCCGAATTATTTTGACAAGTTTGCCAAATTGGGTATGGACAAATTGGGTATGGACCATATTGCAAAAGTTTCGAAGCAAGGTACCAGTCTGACCCTTATCATGCATTAAATAAACCCAGACAACCCTACTATAGTCATCCACAATGGTCAAAAAATATTTTGCACCAGAAATTGTGCTTACCCGATAGGGGCCCTAAATGTCACAATGTATCAATCCAAAAATATACATAGCACGACTAGTACTATCAGGAAAAACAGTCCGAGTGTGCTTTGCACGACAACACACATCACAAATAGTTTTAAATGAAGGGGAAACAACTGGAACTGTAGGAAGATGAATAAGAGGCTGACTGAAGGGATGCCCCATGCGCTGATGCCAGAGCTCGTAGGACTCAGACTCAGAGACGGCGGCCACTGTAGCAGTAGAGAGTGGCTGAAACACGAACACCCCTGATGCATCTTACCCAGTCCAATCGGGCTCTTCGAAGTGCGGTCCTGCAATCCACATAATCATGGGAGAAAGCCACAAAGCAGTAAGCGTTAGTAGCTAAACACGAGACATAAATAAGATTAACAGCCAAGTTTGGCACATAGAGCATGTGGCGAAGAGTGATGTCGTCTACCAAGGAGACACTGCCTGCTTTGATGGTATTAGTTTGAAGACCATCCGGTAATCCTACGGGAGAAGGTGGAATATCCCAAATACTTGAAAAGAAATTCAAGTTCCTCGTCATATGATGCGAGGCACCGCTATCAATCAACCAAGTATGTTTAGTAGGCAGAGATTTACCTACGAGAGAGTCTGTACCTAATGGAGAGGATTCCAGAAAAGTGATGAGGCGAAGCATCTGCTCGGGTGTTAGGCCCAGAAGAGCGGAAGTGGCGGCGACCTATGCCTGGCAGAGAGAAGGGCTGTTGTTTTGTGTCGTGGTGGCAGAGGCCTGGAGTGGGTCAGATGAGGAGCCGACTACGTTATGTGACATGGCAGGCGATCCACGACCCCTCCCTCGCCCCTTACCAGGCAGAGCAATACCAAGGCGACGATAATATTTCTCCTGTGTGTGACTCACTCGATGACAAAATATGCACCAGGGCCGTCCTATAGGTGTACGGTCTGGGTCCCCTACAGTGGCTAAAACAAAGGCCAGAAGACCGTGCAGTAGGCGGCCCATTTTGGGTGTGAAAACCAACCGCTGGGGTAGTGTCACGACTACCAATGATACCCCGGTGAGACTCTTCCTACATGACCATGGCATAGACTCTGTCTATGTTGGGAAACGGGTCCATGTTTATAATCTGAGTACGCAAAGTAGCGTACTTGTTATCGAGGCCCATGAGAAATTGGTAGGTCTGTAAGTCTTGATACCAATTCATTTTTTCAATACCTTTGGGACACCCACACGACTCCAAAGGCAACAGAGTCAACAATTCATCCCACATCCCAAGTAATTTCATGTAATAGGTCATGACAGAAGCCCCTCCCTGTGTAGTCATAGACGCATCGGACCACAATTTATAGATCCTAGGTCTATTGGGTATTGAGTATCGGGTTTTCAAGGAATCCCAGATTAATTTGGCCTCATTAAGTTGTGACACAGTGGCACGGATATGGGGATCTAATGAGTTACAAATCCAAGAACATAACGTGGAGTTAACAATATCCCAAGCTAGAAAATATTCAGACTTAGGGTCTGGTTTTGTAATTCTTCCATCAATAAAAGCAAGCTTATTGTGTGATTTTAGAGTCAGAATATCCGATTGTTCCCAGGCAACATAATTGTCTCCTTTCAAGGTATCCTTACTAAGGGAATTACCTGAGTTTGCTTGACTGGACAAGTAATATTCTGAAGTTGGATTGAGGTGCTTGGGCTTGGAGGTTTCTGCGTCCTTGGCCATGTCGATGAAGATGGAAACACACCGCTCCTTGATTGCGGGTCTGATTGAATGCGTCGACAGCGATTGCCGAGAGTTGTCAGATTACTTGCACACCAGCAGAGAAGGATAAGGGACCTGAGAGTCCGATGAAGCGAAGGCCAATTCTATGGGGTACAGGTTGGAATTTGACACAGTCGAGTGACAGTGGTCCGGGAAGAATGAACGCCGGACGAGGAGAGAAAAAAAAAAGAAGAAAAGAGGGCTAAGCGAAAATATTAGGCTCTGATACCATAACAAAATGGTATCAATTATTGTGTTGTATCTCATTTACATGTAGCACTATATATATACACTTAATAGCTAATTCTATGGGCTAAAATGAAGCTATAAAAGATGGAAATCCTATAACTATGCCCAAAACTTAAGCTATACAAGAAGGAAGTGAAATAGATGATGGCATTTGTTATGGGCTGTCAAGACTCTAAAGTTTAGCACTTATTTAACATGTACATGGCATTTTGTTATGGGCTGTCAAGATTCTAAAGTTAAGCACTTATTTAACATGTGCATAATCCCGATTGATACTATAAGACATAAACGGCATGTGCGTATTCTGATTGGTGGTGTACTTTTAGTTATATCCCACCTATTCAAACTTGGCTATAAAATTTAGATTTCTAGGGACTACAAGTTAGGCTATTACAATTACTATTACTATTAATATTAAAAGTATAACTGAACTTAATGAAGAAAAGTCAGAAGAAAAGAAGAGCATGGCTCGTCATTTTTCGTTCACTCGTTAGCAAAAATGGACCAAAGTAAACTCAAGATCAAACAAGAGAATGAATAGAAAGAACAACGGGTAGGTGCTGAAGGCGGCGAGAAAACCGTGGTCCTGGCTCACGAGTTCGGCACGGACCAGTCAGTGTGGAAGCACTGGTGCCGCACCAATTCATTCGCATTCTTGCATCTCCGTCGGTCATTCCGTTTGTGCGGCTATTACCGCTGTTGCTTCCATCACTAGCCTTGCTTTATTAAACAAACTCATTTTGATCTCCACTCTGTTCGTCGAGTATTTCAGAATTTTAACTCTAATGCACTCTAACGACAGAAATAGTACTGGAAGTAACTAACACTATTTGGAGCCAACTCTTTCCCGACTTGAATTTTACATTGTTAAATTGCATTTGAAATTTAATTTTTTTATTTGTTTGAGACAAAAGGAAATTAAAATCACATAATTTCTATTTTGCATACAGAATAGATAAAATGAAAAGGTAATAATTTTAAACAATTATGTCCTCAGCATACGATAAAACACAATTATGGTAAGTCGCTTCAAATGTATGGTGGCGGCACATGATGGCCATTTTGTGTGAGTTGTAGTCGCAGTATAAGTGATGGTACAACGGCATGTGTGGTGGAAGTGGTGACTGTGATGTCGCATTATCGAAGGGTGGCGGGTGGTCTATAGTGGGGTAATTTGTGATAGTGGTGATTGTGTTATTTGAGCGTCACTAGTGGCAGTGATGGTGGTGGCAACAATGGTGGTAATGCTATTGTGGCATCTGTGGCAGCAACGCCGCTGGTGGTGGAGCAGTCTAGTAATGGTAATAGTGGTAGGGGTGGTTGTTTTATTAGGATGTGACCAATGGTGGCGTTTGTGACAATAACGATGGTAACAGCAACAAAGATAGTGGCGATGATGGTGGGAGGTTAGTAGTGGTGGTGATGGTGTTGCATCAACGGTAGCGATATCGGCAATCGATCAATCTAGTGATCCTAATAGAGGCAGTGGTTGTGGCTAGTCTAGTGATAGTAACAGAAGTAATGATGGTAGTGATATTACAGCGTCACTAGTGGTGGTGTTGATAGCAGTGATGGTGCTGACACCGGCAAAGATAGTGGTGGTGATAACAATAGTATGGAGGCAATGACAACAATAGTGATTTGGTGGTGGTGGTGGTAGGTGGTAGCAAAAGTAGTGTGGCAGCAACGCAGACAGCGATGGTGGTGCTAGTCGGCTTATCAGTCGTAAAGTTTAATGAAAGGATAAAATAGGATATATAATTATATATGGTTCAAGTAAGTCCAAATTACATAATTTGACAATTTTTTATAATGACTTTCTCATTATAGAAACAAATTCAGTTAAATCTTACGAAATCCAACTCAAAATTCTGTTTCTTGATATTCTAAAGAATAAAAAAATGAATATTCGAAAATGAAATTCTATCAATTTTATAGTTTCAAAAACATTATATCATTCTCGATCATCAAAGGCATTAACTTTTGTTGCTAAAGTCTCTTTGACGAGACTTCAGAAGAGCACTATGTGCTGTAACCGGGAGAGATTTGAATCAATGGAAATAGGCTCATACGTTGTTTTTGGGCAATGATAAAAATATATTGCTTTTCAAATTTTCAATCATCTCAACTTATTCAAAGAATATTATTTCTAGAGTGAATACATCATTAATATTAAATAAGATCAAAATCTTATATTGTACAGTGTATCTGTTGTAATAGAAAAATATCACTAAATACATTTTAGCGTCATAAAATTGTCAATATTGTTGACTTATTGATTTTGATGATTCCAGTATTGTTATTTCTAACATCAATCTGACAACATTTTTAGATAAATATTTCAGGCTTTATCTTAATCATATACAAAGACAAGACCTTGACATGGACAAAGCCTAAACTTGGACTTGGACTCGGACTCGGGATTTAAAGACTTGGACTACGTTGAAGATGCAAGAATCTGAAATTTATCCTTGTTAGCATTTTTTCTAAGCCCTTCTTAAAAGATCTGACAGAAATTTTAGTAAAGAACCAAAACCGTCTCTTTCAGTCGAAGGCAAATTGTTTTTAGTCGACTCAAACTTGAAATCTTTTCTTTCAGTCGAAGCTATGACTTTCAGTCGAAGCAAAGACTTTCAGTCGAAGCCAAGACTTTAGTCGAAGCTAAGACTTTCAGTCGAAGCCAAGACTTTCAGTCGAAGGCAAACTGTTTTTAATCGACTCAAACTTGAAATCTTTTCTTTCAGTCGAAGCTATGACTTTCAATCGAAGCAAAGTTTTTCAGTCGAAGGCAAAAACTTTCAGTCAAAGCTAAGATTTTCAGTCGAAGGCAAAAACTTTCAGTCGAAGCTAAGACTTTCAGTCGAAGTCAAAATGTTTTAGTCGAATCATTCCTGTTTGGCTTACCCTTCTTAACGGCTCTCTATCTCTTATTTGTATAAATAGGGGATCTGTGAAAGCATTTACAACTTTTACTCGCCGAACTTTTTTACTCTTCAATAACTCTCTCATCTAAATCTCTTATTCTCATCTATTCTTTATTGAGTGAGTTTACTTTTGAGAAAGTTCTTTGTAAACTTCTTGGTTTGGTTCTTGAAAGAATATAGATCTTCCCACCTAAGAAGGCTTAGTCTTAAATTTTCATTGTAACATCTGCTCAAGAAGGAGCTTGTTTATTGTATTCAAAGTGTAAATCTCTTTTCATTTGTAATCAGTTGGAAACCTTGGAAGGGTTTCGGAAATTATACTGTGGTTTGTGCTAGCACCCGAAGCTAGCTGGTTTAGTGAAAGGCTCGAGTAGGTCTCCCTTGTGTGGAGTGCTCGAGGACTGGACGTAGGCTGGTGGAGCCGAACCAGTATAAATCTATGTGTTAAATCTGTTATCATTATATCTGTCATTATATTGTAATCTCATTTTAAAATTTATACTCAAAGTTGTAAATCACATATTCACTCCCCTCTAGGTGTATTTAGAGACCTACAAATATAAATTTTAACAATAAAGACAAAGTATTTTCAGTGACAATCTTTTATCGGTAAAGCTGTTGTAATAAAGATAACGTACATTACAAGATCTTTATCTTACTATACAGAACAAGTTTTACATTGGTAAAGTCATGTAGCAATGCACTCCCATTTAATACTTTATGGCATATGATATAACTCAAATATAACTCTCAATAATTGGGGGACACTCTGCGAATCCAAGTTAAACTGGGATATTTAATTATGATTATCTTATCAGGATTCTAAAAGAGTCCTTAGAGATTGTGACGTGATTCTCGAGGATCCTAACGTGATTTTAACACATCTGGCCCATGACCCAGTCCTACTAGTACTCTCCTCCTACAACTATATAAATGGGTTTACTCCCCAGGTATGAGGAAGGACACAATTTATGCTTTTTGAGAGTCATTACCATGTAGTTACGCTCTGACTTAAGCATTGGAGAGTTCTCCGCCGAGAACCTCATCCGGCGGTCACTCATTTTCTGTCTTGCAGGTCATTGGTCCAAGCTCGGGTTCTGCAAAGTACGCGGAACATATTTTTAACAGCAACAGATTGGAGCCATCCGTGGGACCCGCCAGCCTAACTGATCGACCTCGAGAAAACTCAAACAGTCATTTCGCAAGTGGTCGACGGCAACGCATCGGAACTACTAACACAAGTGCCGCCTTCGCGGGTCTCTAAGTCAATTATCCTCATAGTGAAAATAATTAAGAGTTCAAAATTTTTAGAGGTTTGATCACCAATATTTTACCGTCAAGCCGAAAAAGCGATCGGCCGGATCTCAACCCGCCACCACCGTCTGACGGCGATTAGGCAGCACTGCCACAACCAAAATAACAAGGCAGTGCCAACAGAGTCATGGTCACCATGATCAGCCGCGCCGCCACAGCAAGGATGCCGTATCAACAAAGAAGATCTTACATTCGCAACCAAACCATAAAAATAAAAAAGAAAAGTAGCGTCGGAACCGCCGAAGCTTAGCGGCGTAATTCGTCGTCAGCGCCAATCGATGCAACCACCGAAGTCGAGCAACAGAAGGCCGGGGCACAAATCATCGTCGTTTCACCACTTGAGTCATCGGCGTCACAAACCACCGGTGTGAAGTTGCCAGAACAGATACAACCACCACAACTCAAAAAAAAGGAACAGGAAGACGCAGCCACCATCAGCCCGTGTCGTCGAGATGTTACTATCGCGACGAGCTGCAGTGCCCATCGGCACCGTCATGACCGCGAATAGCAAAAGCTCTAATATGCGCCGTCGCCGTTTCACCATTATCAGCCGGAAGATCCACCTCATCGTCGAGGCACCGCGTCATTGTCTACCACCGCCGTTGGTCCAGATCTGCACTACCGGAGCAGGGGAGAAGCTTCACCGCGACAAAGCAACACCATCATTCTCGGCAGATTCCCTCCGCCGACGATCTCCTGCCCGATGAGATCCACAACCTCGCCATCTCAGATATGCTTCTTGTCCAGTTCCTTTGTCGCACCACTATTGCGCCAGAATAGGTTATCACTGCTCCGTCGAAGGAAAAAGCAACAAGAAGGACAATCGTTATACGTTGCCGCCCTTGGCCCATACATCGACCACCATCGGGCCGCGCGCACCCTGTCGATTCCTCCAGTCACCACTGTACCGAACAACACAACACCAATAATATATATATCTTGCCTTGCTTTCAATTCCGCACCTCATAGCCATAGGTGTACTCCATGAAGAAAATGTGCTCTGTCAAAAATTTTGTGGTCAAGGCATAGTAATAAGTGAACTAGGCAGAGGCGGAGGAATGTCCGCTGACGACATGATTTCGGTAAATCTGTTGTTCCTAAAAAATAAGTAGGCAGAGCAATTGAAAAGGTGCACTCTTTTTTTAAAAAAAAAAATTATGCACTCACCCCTTAATTATGCATATTGCTATTTTAGACCCACATGGTCTTATTTATTTACCTATGCAACAAACTCGTCAAAACATTAATTTTTGTCTAGCATTACGCAGTTACGTCTATTGGCACAAGCACGTCACAGGTTAGGGCTTCCGACTGCTATGACATTTTAAGCTCACCTGCGACATGCAGTGCAACACACCCCTGTCGGCTAACCGACAAAACCCTAATGGGGCCGCGGTGACTAAAACACTGCTATTAATTATTTGTTAAAAACATAATTGTATTTGTATATGCTTTATTGCTTCAAAGGTTGTTTTTTCAGTCATGTATTTTTATTTCTTGCAAGGGTTTAAACAATGCATGCGAGCATCAGCAGTGACGTATAAACCACTTCTTAAGCAAGGAACAAATTCACAGCCCCGGCGACTTAAAAGTCATGCCTAGGGTTTCTACTGCAGTATCCTGCCGTCACGGCATTATATATCGTCTCATGGTCGTACATGGGCCTCTATCTATGGTATCGCCATCAATGTCTAGTACAATTGCAAGCTCAAGCTCATGCAACCAAGCAAACTGAATCTATTTGCTTCTTAGTATAGCAATAAACTGCGGCAACTTCTCTACTGATTATCAGTGACATCTTGTTCAGACGGACTCCGCATCCTCTAGCTTTATATGCTAGTCCAGTCTAGCAGACGAATTATGGTCTTCTATATTGCTCCCACAAGGTCTTCTTGCGACCAGCCCTACATATAGGCTGAAAAGTCGTCTTTATATATCCGCGTCTTCTTAAAGGCCGGGGGGCTTTATATTTTATGAGATCATTCTTATATAGGCTTAAATCCCTTGTGTCTTATCAAACAGGGAGGTTCGCCACAGCGACCATATTACGGGCTCCATGACCGGCGCCTTCTTATTTAGCACCGCGGCAACAAGGACGTCAAACCCCCGAGGGCACATACGACGAGAACTCTTAAGTTCTGTCAAACCCTCGAGGGTATTTACATGAGCTCGAGCTCTATCCGCCCCTGAGGGCACGTAAGATGAGAACTTTAAGTTCCGTCAAACTTTCATGAGCTCGAGCTTCATCCGCCCCTGAGGGCGCGTACGACGAGAACTTAAAGTTCCGTCAAATCCCCAATAGAGCGTAAAACGAGGACTCTAAAGTTTTGTTAAATCCCCAAGGGCACGTACGACGAGAACTTCAAGTTCCGTTAAACCCCCAAGGGCTCGTACGACGAGAATTCTTAAGTTTCGTCAAACCCTCGAGGGTATTTTTCATGAGCCTTGACCTTCATCCGCCCCCGAGGGCGTGTACGACGAAAACTCTAAAGTTCCGTCAAACCCCTAAGGGGCCGTACAACGAGGACTCTAAAGTTTCGTTAAACCCCCGAGGGCGCGTACGACGAGAACTCCAAGTTCCATTAAACCCCCGAGGGAGCGTACGATGAGAACTCTTAAGTTCTATCAAACCCTCAAGGGTATTTTTCATGAGCCTTGAGCTCCATCCGCCCCCAAGGGCGTGTATGACGAGAATTCTTAAATTCTGTCAAAGCCTCGAGAGTATTTTTCATGAGCTTCATGCTCCGTCCGCCCCCGAGGGCGCGTACGACTCAAACTCTTAAGTTCCGTCAAACCCTTGAGGGTATTTTTCATGAGCCTTGAGCTCCATCGACCCCCGAGGGCGTGTAAGATGAGAATTCTTAAATTCCGTCAAACCCTCGAGGGTATTTTTCATAAGCTTCGCACTCCGTTCGCCCCCGACGGCGCGTACGACTAGAAATCTTAAGTTCCGTCAAACCCTCAAGGGTAATTGCATGAGCTCCGCGCTCCGTCCACCCCCGAGGGTGAGTACGATGAGAACTCTAAGTTTTGTCAGACCCCCGAGGGTATTTACATGAGCTCCACGCTCCACCAGCCCTCTGGGGCAGTCCCTCGATGGACGAACACCCCCAAGGGTGACAGGATAGAGCTTGAGTTCTATTCGAACGATTTAGCTACAGTTCTAACCCGTGAAGCGGCAAAGGACTATGGGACTTCATCCCCCCACCATTCTTTGTCAATTCAAAACCCAGTCAAGCGTGGGAGCGAGGCTTCTTTGTCAGCTCTTAGCTGATGATAAGAGTTCGCGACAAAGTAAAACGCATGCATGATGTGGTCGGCTCGAGCTCAAGAACACACATTTGCACAAAATGAACACCCTCCAAAAGAGAGGTGACCCTTCGAGGAGACATTCAAACACTTAGCACATGCAACAACTTGCATGCACAGCTTAGTGTCCTCTCCCGAGAGAGGCTACCATGGGGCACAACCTTTTAAGGATCTCGAGATCCCATGATTCGTCTTTTTAAAGATGATTATGAATAGTCCACTCAGGCGACATTTTAAGACTTAGCTCTCGAGAGCTAGGGTTCTAGCACCCTGCTTAGGCAAAGTTCCAAGGCTTAAGCTCCCGCTTAAGACAGAGCATGGAGGAGAGAAATATTATTACCCCTACAAGTGGATGAAGAATCCCTTATAAATCCGATGCGTGTCTCGAGACACCAGGTATAAACTTCCTCAGTCAAACATTTTGGCTAAGGAAGTGGGGGGCTTATGATATAACTCAAATATAACTCTCAATAATTGGGGGACACCCGACGAATCCCAGTCAAATTGGGATATTTAACGCGATCCTAACACATCTGACCCACGGCCCAGTCCTACTAGGACTCTCCTCTTACAGCTAAATAAAGGGGTTTATCCCCCAGGTACGAGGAAGGACACAATTCATGCTTTTTCAGAGTCATTATCATGTAGTTGCGCTCTAACTTAAGTATCGGAGAGTTCTCCGCCGGGAACCCCACCTAGCGGTCACTCATTTTCTGTCTTACAGGTCATCGGTCTAGGTTCGGGTTCCGCAAAGTACGCAGAGCATATTTTTAGCAGCAACAACATATAAACCAAAAAAAATACTTCATGGCACTTGATACCAAAATCATATGAAAAATATGCCTAATTTTTAATGTCAAATTTTGCAAAGGAACATTATATGGTAAACTAGTGCAATTTCACATTGCATTTGAGAGGCCAGCAAAATAACTGAAGTTTTACGAGTTAATAGGTTTTGTATGCTACAACATTGGGTAAAGGTAAGCCATGAATGGGAACAGGTTGTAGTTTGATTTTCAATTTTTTATTAGAAATCTGAACTATGTAGATTAACAAAAAAGAGATCAACCACACGTAAAATAGTTATAAAGAACGAAAGTGTCTAAATCATGAGCATGCAAGTTTAAAACAGGCTATGTTAAAGACATACCTATAAATACGAGAAAAGAGTAAAAAAAATAGAAAGGTCTTCTAGTCTCTCCTCTACAAAATATTGTTGAGTTCGCTAGGAACACACAATGTCTGTTGCGACCGCACGTATAAGGGTGTATCTAGCTCAATAATCCAAACTAATCGCAACCATTAGATATGACTACAAGTATACTCTCATATGTTAAGCATTCTACCAACTCAGTTTTTCACGAATGACCAATAATGTATGGTGCTGCGCACACAGAATAATTCTCACATTTTCCTGCTTGGGCTGCAAAGATGATTATTTAATTTAATATAATATATTAAGCACAAAATCATTCTCTTGATTAAGACACGTGGGGCACTTAAGAATGCAGAAGTCCAACACCTTAAACCAACTCTTTCGGTTCAATGAATCATAAGCACCCAACCATGCAACTGGTTGCACCATAAGTTGACATAGGCCCGTACATAATAAAAGTACCTGCAATGTTTCTGACCCATGATAAAATTGTATGGATGTGTGAATATGGAAATTACACGCCAACCGTGATCATTTGTGCCTTTTTTCATATTAGTCCTTTTGTTCAGCAATCAACAAAACATTTTAAGACCGGGATATCTTTCTTCTTAAGAAAATCTACACTCATGGATTAGAAAAACTATACTTTATGAGAGTGAGAACGCCTTGCTTAAACCATAACAACTTTGAGTCTCTATTGTCACTCTGCTGAGAACTTGTCATAACAAAAATAATATGCGCGTACGCAGTAGAATGGCAGTATCATATCGCGCCCCCAGCATAAGCATGCATGCAAACCTGTCAACAACATAATGTGCACAATGTAATTTAAGTGGAAACGCTCTTTTCTCGCAAAGAGCAAATAAACTCGTCTGCCTTAAAAACCTTTGCAAGCTAGCACCGTTTTCTATAAGAGAAAGCATAGACAGTTCCCATCGATCAAACATTTAAATGCAAAATATTAGTACCTTGTATGTCATATAAATGAGAGTGGGTTAAACAAACATGCCCTCTAAAATCAGTATAAGTTTTCTATAAATCAAATCATTTTTCAACCTTCTCATTTGCAACTTACATCTTTTACGATTCATATTCTTCTAGAGCTAGTTATGAACGAAATAAATTAATGCAATGCATACTAGCTTGGATAACGCCCAAAAGCTGATATTCATAAACTCATGGATAACAATCAGAAATACTCTGTGCCTACCTAGCACCTTTATCGCATCCTTATCTACCAAAACCTTGGCTCGAATCCATATTTATACCTGGACATTTTTGCACTCATGTGATTGATCAGTGAAACATATTGAGGAAAAAAAATACTCCGTGTCATTTTGGAGAAGACATATAACTTTTCACAAAACATGCGTTTAAATATATGCCATGTAAACTAGCTAATAAAAGATACAAAATATAACAATTAGAAAATTGCTATATCACGAGGGACATAAGTGTACATCACAAGAAAAATAGGGCTGAGCCACAAAAATATTTACCACTTTTACCAAAATGCGGGTTTGGATAAATTGACATGCATGTAGGTTACTTATAGCATATGTATATGGGTTAATTACAAAATTGTCCCCTGTGGTTTACACGTTTTTGCACTTTACCCCTCGTGTTTTCAACTTTTGCAATAATGTCCCTTGAGGTTGACAAAACCATTGCAAACGGCTCCAAAATTAGATGGCTGTTCAACTTTGGACGTTAAGTCCGCATGTGCGATGCACATGCCATTTTGGCATGGGCAAACATGTCATTTCCCCTACACACACCTTCTCTTTCTCACTATGTTCCTCATGTTCTCTCTCTCTCTCTCTCTCTCAATTTGCACAGGAATTCAATTGTCACAGGTGTGGCTCAACTAATGCAGAAATCGGAGTCGATGGTGGAGTTTGAACCCGATGAATTTGATCTATACTAATGTGGCTCAAATGGGACAACATCACCTGCTTGGTTGAGGTCATAGAAAAATGAGATTCTTGGACTTACCACATCAACTGCCATACTTTCCCAAGAATGTCTGTCACTCGCAATAGTAGGAAACTAATTTAAAGGTGGAGATATATAAGGGTTTGATTGGTGACTCTTTGAAATGCTCTTTGCTTAGGGTAAAAACCAAAAGCTTCATTCCTTTCTTTTTTTACTCCAAATCTTAAACTACCATTTGCTTTCGCACCTTCTGAAGCCGCGGCGGGGAAAGGCTCAAATTCGACCTAGTTGCAGGCTACTTGAACCCAAACTCACCACTCATTTCTCTCGAATTGCGAAACCCAGAAGGTTCGTAGCTAAAATTGGACCAATTCATGGGCCTTGATTGATTAACAGAATGGAATGTTGGAACTTTAAATGAGAAAGAGGTACAAATATGACCGTTGCAGTTAGGGTTTGTGTGTGCCGGAGGTTTGTTATAAGCTATGACATCTAATCATTCTTTTCCTCTTTTTCTCACAAATTGATTTGAATTTCTTAGTGAAAAGCATTATTCTGCGGCTGATAATCCTTCGGAATCTTTGGAGCATGTTGGTATTTTATGGAATCTTGGCGAAAAGCCATTCTTATGATTTAGGTATGTTGGTATTTTACGGAATCTTGGGAGCAATTTCAAATTAATGGAAGAGTTGAGATTAGTTCCAGCTTCATTCTTGTGCAGATTGAGATTAGGGGAGAGAGAGAACAGAGTGAGAAAGGGAAGATAGGTGTAGGGGAAATGATATATTTGTCCATGCCAAGATGGCATGTGCACCGCACATTCAGACTTAACGTCAAAATTGAACGGCCATCCAATTTTGGAGCCGTTTGCTGTGATTTTGTCAACCTCAAGGGACATTATTGCAAAAGTTGAAAACACGAGAGACAAAGTGCAAAAACGTGTAAACTACAGAGGGCAGTTTTATAATTAACCCTATGTATATTAAAAGCTTTAAATCTCACGAGGCTTATGACTTTAAGAGGAGCTTACAAAGAGATTAACATCACACACGATAAACTTTTCTTACCATAAGGTCAATTTTAATCCGTACTCCCGCCGAAGAATTGGATTTATAGTTTCGGTGATAATCAATTAATACCGATAATAGACATAAGCCATGTTAAGTTTATTACTGTTCAGTTTGAAAACTTCACTATTTTTATACAAACTGCCTTAAAACGGTGCAATTCAAAATAACAATATTACTTAAAGAAATAAAGCTTAAAATATTAGAGATTAACATTTACAAACTCCATACACCAAAGATAAGGCAGTGTCACCCTTAAAGGAAAGTTATTACCATGAAAACATGGGAGGATCTTTATGGGAACTCAAAACAATTTTAGTTGTATACCTATAAGTCGGCATAGCTAGTCCTAAAATTGCTATGGAAGTAAAACATAGCTTTTTGATTCTCAAAACCAGAGTTGGCAACAAGTGATATTTTTCAAAATATATCCAACATGTCATATATAGTATCACTTTACAAAATTAAGATATCTCGCTTATGGTGTGATTTTTTAAAATGAATTTAAGAATACGATAGACTAAAAAATTCCTTTGAAAGTAAATTATTTTTTTCAAAAGGTTGTTTAGTAGAAAATTATCTCAATATAATTTCTATAGAATCTTTTACGAAAATTATTTCTCATGTTTAGATTGCTTAAGAAAGATTCATATTAGATGTATAGGACACAACAAAAATTCTATGATAAATCAACTACAAATAGTATCTTAAGAATTCCTTTATGCTAGCTATAGTAAGAACTCTTACAAGTTTATCCTCGATATCCTCAACAGACTCATCTAAAATTTGCTTGACTGTCATTTTATACTTACGAATAATAACATAAAATCTTTTATGAATAACTTACTCCCAAAAGTAGTCAATATTCCAAATATTGATGTAATATATCCCAAGATCCTAAATGTGGTGCAACAAAACAATCACCTTATTCAACTTCATAATATCAAGGATATATCAGGCATCAACTATCGAAACGAAAATCTCAAAATATAAACGTACTTTTGTAGCATAAACTCTCGCACATACTCTTTAATTTTTCATAACAATTTTTTTAGCAAGTAAATAACCAAAATACCATACTATTCATATGCAACTTCAATCTAATTAACATGAAAATTTTAATTAGATTTTCTCCAAGTTTGTCTTGGTGTCCAGATATAAGCCTGGCGAGACTCCGAGTACATAATTGTAATCACATGTTTAGCCAGAGAGTCACATGTTATAGGTCCTCTCCTCAAATGATAAAGCTACATGTATGGATAACACAAATCTTTGAAAAAGCTCATCACCTTTAGGCAGAAATTTTTTCCTAAACTGTACTACCCTTACATATGCTTTCAAAGAGGGGCCTACGTGGGAATTAGGGGAGCTAGTGCCCCCCCCCCCCCCCCCCCTAAATTTTGAAAAGAATTTTTTTTCAGGGAATTGCACCCCGTCAGCTCTCCTCTCTCTCTGATCGGTGACTGCACTCCGACCATGAGTTTGTGACGACCGACGACGGTCACTACCGGAGTGCCCGAGCACGAGCTGTGACCAGATCTGAATGCCGAATAGTTTCTCGAGCTGCATCTGTGCCATTGTGCGGCTGATAGTGACGGGTGATGCAGCGACGGCCAAATGACCAACGGCTGTGCAGCTGCAGCCTGCAAGTGATGCCACGACGCCGCAACTGACCGACGGGAGAGGGCGACCAGTCACCAGCGGGCTTCTCTCATTCTCTGCTCTCTCTCTGCTGACTGACTGCTGTGACTTCTCATATTGAGGTAAGCTACATCTTTATCTTGAAATTATAGTTTAATTTCTTGAAATTTTAGTTTAATTTTAGTAATTGATTATATAGAAATTCAAAAAACATGTTTGGTTAATTTGCTTGCTAATTCTTAATTGGTGCGCAAACATTATGCCTTGATTATACATATATACATATACATACACACACACACACATGGAGCTGATCCGTTGATAGCGCTAGCAAAATATGAGATTTTGCTAGCGCGATCTGGCCATCCATCCTGAAAGGATGGACGGCCAAAATCTTTTTTTTTTTTGCAAAAGCTGTCAGTCGTCCGCTACACAGTGTAGCGGACGACTTTTTTACGAAAGTGCCCCCCTCCTCCGTCCGCTACTCTGTGTAGTGGACGACTTTTTGTCCTAACAATTGCCAGTCAAAAAGTCGTCTGCTACACTGTGTAGCGGACTACTTTTGACTGACACACGTCAAGTCATCCACATCCCCCTGACAGTTGTCACATCAATCCTGTCGCCACACGACATTCCAGCCATCCACGACACTGTATAGCGGACGATATTTATTTTGTACATAATTAAAGCCTATCCACTATACAGTGTCGCTGACGGTTTTATTATCCGCTTCTCTACAAGGCTAACGGTCGTTACTGTCCGCTACTTTTTTTGTTGCGGATGGTACATATAAATAACCTAACTTCTTATTCTTTCTTCTCACAATTAGATTTTTTCTAGCGTTGTTGGCAAGAAGATCTGTGTAATTTCTTCCCAAGAAATCCTTTAATCGTCTCATCAATCACGTAAGTTCACAAACCATTCATTTATTTGTTCATAATCTAGAGTTGTTATGAGTACTGTGGCTTATGGATGGTTTTGAATATGTATTGAGCATGTGCTAGCATTTGTTATACACACACACACACACACACACACACACACACACACACACACACACACACACACACACATATATATATGTGTGTGTGTGTGTGTGTGTGCGTACTGCTCAGAATCCGATTCCGTGAGTGTATGTATGTATATACAGCATGTGTGAACTTATGTGAGCACATGCTAGCGTTGTATGTATTATGCATGTGCTAGCGTTGTATGTTTGAGAGCGTTTGATAAAAGCTTCCAACCTTGCCGTTTTTTCATAATATCAGTTGTAAAAAATGGATTTTCACCCTGGACTCGAAGATCCCTCCATATTGTATGACCAAGCAAACCATGTCAGTACGCTCATATGGGATGGTGGGGTAAGATACTTATTTTATCAACTTTCTTATTCTTACGAACATATAATACCTTTTGTTTTGGTTAAATTATATTTATTAATTCGTAGGAAAGAACACTTCTCAACACAGTAGAAGTATCCGATAATTTCAAAGCCTGGAAATTGAACAAATACCAGAAAAGGTTACTGCATGGGATTGAGTTTGGGATTTTCACGCATGGGCAGATCTTTCAACACCTTGACCAACACTTAATAGGTGTCCTTGTTGAAAGGTGGAGAAGTTAAACGAATATGTTTCACTTCCCTAATAGAGAGATGACAATTATCCTAGAAGATGTAGGGTTCATCTTAGGATTACCGGTGACGGGGCGGCCGGTAATTGCTCTTCCGTCGGAAGCAACGAATAAGAGAACCGCTAGAGATTTCTTCACTTCGATACCTGATGATCAATTTAGCACTGGTGGTATCAAGTTGAAGTGGCTGGTAGAGACCTACAAGGTTTTGCCGGAAAACTACACCGACAAGATGCTTATGCTGTACACACAAGCCTTCCTCTTGTGGGTGATTGTGTCAATTTTATTCCCAATGACGTCAAAGAACACGGTCAACTTGAAATATTTACCATTGTTGGGTAACCTGCGGGAGGTTGGGGATTATGCCTGGGGTGCAGCAACTCTTGCGTACCTGTACCGAGCATTGCACAAGACAACGAGACCCGACTCCAAAGCTATATGTGCATGTCTCTCGCTGTTGTAGGTGTATCATATAAATCTTGATTACGTGTTTCTATTTTTTTGGTTGAATCGACAATAAATTTTGACGATACTTTATATAATGCCTTTGCTTTCAGGTTTGGTCTTATGAACACCTCGCTCCCGGCTCACCCAGGCGTAGGGACGGAACCGATAATGTGTGACCCTAGTTGTGCGCCTGGAAGTACAGCCGGAAGGATAGCCACTACCCAAGGAGAGACGATCTCCATCACAACATTACTTACTATCGGGGGGAGCTCGACTCGTTATCTCTGGGTCAGATGCGTTGGATACCGTACAAACGTTTTGTGCGACGGGTGCGAGTGTCTTTCGTCTTCACGCTCTCCGAGTTACAACTAGACCTGGCAAAAAAGGATCCGGACCCGCGGGTCGATCCATACCCGGCCAAAACCCCCGGGTATGGGTCCCTATATTGAGTACCCGCTGAAATCAGACCCGAACCGAACCGTAATTTTCAGGCCGGATACGATTTACCCGCACTACCCATTTTTTTAACTATAAAATGGAGTGCTAGGGTTTCTTCAGTCATTCTTTTCTCTTTTTTCTCTGGCGTCGCTCTTCCTTCACAGTTCATTCTCTGAACTCTCTCTTCCTCGCACGACTGCCAGCATCCTCTCATGACCACGTTCTCTCTCTCACGACGACGCTCTCTCTTAGCCACCGGTTAGATCCATCGACAACCAACATCCCGCCACCGTCGTCTCCGATCAGATCTGCAATTGCTTTACTGCCACCGTCATTCCGATCAGATCTGCAGTCGCTTGGCCGCCACCTGCCGTCGCTCCGTTGCCACAATCGTCTCCGATTAGATCCACCGTCGTCCTGCCACCACCGTTGTCTTCGATCTAATCCACAGTCGTTCTGCCGCCACGTCGTCTCCAATCAGATCTGCCATCACTGCGCTACCACCGTTCCTATCAAATCTATTTATATTATTTGTGTGTTGTATTTTGTATGTATTTAAGTTTTTATTACTTCAAAAGTAGGAATTAATTTGTAGCCTGTAGGTAATGTTTTGGTATTTTTGTTGAGATATTGTTTTGTCCGGAGATAGGAGTGATTGTGTTGGAATTGAGAATCTGAGATTCACTTCCTTGTAGCAATGAAACTAGACAGAGATTGCAGTCTACTACTGTAATATCCCGAACTTCGTGAGCTGTTTAAAATAGTCATCCGTGACCCGAAAAATAAACGGGCGCTAATTTTGAACAATACTCGGGTATTAAAAGCTTGTGGAAGCTTAAAAGAACTTTGGGGCAAAATGTAATTTTTGAAAATTTGGGGGCATCTTTATAATTTTGGAAAACTTTGGGGCTAATTGTAAATTAATGTGTCTAGTGAAAAAAAATAATAATCAAATGGGTGATAGTATATGCTTCAGTGGCATTTGATTTAATCAGTCGAGATTAGACCAAATTTGGGGCTTCAATGTAATTATACAAAAGTTTGGGGGTTAGTTTGTAATTATGAAAATCTTGGGGGTTCATTTGTAAATTTTGAAAATACGTATTATGTGTCAAGTTTTAGGGGAATTGGCCCCGTGGATGCCACCTCTTGCTTTTGTGGATGACTAATGCAAGTATATTGTAAACAAATGGAAGGATAAGTCTAAAGAGAAAGAAAAACAAAATTGGGGGAAACTTTCCATTTGGGGGAAACTTTCCATTTCGGGTAAGTGAACAGTAACCGAGAAAAGAAGAAAACAACCATGGAAAACAGAGAGAAGAGAGAGCTTCGGGGGGGAAGAAAGAAATAGAGAAAGAAGAGAAGAGAGAAATTCGGGCAAGGGAAGAAAGGAAAGAGGAAAAAGCGATTGAGAAATACTTCCAAGGGTAAAAATTTCACCTATGGTGTTAATTTTAGTGTGTGTTTTGAAGGTTTAGTGTGTGTTCTTCGGGTTTGGGGATTTGATTCGAATGGTATGTGTTTGATTGTGTGTAATTGATGTATACAAAGTGGGTTAGGGCATGAACAATGAGATTGTAATGAGTTTAATTGGTTTAAGATAAGTTATTGAAAGAATCCATGCGTGATTGTGGGTTGAATAAACCTAGGTATGAAGCTGATTGAATAGGGAAGAAGATGTGTGTGTTCTGAAGGTGTAATAGTGTGTGTTCGAATTTGAACAGTAGATGTTTTCGTCGCTAAAAAATGAAAACTTAATTAAGTTAGTTTCTTTCATGAATTTTCATAAATAGTTAGGGTCTAAATTAGACAAAGTACAAAACTGTAACTCCCAATGTTTTTACAAGACCTATGCTCTGGAATTTTTTGAGAATTTTCGGAGTCCGCGATGAGCGCTAAATTAGGGTATCGATTAGGAGAAATTCCTAATTTATTTAGCATAACAAAACAAGCTATTTTGATCTGAAAATTTCAGTGAAATCTTATTTTACTGATAGGTATCATATTCTAAAATTTTGGATCATTCCAAGGCCGATAGGTATTTTTTACGAAACTGGCCTTTTAGCACTCGGTTCGGACACTGGTTCGGAATTTTCTGGCAAAAATTTTCTAAAGACTTTTTAGTACAAAAATGATATCGGGATGCTTAAAATAGCGGTTTAAGATATTTTTGAGATTTTTCTGATGCCGGAAACCCCCAGGGGTGTTTTGGTAATTTATCACCCCGAAGGGGTAATTTGGTAATTTTACCTCTAAGAGGTATTTTGAAGTAAATTTACGTACGGTAAGATTTTTTTAGTGACTTTGCTTATGAAAAAGTCGTTTTGAGAATTAAAGTGTAGCGTGGGCTATTTTGATAATTTGACCTAAGAAATGTATTTTTACATAAATTTATATGTGGGAAGTTTATTTCAGCGATTCCACTTATGGGAAGACTATTTTGGTAATTTAAGTCCGAGAGGGGCATTTTGGTAATTTACACCCTAAGGGCGTTTCAGTAATTTTACATACTCGGTGAGGGGAGGCTCATTTTGGGAGCATGTGTGAGTTCGTATTAAGTTATACTTTTCTTCTGTAGGCTGTATTCTAATGGTTTGATTATTCCGTTTAGGTTAAAGCTAAAGACTTCCGGTTAGGATAATTTAGCTACGGATACATGTAAAGAATTCTATCTGAACCCTGGGGAAAGACTTTCGTCTGAACCCTTATTTTGATAACTCGTACTCGTAAGTACTCATTTGCTTTATTTATGACTAATGCCGAACTCTGAATTCTGTATGGCTATTAGCATGTTATTGCCCAGAAAACCCCAATATTGAACTTGAATCGATTGTTTGTAAATCTTATGATGCTCGCATGTATTGCATGCTGAGTAATTTGATAATTGTCTGTATCCGTTCTTCCGGATTGTTACACTTAAAAATCAATAATTATTTGCAATCGTCTTTGTTGTTTATCTGTGATTTTCTTCTGAAAATTCTGGTTTCTTCTGAAAATTCTAAATGCTGACTTATGTCAGTATGATTATTGTTATTGGGATCCGAATTGATTTCGGTGATTGAGCTTATGTTAAAGCTCACTGATATTGTTAATTTTTTTGTATTGACCTGGGTTATCTGTTCTGTTCTGAGACAGGCGTTATAAGGCTGGTCTGAATCCTGCATGGAATGCAGGCTAGTATCCAAGTGGACTAGTAATTATTCTGGTACATCATGCATGTGTACACTTCTGTGCTTTGCAGGAATGGCATTACAATCACCCAAGATCAACATTGATTTTTTATTTTATCTGCTCTGTACACTGCCGTGACTATTACGAAAATGTCTGAAAAGTATTATCTGAAATGATCTGTGCTTCTGTTGAAATCTTTTGAAAAACCTTCATTGTATTTGGAAATGATGACTCTAGAAATGATCTATTATCGATTGTTCTTTTTGGAATCGGTCATGTTTGTTCTGGTTTATTTTGGTACCTATTTCTGATGAGTTTTTGATCCTTTTGGAAGTCATTGAGTTTTTTACCATCTGAAGTATTCTGGAAATTTTCGTCGGTTGGATTCTTTGGAATCGTTTTGTAATTCTGTTGGTAGTCCTTGTGCGACCTTACGGAGCTCTCAAAAGCTCACCCTCCGTTTGATTCCCTTCTGCAGGTGACGATAAGCTGTAGCAGATTCGGGAATGTGTTAGAGTCTGTGTGAGCTTCCGGTGGGCCGCCACTCCCATGTGACGAGACCCCTGCGTGGGTCGGTACCGTTACCTTGGTTTATAAGGACTCGAGTTTGTAAAGAATCTAGGTTTTAATAATTGAAGTTTAAGCAATTTGTAAGTTTGTATTTGACGAATCTGAGTTGATACTGAATTAGATGATTTGGAATATGTGTTAGTGAACAGGTCTGACAGGTGTGATGTGATTCGGTAGGTTAACGACCCGGGAGTTCGGGGCGGCAAAGCTCCGGATTTCTGGGGCGTTACAACTACCAAAAGGAAAATTAGTGAAAAATTATTTTCTATTATTTGTTTACGTTAATTAGTTAAAAAATGCCTAATATATAAACAAAAAGTGTGTTAAAATCTGTTTGTTTAATAAATAAAAAATTTAGACATGTACCCGCGGGTACGGGTAGGGTACGGATTCTGAAAAATCCTACCCGTAAAAATTCGGGTAAAAATTACCCGACCCGTTTTACCTAGACCCGACCGGATTTTACCTGTACCCGGCGGCGGGTATACCCGCTTGCCAAGTTTAGTTGCAACGCACACTCCTAATCCACTTCGAGGTCGCAGAGTGGCAGCTGCCAGATCGTGCTATGCACCATTTTGACTGCCTGTAGGGGTTGCCAGCCGATGTCCTGGATATAAGGGTTAGTAGGAACCCACCGGTTGTCGGACGGTTCGGCAAGGTGAATGCGCACGACTTGTGCGCACGCAAAATTGAGGTTTGGAATTCCTGACAGGACACGCTGGTGGCCATTGTGTCGAAGCCTAACCCTGTGATCAGTATCGAACAATACAATGAGTGGTACTACCGCATCACCCGGAGGAGAGTAGCCCCAGTAAGGTTTGAACGCGGGGAGAAGTACCACCCTAGGGGTCAGATCGATGAGCATATGGCATACGATTTGGTAAGTTGCCCAATAAGTGCTTTTAATTAAATTTGATGATTCTAAGTGTATGTATGAAGTTACTTATTGATTATCTCTTTGGATGTAGGTTAATGCCTCGTTCGCCTTCTTCCAGAAGTTGAGCAAGCAGAAGGATCTGGTGGATACAATGGTGAGGAGCGTCGCCAATAGGCTGAAGCATTGGCGTTTGGTTGCGGGAATTTTTTGCGCCAAGAATCGGGGTAGCCTTCAGGGGTTAGCCCTGGAATGTGTTATCTGGGGCGGCAGCCCCTTATGCGAGCGAGGGATACGGTGATCCCTCGGGACAGACTTCGGGGGTGAGCCATGGATACGGTGGTCCCTCTGTACCGGGAGTGGGTGGTGATTGGGGACTACCAAGCACTATGGGACAAGCTCAAGCACCGTGAAAAGATTACAGTGCGCTCTCGTTCTCTTTACTTACGGACTCGAAACCCCAGCCTCTCTCTCAGAGTCAAGTCATGCAGGACTGGGGTTTCAGAAACATCAGTCTATCCAAGACACTGCCCATTGTCCCGTGGGCGGGACCATCTGTTGCCCCCGGAAGGCAATATCTCCCTATCGACCCCCCCCCCCCGAAGGAGGGCAATATCCCCCGGTCGACCCCCAAGGGCAATATCGTAAAGGACATCCATTGAAGCCCCTAAAGTCGCATAAACGGCAAATAATCCGATAGCGTTATTTTAGCGGGGCCCCCGAGACAAAGCGTCGTATAGTATGGATCACCCGGAGGGAATGGATTACTGTTGCCGTGGGGAGAAATGGCCTCGCTAGCTCCGGGGGATTGGTTAGACAGCAGTGTCATCTCGAACTACGTGGAGATTCTGAAGCAAAGGGGTCAGGAGCGGCTGGACTAGTATCTGCATGTTTTTATGGTGGATGCTTTTTTTCATAGCCTCATAGTATCTGAATGGCGCGAGTGGGTCGGGCAAAGGGGGAAGAAATAATTAAGCCAGTGGAGGCCGTCTGCTAACCTACGAGCGTATCTTACTAAGGATAATCCAGTGAGAGCAAGGTTGCCGACGTGTTTCTAATCCCATTTTTAAGGAAAAGCCACAGGTACTTGGTTTGCTATGAACCAACATAGAAGATCGTATCAGTCATCGACAGTCTCCACGACGATACCGTCCACATGCCTGTGTTGCGGATGTACAAAGCCCAGTTGGATGCCATGGTAATCTTCCGATTGTTGTTTAATGCTTAATGTAAATGTTAACTCGTGTCTTACGCCGTTTTTTGTTTCTCGCAGAATATATTTTGTGCCATGGTCCACTCTATCCGTAATGGAAGAGTATCGGCGCGGCCAAAGCTCCAATACTGATTGAAGAAGAAGAGGCCCAAGCAACGTAATACTTCAGACTGCGGCGTCTTCGTCTACATGTACATGGATTACATTTGTGGTCTGAGAACCTCAAGGCGGCCGTCTGGAGTCAAGAATGCGTGAAAGGCTTTATATATAGGATAGCTTGGCAAATTATGCAAGGCCGACCTAGAGCGGTTAGGTTTATTGAAAATCCTTCTAAGAATTCGGGTGACGGTGAAGACCCCAGTTGACATTGTAACATTTGAATCAGTTTTTTTTAATAAATCTTGATTATCCAGTAGAAAGTTGTCATTGATTTGATTGGTTTTGAGATCAGTTGATTTGTATTGAAGATGACTTCTGACTGATTTTCGTGGTTAAAATCAGTTGACATTTGATTTTTTATAAGATTATATTTTTGCTCTCATTGAGACTGATTGAATGGTGGGAAGCAAAATGGGGGCAAGTCTTGTAAATGTTGCTGCTGCGCCGTCTGCTACACAATGTAGCGGACAGGTAGGAAACCAAAAAAATTCAAGTGTTGGAGGTTAGAAACTCTGCTGCGCCATCCGCTACGCAGTGTAGCGGACAGATAGAAAACCAAAAAAATTTCTAAGTGTTGGAGGTTAGAAACTCTGCTGCTCCGTCCGCTACACAAGTAGGACACCAAAAATTTTTCTAAGTGTTGCAGGTAGGACACTAAAAAAATTTTCAAGTGTTGGAGGTTAGACTCTCTGCTGCGTCGTCCACTACACAGTGTAGAGGACAGGTAGGAAACTAAAAATTTTTCTAAGTAATGGAGGTTAGAGACTTTGCTGCGCCGTTCGCTACACAGTGTAGCGGACAGGTAGGACACCAAATTTTTTTTCTTCAAGTGTTGGAGGTTTGAGACTCTACTGCGCCGTCCGCTACACAGTGTAGCAGACAGGTAGGACACTAAAAAATTTCTAAGAGTTGTAGGTAGGACACCAAAAAAATTTCTAAGTGTTGGAGGTTTGAGACTCTGCTGCGCTGTCCGCTACAGAGTGTAGCGGACAGGTAGGAAACCAAAATTTTTTCTAAGTGTTGCAAGTAGGACATCAAAAAAATTTCCAAGTGGTGGAGATTAAAGACTCTGCTACGTCATCCGCTACACAGTGTAGCGGATAGGTAGGACACCAAAATTTTTTCTAAGTGTTGCAGGTAGGACACCAAAAAAATTTCCAAGTGTTGGAGGTTAGAGACTCTGCTGCGCCGTCCGCTACACAGTGTAGCGGACAGGTAGGACACTAAAAAAAATTCTAAGTGTTGCAGGTAGGACACCAAAAAGTTTTCTAAGTGTTGCAGGTAGACGAAAAGTTTTCCCTGTTTGCTGCACTATGTAGCGGACGTGGAAAATTAAAAAAAAAAGAACTTAAACTGAGGATGGCTCTCATGTGTCCATCAGAAATAAAATTTCAGTCTTCGGTCGAAAGATTATTAGAAAAAAATTAGAGACAATTATTACAAATGTCAAAAATTACAAAAAATTAAAGGTCCACTGCATCTTCTTCTTCCTCATCTTCGGCATCATCTTCTTCCTCGTTTTGCAAACCCCTTGGAGTTATCCCCAGTGCCTTGTAATGGCTCCGCTTGTCATGGTTGGTCATTTTGTTGCACAATACACACCTTCTCAGCTTTTTAGGTTGAATTGCCTGTTCAATAGAGCTATTCATCCACGTAGATCTCTTGTGGCCTTTCGTTTGTGATATAATTGGATCCAAAGGCCGGATATCATTATCGTCTTCCTCCCCTGACTCATCATCTTCTGATCCTGTTGTAGACTCAGTGTCAGCCGCATTGCTAGCTAAAGCTGCTTCAAACTGGTCGACGATGGGCTCTTGCTGCTGAGCTACCTTGAGGAGATGTTTATATCCGGTCATTGTAGCAGCACCCTTTATGGACAAACGGGTAAACATTGTGACCAGATAATTGTACCGCAACGTCTTTGATTCTTCAAAGTCAATATACGGATGCTCTGAAAAGGCAATGGTACCATACAACTTGTTTGCACCTTTCGTCTACCGTGGCAGGACATATTTATCAGGGATTGTCCTTATATTCTTCTGGGTGAAAAACTGCAGAATATGTCTACACAGGATTCCATGGAACTCAAACTTCTTGCAAACAAATGTCACCGAATTCGTCAATGTGTCGTGGCTCACAGTATATATTTTGCGCAGCTTCTCAGGGATGATTCATTCACGAGCGAATAAACCTTGTACTCATGCGTAGACTTTTCTGTCACCTTGTTTATACTGTATCGTCCCGACTTTCGTAGCTCTACTTGGTACAACAGGAATATCTTCTTCGTATAGACTTTTGCACCGTTCAGCTCCAACGGGGTCTCAAGCAACGTTCTCCTTTGTTTGTACGTGCTTGCAAAGTTTGCAGTCCTTTCTTTCATGAATAACGAGGCAACCACTTTTTGTGTGGATGTGACAAAACTTTTCAAATTTGTAGTTGTACCCACATAACTATCAAACGTGGCATTCATAGACTCATTCCTGCCCGTCGTTTTCATGCTCGCTGGAAAATACCTCCTCGTGTAAACGCCAATCCATTCCTCTTTGAGCTCGTACAAGTGCTGGAGCCACTCGTTGTCTTGCAATGAGTAATCCTCAACAAGCCTTTTCCACCTCTCCTCAAATTCATCAATCATTAACGACTTATTAACGCACTTTTCAAAGTCCTATTTAAAGTCTTGATACGTTGCATATACGTGATGCAAACGTTCATGGTATTTGTTGCTTATGTGCCAAGTGCACAAGTTGTGTCGAGTATCTGGGAAGACGGTAGCAATAGCCTTCTTCATTGCCAAATCTTGATCGGTGATGATAAATTTTGGTGCTTTGTTGTTCATGGCTTTCAGCCATGCAACCATTCAAAAGAACTCTCGCTCTCGTCCCTTAACAAGGCGAACCCGAACAGGATGAAGTGATAATGATGATTGACCCCCGTGAAAGGAGCGAATGGCATCGAGTACTTGTTGGTATGGTATGTGGTGTCGAAAGTTACGACATCCCCCAAATGCTTATAAGCTAGCCTTGAACGACCATCGACCCAAAAAATTGTACTAACTTGATGCTCGTCATCAAGTTTATAATCGAAGGTAAACTGCGGGTCCTCCATCTGTATCCGTTTCAATAGGCTCCTTGTGGATTGAGCATCATTGAGGTCATACACGGCTCGTCTATGGTTTCGGACCGCGTTACGAACGTCTGTCGTGTTAAAGTTTAAATTTTGAATTCCCCGAACCTGTTCAGCAAGAACATTAATCATGTCGGTAGGTCCTAGCCGCGCATTGCTCATTGTGTGAATCAGGCTCCTTACGACCTTACCCATCTTCTTGTGTTGATGCATCTGACTCACCTTAGAAGGGGTTACTAACGGGTGATTGTGTGCCAGTTCCAGGCTGGTAATAAGCCAATGATCTTGCTTGGGTTTATAGCTTACGAACATCTTAACCTGGCAATTTGTGGGCGCAAAGCAGTCCCGTCTTCTATGCGAATACCCTATTTCATCATCATTGTCATCATTGCCTACGTGTGTCTCATTTTGCTGTGGGTTTCTGCCCCTATAACACTCGTATAAGCGAGAGCATATCTTTTTTGTGACGTTGCTTATTCTTGTAGTCTTTATTCTAATGCCAAAACCAGCCCTCAATGAATACGCTCGAAAACATTTTTCAGCTTCTTCCAATGTTTGAAATGTTCGTCCTAGATACAAATCACTAGCATCTACGGGGGTGTTGGAGCTCGACACGAAATCAGACATTGTAAAACAAGACCTATGTAGACTACGCTTAACAATCAAATAGCATTTCTAATTGAAATTGTCTCAAAATTACCGTGGCGAATAGACCAATTTAGGATGACAAATATACCACATACATAATGTGTCTCCAATTTAACAATTATTAATTTATTGAGCATAACAAACTAAAATTATTAAGATAAATATACAAATTCATCATGCCAAAATATAACAAACATATCTCAAAAAATTTGAATTTAAATAGGATAAATTTTTCGAAGTTAGCGAACCTAAAAAAAATGAATTTGTTTAAAGTTAACAAATTAATTTCTAGAACATCCCAAATTGATGAATAGAGTGACAAATTACTAGAACATCACAAAAAATCTATATTTTTTTGTCTTTTCTTCTCTTTCAGACTCACTTGCTTTCATTTTCAGCTCCCTTCAAGTTTCGAGTAACACTTGCTTCAAGGTTCACTCAAGCAATGTAAGTTTGTGAATGGTGAAGTTTTCTTGCCGGATTGACTGAAAGAGGTGAGAATGTTTTGATGAATAGGCAATACTGTCCGCGATACTGTATAGCGGACAACATTAAAGGTACAAAATTCATGGAAGTGTGTCACGTATGTTAGTCGAAAGTAATTCGCTACACTGTGTAGCGGACGACTAACTGCTTTTGCAAAAAAAAAAAGGATCTGGGCCGTCCAACCTTTCAGGATGGACGACCAGATCGCGCTAGCAAAATTTCCTATTTTGCTAGCGCTATCAATGGAATAACTCCCATATATATATATATGGAGCTGATCCATTGCTCGCGCTAGCAAATGGAGTTAAGTTGCAAGCGCGATCTGACCGTCCATCCTGAAAAATGGACGGCCCAGATCGCGCCCTTTTCGAATACTGTCAGTCGTCCGCGACACTATGTAGCGGACGGACTTTTTTACCTTTTTGCCCCTCCGCCCCGTCCGCTACACTGTTTCCCGGATAACAAGTTTTATGTTTTTTTAAGTACGTCCGCTACATTATGTAGCGGACGTACTTTAAAAAATCTCGTCCGCTACATTATGTAGCGGACGAGTAGGCAGGCTTTTTTCCCCTTTCTCTCTCATTTCTCACATTATTTGTCTGACATGTTCTATTTCTCTCTCTTCCCTCATCAATGCTCATGTCTCTTTCTCTTTCTCATGAATATTCTCTCTCCTTTCTCTTTCTCTCACCACCTTTTATTTTCTCTCTCATCCTCCCCCCCTCTCTCTCTTTCATGTTTATCCTGCTTCACTTCACACACAGAGTAGAGAGAAAGAGTGTGTCCGGCCACCTGCAGCTCCGTCGAACAGAACCCGTTCAAGTCCATCAGCAACAAGTTTTATGTTTTTTTAAAGTACGTCCGCTACATTATGTAGCGGACGTACTTTAAAAATCTCGTCCGCTACATTATGTAGCGGACGAGTAGGCAGTGCTTTTTTCCCCTTTCTCTCTCATTTCTCACATTATTTGTCTGACATGTTCTATTTCTCTCTCTCTCTCTCTCTTCCCTCATCAATGCTCATGTCTCTTTCTCTTTCTCATGAATATTCTCTCTCCTTTCTCTTTCTCTCACCACCTTTTATTTTCTCTCTCATCCTCCCCCTCTCTCTCTCTTTCATGTTTATCCTGCTTCACTTCACACACAGAGTAGAGAGAAAGAGTGTGTCCGGCCACCTGCAGCTCCGTCGAACAGAACCCATTCAAGTCCATCAGCAACAAGTTTTATGTTTTTTTAAAGTACGTCCGCTACATTATGTAGCGGACGTACTTTAAAAAATCTCGTCCGCTACATTATGTAGCGGACGAGTAGGCAGTACTTTTTTCCCCTTTCTCTCTCATTTCTCACATTATTTGTCTGACATGTTCAATTTCTCTCTCTCTTCCCTCATCAATGCTCATGTCTCTTTCTCTTTCTCATGAATATTCTCTCTCCTTTCTCTTTCTCTCACCACTTTTTATTTTCTCTCTCATCCTCCCCCCTCTCTCTCTCTTTCATGTTTATCCTGCTTCACTTCACACACAGAGTAGAGAGAAAGAGTGTGTCCGGCCACCTACAGCTCCGTCGAACAGAACCCGTTCAAGTCCATCAGCAACAAGTTTTATGTTTTTTTAAAGTACGTCCGCTACATTATGTAGCGGACGTTCTTTAAAAAATCTCGTCCGCTACATTATATAGCGGACGAGTAGGCAGTGCTTTTTTCCCCTTTCTCTCTCATTTCTCACATTATTTGTCTGACATGTTCTATTTCTCTCTCTCTCTCTTCCCTCATCAATGCTCATGTCTCTTTCTCTTTCTCATGAATATTCTCTCTCCTTTCTCTTTCTCTCACCACTTTTTATTTTCTCTCTCATCCTCCCCCCTCTCTCTCTCTTTCATGTTTATCCTGCTTCACTTCACACACAGAGTAGAGAGAAAGAGTGTGTCCGGCCACCTGCAGCTCCGTCGAACAGAACCCGTTCAAGTCCATCAGCAACAAGCCGTACTATATTTGTTGCCGATCTTGTATTTCTTCTTGTATTTTTGTTTTTGTTTTGGGCAATGCTTTGTTGATTTTTCGTGAGTTGGATTGGGGCTCTTTACTGGGCTCTTTTTTGGTCAAGTGATGATAAGCACTGAAGAATCTTTTTTGCATCTTTCTACTTGTTTCTTGGCCAAACAACAACCCTTTGAAGTGCTGAACCTGTAAAAGCCTCCATAGGAATTAAAGAAGGAAGCTGCATCACCAAAAATTCCTTACAAGAAAACCAGAAACTCATATGAACCCACAACCACAACAAAAATTAAACTCAAATGAACCCACAACCACCACCATTTGGCCACCGCCACTGAACCCATCGCCACCGCTACTGAACCTCTGCCTCCCCGAACCACCACCATTCAAACCTCCACCATCCCAAATCTCTATACAAGATAAATAACTAATCTAAACAGAGAGAGGTAGAGAGCAGATGAAGAATTAAGTCTCAAAATTTCAATTGGGTCTCAAAATTTCAATTGGGTCTCAGTTTTACCACCCAAAATGGGGTTGCCACAGCAGGTGGATTGCTTCCTTCCTCTGTCGTCGCCGGAAGCGGAGCTGTTCTAGGTGGACAAGATGGTGTCCATCCCGCGGTCGCCGTTGTTCTAGGTGGACGAGATGGTGTTAGGCTTGGTCCTGGTGCTATTAGTTGAGCTCTACTGCTCTCTCCTACCCCATCGGCGACAGCTCCGAAGCATGACTAACAATATCACCGCTACCGCCGCCATCGTCGCTGCCGCCGCCAACGCTGATTCGCCTGATCAACCGCGAGGTCCAACAGCCGCTGCTGCTCCTCCTAATGGCAACTTCTTCGCACAAGGGGTTCTTCGAGCACCAAGAGGCTTTCTCTTCCCTTCGGTTTCTGGCATGGACGAGAGAGAAAGAGAGAGAGAGAGAGTTAATTAGAGAAAGGAGAGAAAGAGATAAAAATGAAGAGAGAGAAGAGAAAGAAAGGGAAAATGTCAGAACATTAAATAAGGAAAAGGAGAGAGAAAGAGGAAAATGTCACAACAAGTTTTATGTTTTTTTAAAGTACGTCCGCTACATAATGTAGCGGACGTATTTTAAAAAACATAAAACTTGTTGTCCGGAAAACAGTGTAGCGGACGGGGCGGAGGGGCAAAAAGGTAAAAAAGTCCATCCGCGACATAGTGTCGCGGACGACTGACAATATTCAAAAAGGGCGCGATCTGGGCCGTCCACTTTTCAGGATGGACGGTCAGATCGCGCTTGCAACTTAACTCCATTTGCTAGCGCGAGCAATGGATCAGCTCCCATATATATATATATGTTCCCTGATGAAAATGCTAAACCAAATAATGAAGTATGCCTTGATTATATATATTGCAGAAATTATTGTTAATTTAGTGGAGGTTGGAACACCTTAATTATTGGTTAATTTGCTTTGCTAATTCTTAATTAGCTAATTGCTTTTCTATTTATAAATTAGTGCACAAATAGTTTATAATTGTGTTGGAATGTGACATTGAGCTTGAGTTTGTTTGGCTATTTAATTTTAAAATTGGGAGGTTGAAAATGTACTGTTTTGTTATAATTTGATGTTGTGTTAAGATTGGGAGGTGGAGCTTGATCTTGAGTTTGAAATGTACAGTTATTTAACTATGTAAATTTGTGTTTAGATTTTGAGATTTTATTCCAATATGTGTGTGTGGTTTTTTTTTTCAGAATGAAAAATTTTTTTACAAAGAAAAGAAAATTGGTAGAATCCTCGCAGTCTAATCAAGATAGTATTATTTTCCTAACAAAAAAATTTGGTGAATTTGATATAGTTTTTGCACCCCTTGAAAAAAAAATTCTGGTTCTGCCCGTTCCTACTTTACCCATTTAGAATTTCACAAAGTGATAACCTCATTTAGGTCGATCACCACTTGTCTGAATCACTAATGCATGATAATTTGTACCAAATTTATTTTGTTTAGTTAAAAACATTATCTCAAGGGTAATATAAATTCATAATAATGAAGGGCCAACTTTGATCGTGTGATGTGACAATTTGAGTACAATTATCTAACAAAAGCATCACATAATGTCACTAGAAAAATATTATGTACAAATAAGCATAAAAGATTAGAGATAGTATTATCATGCAAATAACACCTTGTATAGAACTTCAATGCTTATACCATAAACATCTGCAAAACACAATCGAGTAACCAATAATTTTCATAATTTTAGAACGCTACCAAGGATCAGATCACAATAAATATTGCATCTACAAGACTGCGTTAAAAGATAAAAGTAAACGTGCGTCACTCATATATCTAAGTTACTCATGTGAAAAAAACTTTTAAATAATGTCAGCAATAATGATAAGGCGGTGTACATTATTCTCCTCCGATACGGGATACCATACTTCCCACATCCTATATGTGATATTACAATATTCTCTTAGTATTCCACATCGGATATGGTGGGGTCATGAACCGAGTCGTTAAAGATGGTATCAGAGTTGACTCTTGAAAGCTCGGATTTGACTATATAGCAGGGTTACTGATGGTTGGGAGAAACGAATACAAGCCGGGTTATATCCCACATTAAGAAGATGGCTGACAACGAAAGGTGAGCTTGTTATATCTCACATTGGCTAGAGAGGGAGATGTTGGTTATATGTGATCGAACCTTAGTGAGGATGTGAAGACATAAAAAGGAAAAAAATGTGATATTCCACATTGGATGTAGGAAAAAATAGATTGTCATTGTAAGACTTGTTGTGATCTTACAAGTATCTACTTGGTTAACCTTTTCAAAGTATGCATTGTCCCGTGGTGGAACCGTTGACCGGGTTTTTAAAATAAATAACTTTTGAAATCTACATATAGTAAGACAAATATTAATATAAACCAAATTAAAAAAAAGAAAAGAAAACTTCAATCTTGATCTTGAATGATGTATTGTTATTTGAAATTGCATCTCATCTTCTACATCTTCACCGATATATCGTGACAGTAAAGATTGATTTGAGTTCAATGGGGATAGTGATGGTCGTGGCTAGGATGGGGATCCATAAGAGTGACAACAAAACATGTATACATGGTGGGTTTAGGGTAAATGCAGGGAAATTGATATTCGAACTACAAATTCAAACCAACTCACTCCATTATGTCTTGCATGAGTAATGTCAAGACTTAGTTAGATTAGCGAGCGAGATAGTTATTTCCCTAATGGAGGTGCAAATGTGAAATGGTGATGGTAGCGAGAGATAGTAACGGTGGATTAATAAATGGGGATGGTGTTGAACAAATAGGGGACAACGATAAGACTTTTGGCTTTATTATATATATGTTTCTTCTGATGAAATATTGGAAAAAACTCAATTAAAGTCGTTAAAGTTCATCACGTGATAACTTTATGATGGTATCATCGATAGAAAACTTGATTGTAACGCTAATGTCGATAAAAACGACTGAACTTGTCAAATCGTTATAAAAAAAAACTTAAATAAAATACCTTCAATGTTCAAAAGCGATCTACTAAAGAAAATAATGGCCAAGTCTTAAAGAAGCACAACAAAAAAAAGAGAAACCAAGTTTTGGGCAGGCAGATTTCTTTGCTTGCAATGCGAGAGAGCACCCATTGCCACTGACCTCTGAAATGATAAAGTTATCGTGTTACTTTTCCATATAATAATAAGAAGGGTTGTGTACTAATTTATTTCTTTCCTTCATAGGATTCTCATAATCTCTTTAAAGAAAAGAAAAATGTTTGCCCTAAATGCTAGTTTTAGGGTCGTTAAGATATAGCGGCGGTTTTCAAGGGACAATGTAAGGTGATGTCAATTGTGAAGTCTTGGTGACATTGACTGCCATCCAAACCGGAGAGCAATTACCGACGGAAACTATCCGGTCCCACACCACCCTTTTAACACTCGTCAACACCAAAACAACCATCTCAACAGTAAATATTACGCCAGCTAGGGGTGGCATAATGGGTGGGTGTGTTGGGTTTGGGTAAAGATTAAATGTGTTGGGTATAAATGGGTAGATGACCAATTTAGACCCATTTACTAGTGGGTTCACTGGGTCATCTTTTAAATGGATTGGTTTAACCCATTAACCCACGATTAACCCATTTCTCAATTTTTTTTATACTTTGCATCTTAATTCTTAACCAACGAACACCAGACGCTAAATACCACTCCATGCCCACCACCACACATTAACAACAACAATCGTAACCACCACAACTCCACCGTCACCACCTGCAACCACCACTGTTACCATACCTTCAACCACCATCACGCAACAAACAATCACCACCACCTAGACGCCGACATCCCCCGTAAGGCTTGTACGCAGTCTCTGACTACTGTGCACAAGGCTTGCACGCAGCAAACAACTACCAATAAGTCAGCTTCGTCATCTCGCTACCATCACTGCACCATTGCCGCTGACCATCGTCCTGCCTTCGCCAACCAACTCAGACAACAATCAAAGGGTTTGAAGATCACCCTAGAAAATAGTAGATCTAGCAAGGACAAGAATAGATCTGAGCTGGCAGATAGGACTGTGGCGACCGGAGACGACAACGACGGCGATGGCATCGACTGGAGACGAAGGAAGGTGGGATGGACAGATCTGAGCACCATCATGGTGGGACGGTAGCGACGGGATACGACGGCAGACGACGGAGATGATGATGGCAGGAGGTGACATCGGTGGCTATTGCCGTGGCGGCTTGGCCTCGTATCTGGTTGTTGCTGTGTAAAAATGACGGGACAACATCGACTGGAGACGACGGAGGCAGCAGCTTCAACGACGGCAGTGGAGACGGTGGACACGGAGATGGCGATAGTAGAAAATGACACTGATGTCGGTGGCGGCTTGGCCTCCTGTCTGGCTATTGCTGTGTAAAGTTTTTAGGTTTTGAATTTTAAGTGTCAAACTTCTAATGGGTTGATTGATGGGCACCCAATTAAAAACCATATAAATCCATGGGTTACTGGATCTAGTAATTAGTGACCCATTTAGACCCAATTAATTTAATGGGTGGATTTGGATAAATTTTAAGTGGGCGGATTTGGGTGGGTAAATGGGTTTGGTCGTCATCGCCACTCCTAACGCCAGCCATCGATTCCTCCACTTCTTACTCGTTTCTCTCTCTCTCGACCTTTTTTGCCCCATCTCGCTCGCTTTCTCTAAACTCAACTGAGAAACAAAGAAGATCAGGACCTCAGGACCCCTCTTCCATGGCGTCAACAGTCTCGGAGCGAGTCGAACTCGCCAAGCTCTGCAGCTCCAAGGACTGGTCGAAGGCCATTCGCCTTCTCGACTCGCTCCTCTCCCACTCCCCAGCCATCCAAGACATTTGGTTGGTTCACTATCTCCCATTTCCTCACCAGATGTTATGAAGTGCAATTAGATTTGTTTGTTGGTGTTTGGTCATGAACTGTTCATTAATTTGATCTGTTATGCAGCAATCGAGCGTTTTGCTACAGTCAATTGGAGCTTCACAAGCACGTTATCAAGGACTGTGACAAGGCGCTCCATCTCGACCCCGCGCTTCTCCAAGCCTACGTACTCAAAGGTCATCTTTTCTTGCTCTAACAACAGCATTGTATGAAAACTTTGTATCTTTATTGGCGTGAACTGTTGTTGTGTCTAGAGTCACGATATTAGTAGTTAGTTTTAACCTAGGAAATTAGCCGTGGCATAGAAGATGTTCATGTCATAAGTGCTTCTATTAATTCGACGAAAGTCCTCACATTATGACATATTTATTTGAGTCAAAAGCAGGTCCTCGGACGGCCTGATGCGTTTGGTTAAGCTTCAAAAACGTAATTTATCTCTGTGTGGATGGTAACCATAATATGCCTTAAGTTTGGATTGAATCTTGGGTTTTCTTCTTTGTAATTAGTTCTGTCCAAATTGCAGTATCTAGTCTTAAATTGACGTTCTGAACGTGACCTGTTCATGGAGCCAGAACTGGGATGCCGCCAAGCGTCACTGATAGGAACTCAATCATGATAGCCTGCATAATAAGTATACTTTGATGGATGGGAAGGGCTATCTCCACCCCCCAAATGTAGTGGTCCACTCCCTAATGAATGATTATAATTGTGAATTACCTTCTGAAATGTATACTGGAATTAGTTCCCATGTTTGTCTTCTTTATAATCACACGAATCACAAAGAATAGATGGATTATACGTCACCCCCTAGGTGGCAAGACGTTCCCGATGTCTTGGTTGTTTTCATACTAATAACCATATCCAACAGTTGTCACACTCACAAGGATTAGATTCATACTCCATTTATCTTCCCGTATATGTAAAACTTATTAACATTGCAGGAAGAATAAAGGGACTGCTGTAATTTAAATTTGTTGTGTTGCAATCGACTCCTGATATAAGTATATTAAAAACATTTTAAAAACCTCCGGAGTTCCATAGATGGAAAGCCCCTTTCACCTCATCAAATCTCTCCTTTATTGAGCCATCGAAAACTTCAATTGGATCTCATGTGTGGTAACCTCACTAATGGAGATAAGTTCTGACATGTGTTGGCAGTAGTGTTACTAGTAAAGGACAAAAATTCAGTTGAGGAATGTTGATTGTTGTTCGTAATATGTTGCCAAAACTAGTGGCGGTCGACAGTTGTTGCTGGTAATGGTGGTGGTGGCTGGGATGAGTGTAGAAGGAGAAGTCAGGGGTTAAAAAGGGTCATTTGGTCCAAAGATAATAGGATTCATATAGGGGGTGGATTAGTATACTATGGTGGGAATTCCCTATCTTTTATCAAAATTTAGTAAGTAGACGTTAATTGAGACATGGTTTTTGAGGGAGGCTTTTTCACTAGGTTGACTTCAAGAGTTGTTGGGTGGGTGGAAGTAGGTGATAATCCTCTAGCCTATTAATGAAGTCAAAAGAAATTGATTAGTAGATAACAATTTCAGATAGAACAGGTCCTATACGTTTGCTTGTCTGAACGACTTCTTTCGATGGTAGCTTTTCATTTTCTTGGATAAGTAAGGTTAGCCTCTTCAGTACGTCGTGGTTATAATGAGTTTAGAGACAATATGCAATTGATCCACCCATAATAAGACGAGTGACCATAAATGAATGCCAAGTAGGCATGTAATATATTGCATAAAGTTTTCTCCATATGTGGTTCAACCTTAGTTGCAGGAAACTCCTAATATGGTGACGTTTCTCTCTCGGAAACTCGCTTTTGAGATCCCAAGTTAGGAGCTCCATGGGTCTCGTTCCAAGCTAAGATGGGAACTCGATCCCGCTAGCTGAGATGTATGGAACAAGTGATAGAATACATGAAAATCAAGTTCTTTTCAACTCAATTCCTTGTTTCTCTCTTCCTTCAAGTCCTTAAAGTCTCCTTGTCTGTTGTTGCTATCTATGTAAACTATGCTAAACAAATGATAATACTCTTTACACATTTATTTATTCAAGCCGCTCCCAACCTCAGATTCTTCTTGGTGCTTACGCTTCCCCGCCCCCGCTCCCCCCCCCCCCCCGCCCCCGCCCCCGCTTTGTGCAACTAAGGGTTCAACACAAATTTTTGCCCAAAATACTTGGGGTTGGCAAACAGTCGCATCTAGCCATAGTGATTTTCTCTTTAATATGATGATATAACACCAGTTGTATATCCTCATATTTCAACAGAGAACATGACAATTGGATGAACACGATTCATGTGGGCAATTGCATCCCACCTACTTTTGGACTAAGGGTTTAGCTGGATTCAGTAGAGACTACTCTAGGACCAAGGGTTTAGTTGGATTCAGTAGAGGCTACCCTACCTGGATATCCACAACGCTTAAGCAAGATGTCTGCGTTGAGTCCACGATGATCAAACAACCAGGTTTGGCTGAATAATATAGGTTGGTAATTATAATACCGTGTTCATGGGTGCTCTAGGGGGCTGATGTTTAAACATGAGGAGAGCAACTGTTTGAAGAGGAAGGACCAGAGCAAGAGACAGATTGTCATAATATTACTACGTCTCGTCTTTCCACGTTTTGGGTATTGGAGAGATACGGTGCGAGTGTAGGACTTTTTTCTTTTAATGGTGGTCCGGTAATTAGTGGGTGCTTATGTCAGTAACTTACATGTTGATAGAAGCAACAAGCCACACTTTTTTTGTGGTGTCACATGAGCAACCTGGGGAGCCGGCGAAGGAAACTAGATGCCACCATCCACGTACTGCTTGCCCAAAGGGCCATGGTATAAGCTAGCTTGTGGCAGTGATGATGAAGGTCCACCTATGAGCTTATATGCTTCTGCGTCTTCACGATCCAATAGTTCTAACTGTACCGACTTGACCCATTTCGATGATGTAGAGTTGATTTTTGTGCGACTACGGGTATGATAAGTAAAAGGATCTGATAATACAAAGAAATAAAAAGCTGCTACTTCTAATTAACAACAAAAGCAATTCGAAATGTAAAGCACATATTTAGTACAATAACTATCTAGTAATTATGACTTCAGGTGAGCCCGTGTGTTAGGTTTGATTAACCATTTCCTGGTTAAATATTGGGTTTCATCGAGGACATTGAACCCACGTAGAATTGGTACGTCGAGTCTCCCTTGATCTTTACCCAGCCCACTCCGCCAGCTGAGATTCGACATCCTTTCCTGCTATGTAACTGATGAAAATTTCGTGTTGATAATCAAGTTGGAAATTGTTCATATGATCAGTTGCAATTTCTTACATAATATGTTCATTTGCCGTGTTTGATTTGATGGCTAGGGCCTAGGGCTATGCATTCTCTTATGAACTTATTCTTTTAGAATGCTACAGGTCATGCATTTTCTGCATTGGGAAGGAAAGATGATGCTGTCATGGTGTGGGAGCAGGGCTATGAGTATGCTGTTCGTCAGTCTGCAGATTTGAAGCTACTGTTAGAGCTGGAAGAGCTATTAACATGTGCAAAACAGAACCGAAATACTTCTTGCAAAACTCATGCCTTGGAGCTTTCTGGATTGGCTGCATCTGAATCTTGGCGTAGCAAATCAAGTGAAACCTGTGAAAATCAGGATAAGACGAGTTTTAAGTTTGAACAACTCAGTGAATTAAGAGAGACATTGGAAATTGGCAGTAAGCGAGATAGTTCTCATGTTCATGGTCACTTAGAAGATACAATGAATGGCTATAGAAAGTTTGATGGGACCCCAAATAAGACTTATGAGGGTCAACTAAATGGAAGCCATGATATTCACACCAAGTTGGGTGATAGTTCTGAATCATATAGCAATTTGAGTGATACATCTGAATCATTCAATAAATCTTCTCCGATTGCAGTCTGCAGCAAATTAAGTGATATATCTGATGTATGCAATAGGTCAAGTGAGAGAAGTGACGAAGCTAAGAAGGATAAAAAATTCAGTGTTAGTAGGATTTCAAAGGCCAAGTCAATAAACGTTGATTTCCGATTATCGCGTGGAATCGCACAGGTATATAAATAGTCATCTCCTTGCTATATTTCACCTGCTATCTTACATTGGCGGCAATATGTATCTTTGCTTGGCCCTTATATCTGGCTAGGCCAAAAATTGAGTCTGTCGACTCCTCCCTCCCCTTCTCCCGCCTCTAACACTGTATTTTTCTGGTAAACTTGACATAAATATCCTCTCTCTTTCTCTCTCCCTCTCCCTCGCGGTTAATGTATGTACTGCTATGGTTCTTACTGCATCGCTGTTATTTTTAGGTAAACGAAGGGAAATATGCTCATGCCGTATCCATCTTTGACCAGGTACTTTTTGTCCAGTCTTAATGATCAATTCTAAACTTGAGATGCATCTTCATGTTCCCGTGTTACTTGTTTCGGATTTACTGATTTGTTCTTTTCTTGCTCTCTTAAAACAATTTTGAATATCTTCACCTGCAATTTTAAGAGGAGTGAGGGGAGATTGCTGGGCTAGGGATTAGAGCGCTGTAGCTGTATTATGCTTGCCAGTTTAACTTTGTGTTGTTCCTATAAATAATATATAGATACTACAAGAGGATCCCACTTATCCTGAGGCGCTTATAGGAAGAGGAACAGCATATGCATTCCAGCGAGAACTTGTTGCTGCTATTGCTGATTTTACTAAGGTATTTAAAACTGAAAGTCCAGTTAATATGCTATGAATTTCTTGTTGTAAGTAGTTTCTGTTGTATTTATTCTAGGCTTTAGAAGCAAACCCATCAGCTGGCGAGGGGTGGAAGAGGAGAGGGCAAGCCCGAGCAGCACTTGGGGAATCTGTCGAGGTCTGAGCCTTTTGACTCTATTGTATATTACTTAACATGGACGATTGGGTTGTGGATATGACATCGATTATCTATCGGGGAAAGACATCGTTCTCGTGATCCAAACATTTTATCGATAAGAATCCTCAAATTTATTGAGAGATAGTGGCTGTATAGTGATTTTAAGGAGGTGAGAGGAGGTAGTGAAAACCTGTAAGTAGTGACACTTATAGTGGTTGTGGTGGCGTCTATGTTTGCCCAACATAGGGACAGAGTAGAGCCATGGCCCCGCATCTCTATATGGCATTGAGATTCTTACTACCACACTACTACACTAGGACTAAGTTAAAGATTTAGGAGCATTCGTCCATTATTATGTGGAGTCATATTTCCAGGAGAAATATCCAACACTTGGAGCAGAATTCCAAAGGAAAGCCTCTATAGTAACTTTATGCTTCTTTGCGGACGTGGGGAGGATATGGTGTTTTGAGTGAGATTTAAAGGGTATTTTCATCGTGAAGTCATTCTATGAAGGTTTGGGCCAGGACCGGTGGTTCTGACTTCATGTGGTTAGGCAATTTGGACTTCATGTAGTAGAGGAATATGGTCATATATGGATCCTAAGATTCTTTTGCAAATTCATTTCTCGTAAATTGTTATCAAAGGCGCAAGGTGCAGTCTCTGGGTCTCGCTTGGGGCTAGGCGTAGCCCCTTCGAAAAGGCGCACGCCTTTCGCGCCTAGGCGCCCAGGCCAAGGTGCAAGGCCATGGTGGAGGCGCAAAAAAAATCCCAAAAATTCTAATTTTTGATTTTTGCATTGTGGCATCATCTAAACCGTTCATTATTTTTTATTCTTTATTTCATAACATAATAGATCAATATCTAAATCACTCCCTAATCAATCAATTGATTTCCGTATTGTTTTCATTGTGCTAGCGCCTTGTCTCCAGTTGTTACTCTATTTTAAGTAAATCTATTCTTCACTTCATATTGTAGACAAAGAAGATGAAATTGAGGAAGAATCTCTGTCAGACTTGGAGCCTATGATTCCTTTTTGAGGGAAACATTGTCACCCTAGCCCTAACTAATGATGAGGATGACGTTTTCATATTTATTAGGATTAACTACTTCTCATTGGATTTAAAACCTTTTCTTGTGTTCAAAGTTTGTTAGTTTGCCATGTTCTGAATTTTTTTACGTGATTTTATTGGTTTAATGCACTAATATCTATTTATTTTTAATTTGTGCCTCACTTCTAAAAGGCGCGCCTGTGCCTTGTGCGCCTAGACTCCAGGGACCCTTTGCTCCTTAGGTGCGCCTATGCCTTTAATAACTATGCCTGTAATATAAGAATATGGTCATATACAGATCCTAAGAGTCTTTTGCTAATTCATTGCCATAGATGGAGAAGACTTGCAATTGATCATCATGCAACATAAAAACATTATAGACTTTGTTTATAGTTTATGAAATTCTGGTCTCTGCCCCCCACCTGTCCCACCATAGGAAAACGTTGTTGTGGAGTAATTTATTGATTAGCAAAACATTTGCTGGACATTTCCTAAATACTCCTTGACTTACTGAATCAGAGGGGTGAAAGAAAGAAGCTTTTTCTCTCATGATTTGCTCCGCGTTTGTGAGGCTTTTGGATTTGTCAAGTAATTTAAAAAGTAAATAGAGACATGGATCTCATGCTCTAAGTGACAGTGCTATTGTGGTCTGAATATTATGGATTACTTGAAACTGTTTAAAGAGCAGATCATAATCGACTACCTTTTTTGGGATCATAGTTTATGCTTGCCTGCAAACATTAATGCTTCTCTTGCAAAATAGCATTTTGTGCATTCCTTTGAAATATTTAACTATTTCCCTCTTGCTTCCAGGCAATTGCAGACTTGACTAAGGCGTTAGAGTTTGAACCAAACTCAGCAGATATTTTGCATGAGAGGGGTAAGTTTCAGATTTGTTTGTTACCTCTGGACATGACGTCTTGGTTGGATTTTCTTTCAATTATTTATTGATGCAAGCAATGTTGTGCAACTGAAGTATGAGTGATAAGAATCAACTCCTGGACATTTGATGTGATTTGGAGGATTGCCCCAGGTGTATATGCTTAAAGAAATTGTACGTCCCTCACGTTTAGTGTGTCGAGTATGAGATCTATAAACAACTCATGAGAGTGAAAGGATAACAATTTGATGCCACCCTAGAGTGCTTGGCCATTCCATGATACCAGTGACCACTAAAATTGAAATTAATGCAGGAATCGTGAATTTCAAGTTTAAGGATTTCAATGCTGCTGTTGAGGACCTTTCTGCATGTGTAAAGCTTGATGAGGGTAACAAATCTGCGTACACGTATTTGGTGAGTGCAAGAATCAGAAAATATACCGTTCTTTACAGCGAGTTTGGTGACCATGGTTCTTGACTTCCTGGCAAGCCTGGTGGATCAGATTTGGAAGTTTACAAACACTGTATTTTGGAAAATTATTTGTATGATGGTTTTTGGATCATTTTTACTCTTTACAGGGTTTGGCCTTATCTTCGATTGGCGAGTTTAAAAGGGCAGAGAATGCGCATATGAAATCAATTCAACTTGACCGTAATTTTCTTGAGGCATGGGCTCATCTAACGCAGGTATTTAGGATTATATAATCAGTTTGCCTTGTTTAATCTTGTTATGCCTTCTATAATTAGTTAATGCAACTTCATACAACGTAGTTTTTCATTCTGTATATTATTGTTTAACTTTCATCTACTTATGAATTTTCTGTGGTGCAATAACTTTTTTGGTCTTTAATTTCAACATACAAACTACATGTGCTTTTGTGGTGTGTTGACTATCGCGTATGGGTGCCAACTGCTAAATAATGGTGCATAATCTGCATCCCTTTGTGATCCAATGCCAATGCCGTTTTGTGGTGAATATTGGTGGCAAAGTTCTCGCTTCCAGCCCAAGCCTGTGCCTTCTCTCTCTCATTTTTTCCTCTCTCTTTTCCATTCTTTTTTCCTTTTTTTTATAGGAGAATCATGTTTGCATACTTTTTTAGTTTTAGGTCCCTGTAGGCCACATGTCTGTGAATGGTTATGTGCGGGTTTTTGCCCCTTCAGAGATATTTCATATATATTCTTTGTTTTCATTCTCCTTCATCCTAGCACATTGGACATGTTCTTTGATAATTCCTGGCAATCAAGTCTTTTCTCACTACTTAATTAAGCATTGCTCTGATAATGCTACAGATTATTGTTTACAATTTTCTTTGAAGCCAATCAATTTAATAAGATCCATCATCATCAAATTGTGTAATGGCTATAATAAAATGGTTTTTTCGGCACACAGTCTTTGCTGGAAAGGAATATTATAACTTCTAGGGCGTCGAGCTACAAATGTGAGAAATGAGTACAAGTCCACTGGACTCTTGAATCTCTTCTCTACTCTCTGGCATCTTTCTTATATTTATTTAAGATGGACTCGATCAGGGAGATACTTGTATAGCCCTTATGTATGGCCCATTTGCAGGGGTTCCTCGCAATCCTATGCATATTTGGTTGATTCTACATTATATACTTTTAGTTGGTAAGATTGAGTTGCTAGCTAAGGTGGATGGTAGTTGTCTTTTCGATGAGCTTCAATCTCTTCTGCCACTCATTGTTCCTTTTGGTCCCTTGCTTCTTGCAAGGCCCACAGGGGCCCATGTCTCCTTATGGCTCATCTATCACTTGTGGAACTACTTGGCTAATTGTTGAAAACCTTATCTTCAACATCGCTTTAGACATGTCTTTTAATTTATTGTCACTAATAAGTTTAAGTGACAAGTATTGCTAGTAAGTTTTATCGTGGTGAATATTGCTCACAGTTCTATCAAGATTTAGCAAATTCAGAAAAGGCTTTGGAATGCCTTCACCAACTTCTGCAAATAGATGGGAGGTACATAATCCATATTAGTTTCGGTTATTTCCTGGTTCGCACAGATATTTTGCTGCTTCATTTTCAAAGGTGATGCTCATTCACAAAGGTGATGCTCATTCACACTAAAGACATGTATTTGCATCTTCATAGGTTTACTAAAGCATATCACTTGCGTGGGCTCCTCCTTCATGGCATGGGAGAACACAGGTACCGCTATCCTTTCTCCAACTGTGGCTTGTGAAAACTATTTCTTATGGGGGGGACGAGCTGTAATGCGGACGTTGATATCATCCTAGAAGCTATCCATTCTTGCTACTGGCTGCATGAAAGTAAGGATTAGCATTTTAATTAGCAGCCTTAGATAATATGCCTTTTTTGCACCAAAAAAAAAGAAGATAATATGCCTTTGAGCACCTTGATTGGAATCTCGAGGATAAGTCAGTCTCTCAAGATTGATAACTTGACTTCAGCCCACAATTTTAAACGTTTTCCTTTTCAAAATCTTTTCTTTTAAGATTGGGAAATGCTTTTCCTTGATGGCATAGGAAAATGGCTGTTGTTTGTCTAAGCAATGTCGACAACTTTGATCTGAAAGAAGCCCCAATGTATTGTGGTGCCTGTAGTACTCTAGAAAAAGTTTGGTAAAACTCGAATGGTGCACCCAAAACAATCTAAGTGATGTAGGTGTAAGCACAATGCTAATCTTTGCACAAGTCTTTAACCATAACATACAACAATTGGACTGTATATCGTTTTTGATAAGTAATTGACATATTGCTTTTTACCTGCAAATCTTGAGCCCCTTATATGACCTGGTAAGACGAGGTATGGGTAGAAAGAGAGTAACATGGCAAGTAGTGAGAAATGACTTAAGTGCTAGGAATCGGAGAACACGTGGTTGGATAGGGGATGTAGCAGGATTCAGCTAGTTTGGGATAGAAGCTTAGATGCTGCTGCTGATGATTATTTTACTCCGGTGGCTAGTGCATCTCTATAGGTGAAATTGACCTTAGTTGCTTCTCATTTCCTTCTTCAAAGTGTACCATGACCCTATGCCTTCACAGTTTTTTCTCCATCTTTAGGATTACTTGGGACATCTATGCGCATTAGAAACCACAGGGCCACCCATTAATAGGATGAAACTCTTCGCAAATGTTCTCCTGTGATATCTTCTATTTGTGCGGTGGTTTACTTCAATTACCTGTCTCAGGAATGCTATCAAGGACTTATCACTGGGACTTACTCTTGAGAGCTCAAACATTGAGTGTCTGTACTTGCGGGCTTCTTGTTACCATGCTATTGGAGAATATAAAGAAGCAGTATGTGGAACTCTTCTTCTATTTCATTCTAAATTTTGTGCGTTTTTAAAACGTTCATCCCTCTTTTGACTGGATGTCTGTTCTGTGTAAAGGTGAAGGATTATGATGCTGCTTTGGATTTGGAACTAGACTCGATGGACAAATTTGTTCTTCAATGCCTGGCCTTCTATCAGGTTCGTCTCAATACCAATGATTTGAAACTAAGTAATTTTAGGCACAATCGTCAAAGGGCTTGCGACTTGAGATATTTAGTTAAACCTTGAAATACTGGGTGCACAAAATTGCCGTTAAAATTGATATCTAACTTCTCTTTTTGTAGAATATCAAGCCAGCTATTCCACATACTGTTTGGCAGGAATTGTAGTCATTACTAAAATGTCAGTCACCTGTAACTTTAGCTACGAGAGGTAACACTGGTGACAGTTTAGTTATTGAAGAACTCCAGAAAGGCGAGCTACCTATGTACGCAAAGCATAGAGACCAGAATCGTTAGAGATCTAGCGAAAATTAGTATGATCTGCCTTGTATGCATGAAACGTCTACCCCTGTTGTATCATCTATTCAACGGCAGTTTTTCTCTTTCAAAATATTCTCTAGTTTCTCTCCAGCCATGTATGGTTATATTTTTTGGCCTACAAAGTGACGACTTCCTTCCTGATCAACTAGGTAGCACGGACACCTCTCCTAGGTGGAGGTACGGTGTCCTAAACGGACGGACACCCCGACACCTTCTGGACACCGGCGGATACACGTCGAACACGGCTAATTGGTGTCCAAATTTTTTATATTTATTTTAATTTCCGACACCTTGTCGGACACTTCGTCGAGGAGTGTCGGACACGACATGGAGCAGTGTCGGACCGTTTGGGGCCAATTTGAGAAGAATTGAACTAATTTTGGGGGTCGTCTTCTTCTCTCTCACCTTATCTGTCGGCTGTCTTCTTCTCCCTCGTCACGGTGTTGCCGGATCTGTCGCCAATGTTACCGGTGCCGACAGATTTGAAAGTCGCCGGTGTTGCTGGATACCGAAGCCTACAGATCTGTCCGCCGTCGCCAGAGCAATCGCCATCGTCGTCGGAGGTCCTCCACCGCCGTCGCTAACCCACAAGTCTGCTTCTTCTCTGTCTCGTCACTCGCTAGTCGTCTCCTTCCTTTTTTCTTCTAGTTATTACTGAAAGTCCTTTTCCCTTCCCTCTCATGTCTTTCCCTTTTTTTTGTGTTCTCCCTCTGTCGTGTATTCTACTGAAAGACCCTCTTTTTTTTTTGTTACTTAGTTTTTTTGTCTAGTACCAAATAAATGTTTAAGTATGACTTGTATGAGTTGTATTTATTTGAATTCCTTCTTTTAGTAGTTTTTCATTATTGTTTGTTATTTTAGGTTGTGGAATGTATTTGATATATATATATATATATATATATATATATAATAATAATAATAAAAATATATTAAAAAATAGCAGTGTCCTGCGGTGTTCAAAATCAGATTTTTTGGAAATTGCGGTGTCCTTGTCGGTGTCGGTGTCCTACACCGTGTCCGTGCTACCTAGCTGTTCAAACCTTGGACACCATCGAGGAAACAAAACCCACTCCTATTTCCTCGAGGAATGCTCTCTAGAACTCCATCCCATCCACCTTAAGGCACCTTTCAAGAGATATTAGGAATCAGACTTCACAAGAGCAAATAAATTCTCATTATCACTATATGGGGTAACGAGTTGCCGTCCCAGGGGTTATAGGTCTTCTATGTTGACCTAGGAAGCACGGACACCTCTCCTAGGTGGAGGTATGGTGTCCTAAATGGACGGACACCGGCCGACACCCTTCGGACACCAGCTGACACATGTCGGACACCGCTAATCGGTGTTGGAATTTTTTTTATTTTCTGACACCGTATCGCATGGAGTAGTGTTGGACCGTTTGGGTCTAATTTGGAATTTTTGGAACTAATTTCGGGGGTCAATCTGTAATAAATAAGATAATTGTGCCCTAATCTGAGTCATTACCATTTGCTTCGCTCAACTCACGGCTGTCTCGTTCTCTCTCACCTCACGGGTACCCTTCTGAGCCATTACCTACTCGGAGCTATCGCTGGAGCTCAGTTGCTAACATTCCGAAGCCGACAGATCCAGTCGCCGTCGCCAGATACCGAAGCAATTGCTGTTGTCGCCGTCGCCATGGCTATCGCCCGAGCTCACTTGATCGTCATCGGAGGTCCTCCGCCGCCGTCACTTGATCGTCCCTGACCCACAGGTCCTCCTTCCTCATCTCGTCTCCTTTTTCTTCTAGTTCTGAAAGTCTCCTTTCCCTCTCTGTCAAGAGTTGTTGACTCGTTTCTTTCTTTTCTTTTTTTCTCCATCTGTCAAGAGTCGTTTCTTACATTTGTACTGATTACTTTTTTTTTTTGACTTAGTTCTTTTGTCAGGTACTTCATTTCAGAAATGTAGTTTGTATTAGTGACTTAGTGTAAATTTATTATTACTTGTATATTTATTATTATTTGATATTTATTATATATATAATAAAAATATATTAAAAAAATAGCGGGTGTCCTGCGGTGTCCAAAATCTGATTTTTTGGAAATTGCGGTGTCCGGTGTACCCGTCAGTGTCGGTGTCCGTGCTACCTAGATGTTGACGAATATAATAGCAACAGATAAGCCCTTCCATGTCTTACGATTATGGCCACAAAAAGGTTTATTCTGAGGTTGATGTTTGAGTGTTTTAAGATTGTTATTTTGCTTATTTTGCAGAAAGAAATTGCGTTATACACTGCTTCAAAGATCAACAGTGAGTTTTCTTGGTTTGATATCGATGGAGATATCAATCCCCTCTTTAAGGTAGGGAGCCCATACTTTCTAATGCTGTTAGTGTTAGTTAATCTCTTTGACTTCAGTATTTTTATGAGTTGTTGCTTTGGTCTTTTGAGAAGTTAGATTTGCACAATCCAAGTGCGAACTTGAATTTTGCGGATCTGGATTTGAATCAACTAATACCAAATCCATGCTTGCCAGTCTAGAAGTTGTCTAGTTCATTTCAGTGTAAATCTGGCTTCGTGGCCAAGTTTATAATAGTTAGTAGTTGAACAGTTCATAAAGGAGTAAGCGGCGTGCGCACTAAATTGTATGAAGGAACATATTTTTTGTTGCATTTGTTTTATTAAATAGTGCAATGTGAAGTACTGTAAACTCTCTATTATTGAAAAGACAAAGGTACCCCATTGTGTAAAGTGTGGTACAAGGCTTGGTAAAAGTACAGTGCAACCTGCAGAAAGTCTATGGTTTATATGGTGGCCTAGACGTTAAAATAGGAGCAGAACTTGCAGAGATAGATTTTGTTTCACCCAAATGTCTGATTAGCACGGTTGAATTTTCGCTCCTACATGGGTTCGATCTGTAATTACCTTGATTTGATACTCTTTCGTATGAAGTCTTTGTAAGATGCGATATGCTCAGCAGAAAAATGGCTCCTTGTTGCTCTCGTCTTCTTCCCCGTTAATCTCCCTCCTTTCTCACCCAACTGTTGTCAATATTTTTTCTTATCATTCTTAGTTTTTTCAGGAGTACTGGTGCAAAAGGTTGCACCCAAAAAATGTTTGTGAGAAGGTTTACAGGCAACCTCCTCTGCGTGATTCACTGAAGAAGGGCAAGCTAAAAAAACAAGATTTTACTGTGACAAAGCAGAAGGCTGCTCTTTTAGAGGCTGCAGATTCTATTGGCAAGAAAATTCAGTATACTTGCCCCGGCTTCTTGCCCAATAGGCGCCAGGTAATTATTATAATGAACTATTGCATTTTCTACAAAAAAATAGTGGACTACATCTTGTAGTTGTAGTCACTTGTTGTTTCTTTTTGTGTTTAGATTGAAATTCTTGTATTATGATTCTGTTATGTCTGGGCTGTCAATTTTCTTCTCACAACACACACACGTGTTTTTAAATTATCTGTGTGCGTATGTAAAATTTTATTTACATATTCTCAAATCATATCTTAGCTTAATCTTGTGACCAGCATACAAACAGTACAACACATATACACACACCAAACTCTTTTAACCTCCAAATCCGTACTGATAGATCATCTGCAAGACTGCTGCTGTCTCCCTAGTGGAGTTAATAAAACTTTAAAATTTATGGTGTGTTTGAAACCGTTGTGGTTTTTGTTTGTAGTTTTCAAAAAAAGGAAAACCAAAACCTGTTTTTGTTTTCAGTTTTTACGAAAAGAGAGGCAAGTGTTTGACTGCGAGTTTTTTTTTATTCTTTTCTTTTCTTATTTTCTCCTTCTCATATTTCTTTTTGCTCCTAATGTCTTCAAAACACCACCACCCTGAATTGTCAAACTTACAACACCACTGTCCATTGCCACCACAAACTGATTCATCGCTGGCGACGATGACCCGACTTTCACTGCCCACGACTTGGCCTTCACCGCAGCCGACGACAAATTCGCCTCCGCAGTCAGATCTAACATTATGGACCCTTATCGTGGAAGAGAGGTGCACGCCATGGCGGTGGGTGGCGGAATGCAAGCGACGTCAACAAGTCGGCGTCGTGGGTGTGCGATTGGTGGTAGTGGGTGGGTGATCCATTGGCAAATCGTTGGAGGCTGGTGTCGTGGATTGGCAATTCGTGGTCGTGGGGGTGTGCGGTTAAAGATTCAGTCTAGAAATTGTGGTGGGGGGTTGCAATTTGTGGCCGGTGGTGCTGGGTCATGGTGTTGGCGGCAGTGGTGGGACGTTGGCAGTGATTATGGTTGTCAAGATGTTGTGGCTGGCGGTGGTGTGTGGTGATAGTGAAAATGGCAGTGGTGGTGGGTCATGGTGATGGCGGCAGATTGATGGTATTTTGTGGAGGTGTACTTGGCGATAGTGGCAGTGGCAAACGGGAGGAATTGATGGTGTCCATGGTGGGGACAGTGGTGGCCGGGGGGAGGGGGAGAGGATAATTGTTGGCCGTAGTGGCAATGTGATGCCGGGTCTGGTGGTGTTTAGTGTGGTGATGGGGGTTTTGTTAAAATGAAGCTCTTTTTTTTGCTTCTAACGAAGTTTGAAGGTTGGATCTCAATTCAAAGACCAAACTGAAAACCCAAAACTCCAAAATGGAGTTTTAAAAAACTGGTTTTCAAAATTGAAGAGGGTAAAAAACCGAAAACTGTCTGTCAAACGTGTTTTTTTTTTGTCCAGTTTACAAAACTGGAGAAAAAACTGAAAGCAAAAAACTCTGTCAAACACTATCTTAGCTTTAGTATCACGTGTTGTTATATCAGAAGGATACAGTTGTAAGTCCTTTTCTGCCTGTAAACTGGAGGAAAAACTGAAAGCAAAAAACTCTGTCAAACACTATCTTAGCTTTAGTATCACATGTTGTTATAGCAGAAGGATACAGTTGTAAGTCCTTTTCTGCCAGCAGCCCAGAGATCTGCTTATTACTAGAGGCCCTGAGCTTCATTTAGAAGAGAAGAAGCTTGGTAAACCGACGCGAGTCATAGGCTGGAGAATATGAACTTTTGGTATAAATCAACTAAAGCTGGACCACTGTAAGAAACTTAGTCCGCCTACCTACCAAAATTTATGCAAATTTGAGTTATGAAGTGCACGTAGCTTTTAAGTCTCTGAAGTATGGGATTACTCTATGCTGAGGACGCAATTGTTTGGTGCAAAAGAAGGGTTCTCTGGGGGCTAAGACTTGGTAAATTTGTTTGGTTCCTTGGGGTGGATTTTATATCCTTGATATGGCTACCACACTAAAAGTAAGCCAAACATGGGGAGTAGATTATCCCTACAATAGCTAAAGCTGAAAAAGGGCTTTGAGCTCTGCGGCTCCACGTCATAAATGCTCTATATTTGGTTGCTTTAACAAGTGTATGCCTGCTTTGATGGCGCTTACTCATTTGATGTTTGGAAGATTATGATCAAGTGTTGGAAAATTCAAATAAATATATGTTCAGAAAAAAATTTAACACCAATACTTGCTCCACGATCACCTTTATGGTATTATATGAACACGATAACATATAAAACGAGACCGAAAGGAAACTCACCAACTACTTGGTTGATCTTGCAGGATTCGACTACCACGGTTTAAGCTTCTGCTTAGATCTTCCATCCTATGCCCTTGTAGTATCTTGGAGAGTGGACTCTAAATGCCCCCCAAAACTTGATAAGGCGTGGTCTTATATTACTGGGTCTAATCTTTCTCTCTCTTAGTTTGCTCAGAATTAAGGCTAGGAGGGGTCCATAAGGTTTTCCTTTTTTAGCTACAAACAGATTGTAGAATCATTAGGTTCTCTCATTACCTTATCTAGAACTTATTAATTACAGTTAACAACCACTTTATAACCGTAATTGGACTCTAGTCCAAGAAACTTGGTTTAAGCCCTTACGACTAATTATCTGCAAAATTTCCTTCTACAAGATATTCATAAAAGTCACAAATCAAGCTACTGTAGTTTTGAAACATTTGCATTTAATTCTTAAGTGCCTAATTATAGCCTTGATTATCTATTGGTGTAATAAATTAAATCAACCTTCTAGTAATTCAACTTACCAAAAACTGGGCAGAGTTTCATGATTGACAATGAATTAAACTCAAGGAAAATATCGTATTCTCAAGATAGAATGTAGAATTGCATGACAATTGATAATGTTCTCAACATCGCAATTTTCAAAGTATTAGTCATTACAAATTACTTCATTCACTGGAATATCAAAGCAATGTATATTGTGAACTGAGTTCCTCACTATCTCAGAATTATGGATTTTCACATACCAGTATCGTTGTGAAAATGTTTTACAAGACGGTAACACAATAAAATGTTATTCACATTGATCCGTTTGAATGCATTATACTAATGCACTAGTACATGACTTGCAGTCTCCAGGTCAACATAAACCATCTCATTAAGCAAAACCTACAAGATGATTTCTCTAAATTCATCTAAGGTTGTGAACAATATGTATTACATGAATTATGTCTTCTGTGTATAAACATCTTTATACACACAAATCCAGCATACATGACCAATTAAAGAGAAGTGCAGTATCATTAGATCCAGCATTAACGTCAATGAAATAGCAATGTTTTAGGTCAAAACCCAACATTAAGAACTACCTTTTTTTGATTTCCAAAGATATCGTGGTGGGGGTTAGAGGTCATGCCTACATGTCACGTTGGGCCTCTGTGACATGCCTCTTGACTTAACATGTGGGGTAGCAAAAGGAAATGATAATAACAGTAGAGATGTATACAGGCCTTTTGTTTCTTGTATTTATTTACTTTTACTGCGTGCCTACTGAGGTTTAGCTAGCCCGAGCTTTCTCTCTTTGTACATTTGGGAAAGTATATATGAGGGTATGTCGTTCTATGTTTAAGTGTTACTTTCTTCAGAGCTGAAAGATCATCTTTTTTTCGTTTGAGAATGAATGTCACAAACAACTGTTATTATCACGGTTGCCAAATTCCAGTTCCTGTGTTACTTTATAGTTGCAAGTGACAATTCTCTCGTCTACTGATCATATTTCAATTAAACATTTTTCTAGCATCGTATGGCTGGATTAGCAGTCATTGAGATTGCACAAAAGGTCTCGAAGGCTTGGCGGTCGCTGCAAGCAGAATGGAAGCATTCTAATAAGAGCACAGCAAAACATGGGAAGAGAGCACGGAGAAAGGAAAAAATTATAATTCCAAGCCAGAACAGAGGTGGTGCTGGTTGTAGTACTAGCAGTTCTTTGGAAACATCGACTTCATATGGATTTACAGAAGATAAGTCATCAAGCCGCTCTATGATGTCATGGCATCATGTTTATTCTGTGGCTGTCAAATGGCGGCAGATATCTGAACCTTGTGACCCTGTTGTATGGGTTAACAGATTAAGGTAATCCATCCTTTTATTGGTGTGAATCAGCATAGTGAGTACATAAATGTAGTAATTTATATTACTGTAGTCTATATTGTTTTATATTCTTCATACGTCCTCTTTCCTTACATCGTTGGTTTGTCAATTTTTCTCTTTCTGTCAGAGAAAAATAGTCACATTTGCGGAACCTCAAACACGGGTCTATACGGTCATTGCCTCCTCACAATGAAATCTCTTAACTTTTGTTGTCTAATCGGTGTTTCGAACACACTTTTCTATTGGTATATGTAGCTTAAGCTATCTATTAGGTGCTTTGTTGAAGTTTTGCATTTTGTTGTGCTTCAACTTGCCTTGTTAAATTTCTCAAGCCATCAGATTTCCCTTTCACACTTTTTTAGTAGATTCACAAAGGAGTATATAACATCTTATTTCAATGGCTCCAATTATTTTCTCATAAACTGTGATACTATTCTATCATCCTGCTTGTCAATGTCTTGCAAAAAATTTAACTTTTCATGTTGGATATGCTCCTTGTACTAGGAGTTTGCATGTGCATAATTTGCTATATTAGATTTTATAATCTTCAGATATGCTCCATATCTGCCTTATGATTAACCCCCCTCTCTTGCAAAAACTATAAAGATAACAGAGCACACACATGTATGTTTATGTAGTGGCCTTGGTTTTTTTTTTGTGTAAATTTGACTTCTAAGACGAATGTTTGCCGCTGTGCTATTTAGTGAGGAGTTCAATTCTGGATTTGGGTCTCACACGCCGCTTATTGTTGGCCAAGCCAAAGTTGTTCGTTACTACCCTAATTTTCAGAGGTAATTGCATCCCCCCCCCCCCCCCCTGCACACTCACACTAACACCAAGGCAGAACTACTCAAATGAAACTTAAGTTTTTGTTGATGCTGCAGAACAATAAATGCTGCAAAGGCGGCCATAAAGGAAAAGAAGTGCGTGTACAGTAAGGGAGACAACATCATTAATTTATCAGAAGATGCAAAAATGCAAGAAGTGAGTTTACCTTGTTAGACAACCAGATAATCTTGTACAATTCTCATTTGGTATCGGGTTTTGCACTTCCGACACTCGTCACTGCAGTTTCTCCATGGAACTTCCATGTAAAAAATAAAGAAGTGTTGTCACTTGTCAGCGAAGTTATTCTTATACTCTGCTCTTTTCGGCCTTTATGTGTCATAATTTGTTTCTTCTGACGCTCGTTGGCTATGTCCTTTAATAGAGGAACAGGATTGTTCCTTAAATAGTAACTGTAATGGAGGATGTTCCTGATTAAATTGTTGTAGGAGAAGTGACGCATTGGAACTTTATGCGTGGGCTACTTTTTTGGGTTGGGTCTTGTTTTGTTGCCAAATTCTTTGTTGATGGAAGTGGAGGATTTGGATGGTTTATACTTGGGGGTTCATTTTCTGGTGGTTGTTATCTTGACATTCGGAATAGTTTTGCATTATGATTCCTTTATGAGTAGCTCGACTGCCAACTGGGAAAATAGGACACGTTTGCGCACGTAAGAGATGCGTGCTTGAGACTTGCCGAGACACTGTTCACAAGCAAAGAAGGGTACTTAAAGTTGGTTGCCTGTCAAAAATTTGGTTTTGGACGCAGAATCTTATGAAGTTTGAGAGCTGTTTTTGTTTGTTGGGCAGCTACTAATGGGCAGCTACTAATGGACATGCAGTCTAATTTGCTGATTTCCTAGAGGCACTTCAGCAGTTTATCTTAACTAACATTGAAGTACAACTTGCAGATAATGTATGCAGAATCCTGTGATGATCTTTATAAAGTTGTAGGCGAGGACTTCTGGTTGGCTACCTGGTGCACTAGCACAGCATTTGAGGGGTAATTATGCTAAGGGTTTGATTGCTGTAAATGAGCTTGAAATTTTTACAGATGTATTCTTTGGCATACGCATTCCTGTGACATAGAATCCTATCTGTCTGTTCAGGAGGCGCCTTGAAGGAACTAGGATCACCCTACTCAAAATGTAATGACTTTTGATTGACTGTTGTTTTTTTTTTTCTCTTTTTGCATTTCCCTGAACTAAGTCGTGCAATATGCATTTAAAAATGAATTTTGTAAATTTTTTCAGGGGAGAACGTGGAATTGACTTTGCAATCAGAACCCCTTGTACACCTGCTAGGTGGGATGACTTCGACGCAGAAATGGCAATGGCATGGGAAGTATGTTGCTTTAGTGCTGAAACTTGTCCAAACTTTCTTAATAAGGCCAAAATTTAAAAATTCAAAGTACGAGATTGATTTCCCCTATTCAAGTTGTGACCACCTTTGGGGGAAAAAAAAACTATGACCTAAGTTGCATTTGGAAGTACCAGTCAAGTCATACATGAGAAGCACCTTCTTAGAATTTACTGCTAGCACAAAAACTTTGTTTGTATTGGTATATTTATTTACAACTATCTCTGCGTACAAATAAGTGACATCAATATTATTTGACCCGGGACCTTAATACCCATTGCTAAGTGAAGTTGGAGAGTCATACCACATATTACATATGAAAAAAGACTCATACCACGTCATGAAATATGTGCAAAAAAGGACCAGAAGATTCGTTTCGCATTTCCCCCTATTCTAGGTTTTAAACCATCAACAGACTATGATGCTGTTAAAACCTCCAAAATTCCTGACAGACTGATTTTGCTGATTTCAGATAATATGGTTAGAATGCTTGCTAATTTTTGGACGTGCCCAACACTTAATTTGCAGGCTCTTTGCAATACATATTGTGGTGAAACTTACGGGTCTACCGATTTCAGCATGCTTGAAAATACAAGAGATGCTATCTCAAGGATGACATATTACTGGTAAAGCATCGAGTTCTCAAGGGTATTCAAATTATTTGTTATGTACACGTATTTGACACTGGATTTCTATGCAGGTACAACTTCATGCCACTTTCTAGAGGCACTGCTGCTACTGGGTTTATAGTTTTGCTAGGACTATTTCTGGCTGCTAATATGGAGTTCACTGGGAGCATTCCACAAGGTCTGCAGGTGGATTGGGAAGCCATTCTTAACTTTGATCCCAATTCCTTTGTGGACTCTATTAAGAGTTGGCTGTATCCATCTCTCAAGATTACGACGTCCTGGAAAGATTATCCAGATGTAGCATCTACTTTCGAGACAACTGGATCTGTAGTTGCTGCCCTCAGCTCCTATTCTGACTGAGCAGTGTACGTAGGAGGTAAGTAAGCTGTAACACAGTATACCTTGTCTTTCACTTAGACACATCTCCAACACCCACTGTATTTGTTTAGAACAAAATTCTAATCTCAGACTCACATATAACTGCTGTAGGTCCGGCCCCAAGCCCCAACAGACTTTGTCTGACACATCATGGAGGTATTTTTAAGTTAAAAGCAACACTCTTAAGTAGGTGGCCTAGCGACTCTTCTTACCAACCTGACTAATAATTCTCAAGTATGATCTCTATGTTCCTAAGTTCCTTTAGCAAGGAACAAACAATGATCTTTCTCAAATAAATCCTCGACAAATAACGTTAAACTTCTTTGTTCAGTACATTTTCATATTTTATTTATCGAACATACTTTCAATGTGCATTGATGGAGTGGCCTTTTGTGACTTGATATCTGGTTCGAGCCTTTGATGGTGGTTACGATACATATAAAAACAGGCATTCTTTTCCTCGACTTCGGATTCTGCCTATGGCTTATTGTAAATCTGTCATCGTGTCACTGTATGTTTCAGTCTTGAACACATGGCTGACACGGGGGATGATCGCAATATCACTAGGAAAGCATGAATGCTACATTCCATGCTTCAAGATTATGTCCTTTTACTGTGCAATTAACACTATGCTATTCTGTTTGATGAATTTTACGAGTGCAATATGTCTTATAATATAATGAATTGCCGCAAATAGACGACCAACGCATTCTTTTAGAATAAAACTATGCATGCAAAGAGAGAACACAATGGCATGAACTCATTTTTGGGGACAATGAGGCAGTAGTCATAATATACGCTTCTTCCCTAAAGTTGTCATTTCCACAGGAGTGAAAGCAAAGCGGCATGGTCGTTATTGGTTTCCAGACGTGAATGACACTGAAAGAATTCTCTGGATTATTATAAGTGCAACTACAAAGTCTCCAATTACTTATAATGACTAGGAAATTACCCATTTCTTCATAAGAAGTCTCTTTCTCCAAAGCAAACCATTTTTTTACGGACAATTTGATCTTCAAAATGTTTGTCCCTTCGTTGATGTAACCATATGGATGCCATTATTGCTGAATTTCGATTACTATTGGACAGCACGATGACATTCATACTGCCCTTCTGCGTTCTTCGAAGTGAGTGCATTTCCAAACTTGCTATAGTTCCTCTGCCTTGGACTGTGTACAGTGAAACAAGAGGCGGTGGGGGGCAAGGATCCTTTAAGAACACTAATGGAACAACAGTATAACAGTACAAACGTGTAACAACAGTGACTAATTGGCAATGGCATTAAGGATCGTGCTTAATGCCCTAAGCACCTAAGGCCGAAAGTTTATTTCCTTATCAATCAAAAAAAAAAAAGAATGGTGCTTCAAATATGACCTCCACTTTATGTGCATTGCACAAGCATTCAGCACCTTCTGAGCTTGAATCCAAGAGCCGGTGAAATACGCGCCGGCTCCAATCTAATTATGTACCATCTATGTATATACTATGAATATGCTTGAGGCTCAGATGTTGAGCTGCAGCTGAATGTTAAAGCAGGATGGTTAAAGTTGGTTTTGCATTCTTTATGAAGCGAAGTCGAGCTGTAGAGTTTCTTCGTTCTTATTTTTCGGTTCTAACTGTACAAATCAAAAGAGGTTGCAAAACCAATGGTACTAACAAACTTGGTGTCGGTGAAAAAAATTGGATTTAGGCATTCAAACACTTCAAATCTAGAAATTTGAGCTAGCATAGGTGTGCAGATTTTTTCCAAACGAGGGTGCTCGTGACATGAAATAAATGTGTCCATCTACCTTTTTCTGTATACGTTTGCCCGTACAATTTGAAGAAGACCGAATTGAGGATAATTGGAATTTAGGGGATTACTTAATAAGTTTAGACAATCCAGTCTAAAAATGTAGAACCCTTGGAGGCTGCCAAAAAGAGAAATGTACTGTCGTCTCGGCTCACTTATGTGTTATCACAACATTTACATCTTTTGTTTCCATGGAATAACATTTTATCCACCGACAGAATAAGGAAATGGCTTGCAGGACAGGAAATTGATGGTCTTTCCGCTCGGACCCACACTGGCGGTGCAGTGCCCCAGTCCAGCTAAAGTTAGGCCCCCCCCCCCCCCCCCGTATCCTAAACCCGCAATTGTAGCTGCACAAGCGTACGTGTAGTGATCCCATTCGAGGGTCATCTTGCGGCCCTGCTCAAGGCATTTCCAGCTGTGAGAATCGCCCCCTAAGCGAATAAACCAAATGAGTCAGTCTGCTGGTCAAAGGAATATTACCTTCTTTTTTTTTTACTTTTTCGATCCAAATCTATATTTACACTCAAGTAACATATTCTTTCAAATTACCAGATTAAACGTGGAATGTAGATTTTTAAGATTGTCTGAAAACAATTTATTATTAACTAACGTAGAAACTGATCCGAAAAAATTTCTGCCCAAAGAATAAAAAAAGAAACCTAATATTCTTAACATAAAAATGAAAGCCACACGGAATCACACTGTACCCTTACGCGTAATACAGGCGCTTTGACGTGGCGAGACTTTAAAAAGTTTTAAACCTAATACCAACAATCACATGGAATCGGGGCCCCACCCCCAGTAGAATACAGACTGTTAATTGTCACCATTGCTGTCGCTAATATATGTCCGTTAATGCATGGGCCCACACAAATGTCGAGCGTTCTTTATCCCTCATGCATCTCAGCTACACGTTAACGCGCCTTACTTATACTCCCCCTTCCTCTGTCGTCTCACTCACTTGTTATTGCACTCTCGAGTCTCAAACACCATACGTAACTCTCTAGAAAAGCCATGGATCGGCAGAGCGCGTTAGGCCTTGCATTAGTGTGCATTGTAGTGGCCTGCGTCGGCGGTCAGTCTCCGGCAGGATCTCCGACCACAGCGCCACCGGCCACGGTGGCGACTCCTACTGCAACGCCTCCAACCGCCACGGCTCCCACAAAACCTAAATCTCCGGCTCCGGTCGTCGCTCCTGAATCTGCGCCGCCTACAGCTGTTTCGGTTGCTCCCGCGGCGGCTCCGGTGTCAGCTCCGCCGAAAGCGGTGGTTGCGGCGCCTGTATCGGCACCCGTGAGCTCGCCGCCTGCTGCGGTGCCGGTAAGCTCTCCGCCTGCTGCGGTGCCGGTGAGCTCTCCGCCATTGCCGACGCCTGCGAAGTCCCCTCCTGTTCCGGCACCAGAGGCGCCGGCTGCTCCGGTCGCTTCTCCTCCGGCTCCAGTTTCTGCCCCGCCTGCTGCGGTTCCGGCTCCTGCTCCTAGCAAGAAGAAGGGCAAGGGGAAGAAGCATAATGCACCATCACCTGCGCCGGCGTTGCTAGGCCCGCCCGCACCTGCCGGTGAAGCTCCCGGACCTAGTCTAGAATCAGTCTCACCTGGTCCGGCAGTTGCAGATGATGAGGTACGTCTAGCTCCTGCTTTACTTTGTGGTTTATAACCTTTTTATGTCTCACTTGCACCGGATCGCCGATGTGCTTGCAGATCTGATTCTGCCTTCAGTTATATCTTTGCTTATACTGTTTTTTTTTTTTTATCTTTTTTTAGCTAAATATATAAAAATCGACCACCGTAAACAAAAATGTCATATATTTGATAATAAAAAAAATCTCTAAATACATTTTATTTTAACAATAAAATTATCGATATAAGTTTGAATAATTTTTGTGCGCATAGAACAGACAGATGATCCTTATCCACAAAATGTTTGTGTATAGCAATATTAACATTTCTAGCAACATTATAGTGTCAAAAGAAGTCAAGACCCCAGATACTGTTATCCGGAGTAGTATTCCAGAATAATATTGTCGTTCAAATATTTGTAAGAAATTGTGCTGGAGGATCCAACTCGTAGTTTTGTTGAATGACAACGGATGTGAAACTAGCTAATTCGGACAAGACCCGAGGTTCAGGTCTCGAGGGAACACAGCACTCGAGTCAATTAAATCATGATGATGAAAACACGTGACATAGTCATATCAGACCTGTCGTATAGTATATTGTTTCGTACCTTGTCAATTGTTGATCTTTAAATGAAGGAGGTTACTGTTTACCACATAGTTATTTGTGTAAATATCCCTGAACGAGAAACGACCTTGATTGACAGGGCAATAAGAAGGCATTGTGTTTGGCTTCTTGGAGGAGTTTCTATTTAGCTGAATCTGCACTAAAACTGTTGATAACAAATTTTGAATCAACTAGGTTGCAACTAACTAGCGAGATAAGACTGCCAATACAACGAGAAAGCTTTAATGTAACACTGTGGTATAACCATGGAATGAGATGAGAGAATATTAAAATCTTGAGTCGTTCTCACGTGCCCTCTATTTATAATCATATGTTAACCTTTACTTACGGTCTGAAACGCATATATAACTGCAGAGCGGGGCAGAGAAGTTGAAGTCGGTGCAGAAGGTGGTAGGAAGCTTGGTATTGGGTTGGGCTGTCTTCGGTTGGCTTCTCTAGAGATGATGTTCTATTCAATTCAATCTTTTTGTCCCCATGACCCCAACATGTGATATTAGCACCCGTTTCTCTTGTTACTATATATTTAGCTTTCTTGATTTGGGGATCTGCTACATCGGGCTTGAATTTTTTAGTAGAGTTTCATGGAGATACTTCCAAGTTTGTAGTTTTGTCTTCTGTATTGACTACTTTTTTTCTTCTTGGACTATTGCAACTGAGACAACTTCTATTCTACTGCTTATTATTTTCTGTGTTACGCTGCGCTATTATATTGGCAAATCGTAATGCCAAAAGCAGGTTTAGCTTCTTTCAAAGCAATACCGGTGCATAATTAAGAGGTACAACTACTCAAGAGCAAGTATTGCTTTGATGACAGGACCGGGCTTGTTTCACAACTCCACTAAAGATATTCATATGAACATATATGTATTAGTTTACAATACCATACAACAGAGCAAAGCGAATAGGCTTGTGAAAATTTATGCAATTATACCCAACTGCTTTGGGATTAGTAGTCTAGTAGCTATGAATAAGGGAGTTGTAAAGTTTCTCTAGAGAGCCGCTGATTGCACTAAGGTTGACATTCTTAAGACATATGATACTTTAGCAAAGCAGTTCTTTGACCTCCAAGAAATTCTGAACTTTCCTATGGAGATGATTGGCTGGATGAAAGAGTGTGTCTCAACCATCTAGTTTTCTTTTAGTTCTGACCTGATGGCAACTTCGAAGGCTGTTGCCCCCGTGCTCGAGGCTTAAGACAGGGTGACCGCATCACACCCTATTTGTTCCCTTGTCATGGAGACCGTCCTTGATCCGTATACTAGCTAGAGATCATACGTTTGGCTTTCATCCTAGGTGCCAAGCTTTGGGCGTTAATCATCTTGCATTTGCAGATGATTACTTCATCATAGCTAGAGCAGATATTCCCTCCCTCCCTCCCTACAAGTTATCAAGAACTGCTTGGACGGTATGGGTACTATGACTGGTTTAGAGTTTACAAAGAGTTCTATATTTCTAGTTGGGATTGATCTCTCCTTCAAATTCTCTCGTTAGTAGTCTTGGTATGTCTTTGGGATCCACTCCTGTTAGATATCTTGGAGTTCCCATGATTTTCACCAGGCTGAAAGCAAGTGATTGCTAAGAATTACGAGCTGGACTACCAGATCTTTGTCATATGCTGGAATGTTGCAGTTAGTCATCTCAATTCTTTTTAGCATCCAAATCTATGGGAGCAACATATTTCTACTCCCTAAGCAAGTGATAAAAGAGGTGGGCGGAATCAGCTCTCAAGGCCTTTCTTCGGCCTGGTTCTGAGATGAATGCTCACAAGGCCAAGGTTGCGTCGTTAGATCTATGCCTACCAAAGCAAGGAGGGTCGGGCTTAAAGGAACCATTTGAAACAAGGCAAGTGTGGGCTGTGGTAATGATAAAGGACACATGATGGGTGATTTAGATCACCAGAACTCATTATCCAGTTGGCAAGTGTAAAACTATCTTGGCCAAGATTAGAAGTTTGACACCTTTATATTCTTTGGTTTGCCAGAAATGGTAACATCTGCAATAGCAAAATGTTTTTCATGAAACACGGCTCATGCATATGATTGAGAGGTTTGTGGTGGCCAGGCCAATGCAATCCTTCTAGAACTGCTCATAACTAGATGGTTCGCCAAGCTTGGGGAGTCGACCCTCTCCTTAAAACATACTACTAAATATCTTGATGTATGGCTCTTGCTTTTGTCTTTTAATTTATCACCATTACCATTACCTAAAAAGAGAATAAGACTGCATTACAAGTTTTAATTGTTTTGCTCTCTCATTTTTTTTCTCTTCAAACTGTTCATGTTTATTTATAAATAGGGCAAAATTATAATTGATTAAGTACGCTTAAAACTTTTTATCAATCAACATTTATGCCTGTTTATCAACAATACTTGAACCTTCTATTCACCTAATTCTCCAAAAATTAACCTTGATATCAATAAACATCCAGCGGTTAATCAACATCACTAGTACACATCTAGACCAAAAAGGCTGAAAATAAAATTTGTTACCCATCAAAAGGACTTACATTCACATTGTAAAATATCTTTTTGAAGCGTGCGCCAGAGTATTGAGTAAGGTACTATTAAATTTAGAAAGAAAAAGATGACAAGGCTTGAACTCGACCTGAAGCCCATCTTAGAAATTGAGACCGTTATAAAACAAAAAATTTGGCTACTATCCGGATTATAGAAAAATACCGGCAACAATGTTAATAGTACTTTTTTTGCTCACCAAATAAAAGTCATTAATATATTCAGAATGATAATTAATCGATGCTATATGAACGGTTTTAGATATCTTCTTACTATTCGGATACCACAAAAAATTTTGTTATAAAAAGAGTACCCGTAATTAAGGGTTGGGCCTGGGGCACCTCGGCTTGCCATTCCTAGCACAGTTGATAAGCTATCATACTGGATGGCCCAATAACTGTAAACACCTATAAGTTTTTTAAGTGAAAGCAGATCGGGCTAAACTAAAAACTTATTATTGAAAAAGGATTAGCAGAGTTTGAAAAGGGGAGACCACAATGCAGTACGACGTGGGCTTTGACACATCAGGCTTATACCCATTTCCAGCCTTACTGATCAAACCTATCAAACTCCAAGATCAATCCGACTGACTTCAACCTATCTCACATAAATAGTACTCATCTTTTCTTTAAAGTGGGAGAAGTTTTGGTTGCAATCCACATAGGATGAATTTTAGCTGCAACTCACTTTATAGGGTACAACTCACTATATAGTGACAGTTCTTTTAAAAAAAATTAGCGACAAATCTCAACAAAACTTTTTAGTGTCACTAATTCAATGCCATTAATCATATTTGGCGGCCACGAAATTGTTGCTACACAGAAGAGAGTTGTAGCTTCTTTTTACAACTCCGGTTGCTGTCTGATGTGGGAAAAAAAATACACCACCCTTTAGCAAGTCGCACGTGACCCCGTCAAAGGACTCTTATCCGTGCCACCTTTCTCATAGAAATGGGGGACAACACTCTCCCAAACCATTGACGGTGATAACTCCCCACTCTCCCACAAAAAATGGTAACACACTCCTAAGAGAGGAGGCCTCCTACATATATAAAGAGTGAGAGATTGGTAGGTACACAACATTTAATATACTCATACATTCTCTCAATTCTTCACTCTCTCTATATGCTTTCTTTATATATTAGAATCACATTTCTAATTTAAGCATTGGAGACTCCCCGTCGAAGCCCCCTCTGGGGGTCCCGACGAGTTACCATTTCCTCATGTTGTGTTTTGCACGTTTGTTCGCGTGCTCGTTTAGTTCTACTCAGTGTTATAAAAAGCGCGCCTAGGAGCAAGGCGCGCTAAGGCTCAACCCCCGCGCTTCGCCTAGGCTAGGCTCAACGCGTTGAAGAAGGCGCGCGCCTGGACTCATCAGGCGCAAGGCGCTGCACAGCACGGGAGGCGCACGTCTAGGCGTGCATAACCCATAGCTGTTGGATGTGCATCTCTTCTTTACCGTTGGATGTGCATCTCTTCTTTAAACATCCAATTCTGCATCGCCGCCTAGATTTACGCAGCAGTCCAGCACCGAATCAGCTTTCTCTCACGGTCTCAGCTGCTGCATCGCCGCCGAGATTCTTGTTGCTCCGACCACTGCTCCGCCCAGATTCTTTGCCTTGTTGGCTGCTGCTCGAGCTCGACTGCTCCGCCGAAGCAGCCTCTCTCTCACAGTCTCGCCTGCCGCATTGCCTTTGCCGTTGCTCCCGCTGCTCGTCGCTACGGCCGCTGCTCCAGCTGCTCCCGCTGCCCGTCGCTCCGGCCGCATCTTCTTTCCCTTTGCTACTCGGCTGCTCCATCGAATTTGCTGGTTCGTTTACCGGTTACTGTTACTCTATTCCATCCCATTTTAGGCCAAGTTCTTTTACATTAGGAGCAATTAGGATTATAGCGTAAATTAATGCGTCAAAAATTGATTGCAAGCACGATTTTATTGTGTTAAATTTCAATTTACTTGCTTCTTTGATAGCTAAGCAAGACTTGGGAAATGGCCTAATTATTAGTGATGATGAAGACGGTGGTGTTATGTTCACTTAAATTTTAATGATTTGCAATGATTCAGTGGATTTAAGACTTTTCTAATGTTGGAAGCTTGTTATATTATGGTGTTATGATATTTGAAACTTTTTCTATTGTTTGGAAGCTTATTAATTATCATGTTTTGAAATTTTTTTTACTTAATTTTATTGTTATAATGTACTATTATTTATTTATATTTATTTTAATATTGCGCCTTGTTTCGAAAAGGCGTGCGCCTGTGCCTTGCTCTTAGGCTCCAGGGACCTTTTGCGCCTTAGGTGCGCCTGCGCCTTTAATAACACTAGTTCTACCATACGCTCATTTGGTCTTGGTTAATTTTTGTCCACAACACTGTCAATTTTTTTCCCAACGTGATTAATTTTAATTTTAATTTTAATATGGATAAAAAATTAATTATTCCATATGGTGGCTGATTATCAAGATCGACTTGTGTGAATTTAATTGATTCGTCTTTTTGGTAATAACTCTCGGGGGCTCTGATATTTGAATACCTAATACTCCATAATAAAGAGGATTAATTATCATTCAAGACACACCAATACAGTTGATGCCATTAAAGATAATAAGCAACTTGCGGCATACGGCTAATACCTTGTCATCACCTCCACTGATGGAAGCTTAAAAAAGTCATATCTATGTGGGGTACCCGGATAAGACATCTTTAGAAACTTTCAACCATTTAGGTTACGTGTGGAGAGTTGGTTTTCCATTTCTTTGAAACTTTGAACCACGATAAGAAGAAGAAACATAAAATAAAAAAAAAAATGCCGTACGAGTTGGAGAATTATTGCAAAACCAGAACACCTATCCTACCGAGACATAATCTTTTATGTAAAAAATACTGGCTAATAGACCCGAGCAAATGCACGGGAGGGACGACATGCAGTTTAATTCAGTTGTCAATCATAAGTTATAAAATAATGGATAAAGAATTTCAACAAACAAAAATGGATAATGAGTTTTAAGTGCTAATGCATATTTATGCGTTGAACATAATCCTTGACGTTGTGTATAAACTTCTCTTATAAATTAGCTTACAACTTTAAGACAATAAAAATGATATTAATGATAGCCGGTGAAGACATCATTTTTTAAAGATAATAATCAAATTTACAAAATCTACACTAATCATTTATACAAACATCTAAGGTTGGTGTAAAAGTTATAAGATAGGCAAGTAAAAAGGGAGAGTATGGTATGTGATTTAACGTCTACAAAGAACTATACCATAAATGCCAAAAAAAAAAAAAACCATCAACTCACCTGATACATCAGAGTGTATTGGACTAACTTCTTCTAGGAAAAACTGCATTGAAAATGATAATATAAGTACCAAGAACTATTGTAGATAACTTATGTCATTTGAGATTGTAAAGCAATAGTCTCAAAAATAAAAAATAAAAAAAATCGAAAAGATCTATCCTCGCTAAGTGCCTTGCTTTCAGACTCAAGGTACAAACTATTCATGTGACAGATGACAATTTATATACTTGTTTAGCAATTGGTTGTATTGTTATATAAATCTGTAAATGTTGTAGTTGTTAGTTTTTGAAAATAGAGTTTTATGACTAATCTAGCATCTAAGCATGTACTGCTTCGGAATCAAGTTACATAATTTGATAATTAATAGCAAGTGCAAAAAATTTCTAACTCTATTGCACGCTAAACAGATGTACTCACATGAGTCTCCTACGGGAATTGTATGTTTAGACATCAAATAACCTGTAAACTCACCCGTTACATCAGTTAGATAAAAGGCTGCTGAACTTAACTGTACTTGGGTAAGCTGCATTAAGAAAGAACTATAAGTAATAAGATCTATCCAAGGTAGCGAATGTTGCACAATCTTGTAGCTTCATTCTTTTATCTAATGAACTATGATTCGTCATGAAAATGTAATGCTTAAAATTAATATAAAAAGATGAAGTGCAAAGCAAAGGTAGATGATGAGCGTTGCACGCAGAGGAATATTACTCCGAAATAATTTAAGCTAAGAAAAGAAATAAAGGAATACTAAAGTTAAGCCATTCCAGCATTAAGCTTCAAATTTCATTTATATGGGAGCTCCACAGATACAATATAATACAGACATATGGTTCATTGTTTGTACATACAATTTTCTTCCTAAGATCTTAAACTTCTATGAAGAAACATTCTATCGTTAGGAAGCCAGAGTAAATAATGTAGTTGGGAATTGATTTCTTGGAGATAAATGGAGAGTAAAGCATCAAAGTGTATCTATAGTAACTACAAATTGAAACCAATAAAACAACCCTAGCGGGGGGTGAATAGGGTTTTTGAAAATAAATGGAAAAATTAAACTAAGCACTCTCACGAAACTCAAGCAAACCAACTAATACTTCAATGAAGATGCTAACTAAACAATCTCAAGCAATTATAGAGTAATAAATAAAGAGATTGAGTTAGAGATACTTGACAAGGAGATTTAAATGGTTCGGCTTGAACTACCCCCAAGCCTACATCCACCTCTTCAAGGAAGTCCCTTACAAGAGCACTAGAATCCACTAGCAACAATCTTCTTCTGGGTCAAGATCAAAACCCTAATAACACTTGATGATATCTCTACACCAAGCACAAGCCTTGAATCCACAAAGCTCACCCAAGACTTGATCACAATTCTTGTACAACGATCAAATGTGTACAAAGAAACCCTCTTGAAAGGAAATGAGTGCAATTGAAGCTCTAGTACAATAGAGAGATGAGAGAATTGATGACTTGAAGTATGCTCACTCTCAATCAAAGAATTGCTCACAAAGATACTCTCTTTAATGATGTAAAATCATGAAGATGAAGAGAGAAAAATTTAATCTATAAGTCTTGATGTTTCTCTAATGAATGGAGGCTTAGAATGTGGTTTCCATTGTGTACGATGAAGCCCCAAATCATTTATATAGAGAAGATATGAAATATAACCGTTATGAGCATTAGATGAGCAAAACTGCCATTGCAGTCGACTGTATTCCTAATGCAGTTGACTGGGTTCCCTCTAAAATAGCCGTTGGAGTTTTGTCCTCTAAAATAGCAGTTGGAGCTGAATTTTGACCAATGCAGTCGACTGGATTTCCCTACTGTCTATTGGCTGCATCACGGAACCCATTTTCCTATTTTGGGCATAACTTTCTCTAGAAAAATCGGATTGAGGTGTCATTTTTTTCGTTGGAAAGATAATGAAATTTTTTATCAAGATATGAAAAGATTAGCACCAAATTTTTTTTTGAATAAATCTGAGTGAGCTCCAAAGTTCACTCATTTTCAAGAACAACACGTGTGTAGATGGTTATGAATTCACATGCAATGCACAAGGTGTCCTAAGTTCTTTTTAGGTCATAGTCATCAATCCAAGAATAGTTACATAATAGTAAAGATCAATTATAATCGATAGTAACTTAGCCTTTGCATCCTTTCTTGCTCTTTGACATTGGATTTGATGAAGCTTCCATAGCATGTCCACTATAACTTTAAGCTTCTTTGGCTTCAATCCATATATCCAACTTCTCAAATGTGTCTTCATGAGTGTCATGTATATATCTACTAAGAATCCACTCAAAGCATACATTATAACATAATCAATGTGTAGTTATCATCAAAATAAGATGTAAACCTAAGTTATCCAACCATAAGGATAACACAAATGTATCACCAAATATGAACATTCCTTAAGTAGCTTACATTTGATTTTGAAGAGCATGCAATTTTATCATTTAGTGACCAATGTCCTTGAGGGTACCTGTGATGGCAATGGAGCAATGTCAACGATTAGACTATAAAACACAATCTAACTATGTACAGTGGTCGGACATTTGGTACGACCGAAAGAAGAAATCAAATCAAACGAAATATAATACCACAGAAATATGCCAAGGACTCTCAATAGTACATGTTGCTAGTGCTTTGAACACGTCCTTGAAGACAACGTTCTTAGTGTACCCTTTATGTTCAGGCTTTGCGTCTTCGATTAATATTTTCAAACCTTCAGGTGAAGTCACTCTTGACACCGCAACATAGAGTTGGCCATGGTTGAAAACAAGTTTTGGCACATATAGCCCAACACGTTTAAGCATTTGTCCTTGGCTCTTGTTGATTGTCATGGCAAAGCAAAAGGAAACTGAAAATTTTCTTCGTTTCATCACAAATGGCAAATTAGATTCTGTTAGAGTCGTGGTTATTCTTGGAATGAAAACCTTGTGTCGTATTTTGCTTTTGCTCCTAATTATTATCTTGTCTTCTATAACCCATTTATCTAAGAACTACTAATTTGCCCAGGTCACTACACCACATACCTGATTTTTGTAATAATCAGTACTAAAAATAACAATTCAAAGTACCTGCTTTCCTTTATCTAAAGAATGTAGCATACTAATGTGGCCCCTTCAACACACACAAACATGGTCTTTGTAGGAATAGATAGCCATTTGTGTTCTTATTACCCAATCACCGAAAGTAAAATTTTAAAATGGATCAAAAAGCATACTGTGGTATGGTATCTTTAAAATCAGTACATGCAAGTCCGGACTTCCAAGAATTGCGTCTGGATTCTTCAATGATTCATGCAAAAGAAATGGAAATAAGAAGTCAAATTGCGTAACACCTGATTTTTTGTAGGAGCAATCACGAAAAGTAAAAAATTGAAGATGGATAATAATACATAGGCTTGGGTATCTTCAGAATCAGTGCATGCAGGATGTGCCTATAAGAATGACATCTGAATTCTTCAATAATTCATGCAAAAGAAGTGATGATTAGAAGTAAATTTTCCTTATCAGTTATAGAATGAGGAGATTTTAATTCTAACGAAATGGAAGAAAGAAAGGCGCGAAGTCGATGAAAAGGCAAGAAGGAAGCAAAGGGGGTGAAATGGAAGAAAGAAAGGCATGAGGTAGAAGAAAAGGCAAGAAGGAAGGAAAGGAAGAGAGAGAGAGAGAGAGAGAGAGAACAGAAGAAGATAAGGCACGTAGCTGGATTCTAGTGATACTAAGTATGGGAGTTAAAATTTAAGGCATTAATTAATCCAGATTCAATGTCACCTCAGAAGTAACCATATTGCAGAGAATCTCAGTGAAAAACTTGTCTTTTATATATTTATATTGATTGATTGGGTGTTTAAGAGAAAGTTCACGACATGAGAAACTATCTTAATTTTTATGCATGATCCACGTGAGATTTTAACAACCACTCATGCATGGTATTAAATAGTATGAGGTAATTTCAAGACTCGAGCTACGTGAAGAGGACTGTAAATCCGAAAGTAGCGGCAATGTAGCAACCTGAAGACCATAGCACACGAGCATGATTTGACTCTGATACCATATTAAAGCCTGAATCGCTCAATCTAAAAGTATGCTCAAGAGAAGGAGAAACTCACCGCGTATAAGAACTGATTTAAATCCACATGTATAATAGTTAATGTGAGACTTTAACAACAACAAAAAAAAAAACTTTTCTGACAGCGAGTCACATCTATATGAAATTCAATAAGTAATGAAAAAATGTGATTTTTTTACATTCATACCGTAGTTAAGAAAAATATGATTGCAGTCTTGATAGTCATGACATGGTATAACCAATTCCTGAAATTATAAAACGATGTATTCTCTATCCTCGAACGTCCAGAAATATTTCCATCTTATAAACGTTCACTCGTTGTTACACTATGCCATACCTATTAGCGTTCGTATAATAATTTATTTAATTCCATTGATGGAGACAGCACAGGCAGCCGACAGACGGGATGTTCACGCTCTTATCCCCATCATTTCTGAATCTGGATCCCCTGTTGTTGCTAGGGTTATAGCAGGGGTGCTGTAGCCCCAGCAACAGCAGTTGGATTAGAGGTGTCAAAAGGGCCGGGCGGCCCGCAGGCCTGCCCGACCAGGCCCGTTTTAGGCCCAGGCTGGCTCGGCCCTCTAGGTGAACAATGAAGGCCCTAAAAAAAGGGGCTTTGGGCCTGGGCTTGGACCAGGCCAGAAAATTCCAGAGAAAAGCCCAGGCCCTGCTCGGCCCAAAAAAGCCCGGTTTTGGGCCCGGTTCTGGTAGGCCCCACAATTTTCAAATTTAATTTCTCCCCTTTTCCCCCCCAATGGTTATATTTCCCATTATTTCCCCCCAACGGCTATATTTCTCACTCTATATGGACGTTAATAATTTACATACATTCATAAATTTTAGCCTCACTTACTTCTTATTTTATGACAAACACAATATATTAATATCATAGATTTTTTTTATACTTACTCATAACTATCATATATACATATGAGAGTCATATATATAGAATAAAATTTTGTATATGAGACCCAAGTAGAGAGAAAAAATTGTTAGTCAAAATCTATACTTATTACTTAAGATCGTCTGTGGAATTAATAACTAGACAATTGATCATCCACGTTGTATTTATGAGGGAAGCTATCGGGAAGACGAAACCCATCAGCAAAATGAAGGATCATGCAAGAAATCAACACCCACTTCCTAAAGTGATCAAAAGAACCCATTGATCTTCGAGATTCGATGAATACGGATCTCAGGCACCCAAATGGGGAATTGGGCACAAGAACAACAGATCTCAACGTTCTCGAATGTTTATAACTGAAGGTTGAATTTATTGAGATCCAATTGCTGGATTTGAACTCAATTAGTGGGTTTTGTCGGGTAGTGGACGGCGTGGAGGAGCCTTTGACGCTACCGGCATAAGGAATTGGAGAGAGAGAAAGCGTATGGTCGACTGGTGTGGTTTGTCGGCAAAGTAAAGGAGGAGAATAGATTTTTCTGGTGACATGACTTGATATGAGCCCTTTCATTCCAACTAACTCAATCTGACGGTTATTGCTAGGGCTACAGCATCCCTAATATGTAACCCTGGCAATAGTAGGGAATCCGGATCCATCATTTCCCGGGAGAAAAATGTCTAAACTATATGGACCTGCCAACTCTAAATAACATCACATGGCAAAGATATGGATTGGAACGAAGGAAGCCCACCCGCTGTCCCATTTAAGAAGGCAGGACCTGACCCCACGACTGTCACCATCGGCCGGGACCCCCCACTCTTAAACAAATTATGAATATCCGTACAAGTTGATACGTGCACTCATGTTTACAATTGAAGGACTTATCTTTGCTTATTACGGTAGCATTGGCTTTCACTCTGCATACACTGTCTCTGGTCCTCTCTGGCTTTCAATGTCCATCAGAGCTCCAAGTGAAGAATAACAGCCATGTCTTGTACTGGAATCTCCAGCCTAATAGCCGGGTATCTGAATATCCAGTCTCCTTCTATCCCTGACCCCTTTGCTCTTTTCTCTTTGCTTATTATGTTACATCACATTTCCTTGAACTGCATATATTAGTTTCTTGTTTGTAGTTTAAAGTTGTTAATTATATGTTCTCTAAGCTGTCAAATTTGAAGGACGATTATGGTGCTCTGTGCTTTTTCTCTGTTCTTGTTTTTCCGTCATTGCTTTCTTTGTTCTGTTGGGGGGAGGGGGAAAGTGTGTGGGTGTTGGCGAGGGGCGGGGGCGGGGACGGTTGAGGAGAGTGCCCTGAAAAAGTTAAATGCGGGCAGCCAGTTGCGTGAAGTATCATTGTAAAGTCACGAGTTTTAATGGGGACATGTGATGATGAGGCAAATTTGGGGTCCTGAAGTGGCTAATTATTTGAAATGGCAATTCATGAAACGGGTTGCGGTTAAGAAGCTATATGGCGCAAGTGTTTATTGGATTTTACCAACCAACTTTTTCAGACTTGATCAGTGTATAAAGTATTTGCAGTTCATTATTGCCCAAGATGATGATTCTGGTGAAGATTCATATCTTGGGGGTTTTAGCAATATTGCTTTCACCCTACAAATGTCTCATCGTAGAGTGCTAATTTGATTTCTGGCAACATTTATGAACCAAGTACAGATAAAAGGGTTCTTCTTGTCTAACTGATTGAGAATACTTTAATCTAAGAGTGACCGGTAGACCACACATTGTGTCTTGCATCTCAGAGGCTGTAATCTCCCACGATAAATAAACGCAAAAACAGAGAGGAAAATTTGGACTTAAAATAAAGGGTTTTGCTAGATATTGCTCTTCATTGTAATTACAACTGATGGATAGATGAAGAAATTGAAGCGAAGGATAGCCAAAGCATTAAAAGTTGGGTGGGGGACCTTAATTTATATGAGTATATCTAACAAGTAATGATAAGGGGCACAAATTTATTGTTAGACGAAACTTTCAAGAGAAGATATACCCTTTATGTGAAAGAGTGAAGTCGATATATCCAATTAAAGGTCCTATTGGCAGCCCCCCCCCCCCCCCCCCCCAAAAAAAAAAAAAAAGGACGAAAGCTAGACCAACCAAGACTATAGCCCTTCAATACTTCCTGGTTAATTGTTTAGAGTTAGTTTACGGTTGAGAACGGAGATATTGACCACGTTATATGAGTTCTTCTCTTCTTTCTGGGAATGTGGCTAGTTTAGTTTTCTCAAATAGTTTGCTGCTGGTAAAGCATATTTGTTATTCTTATTTATTGGGGAGGATTGGTTTTGCTGAATAAGTAACTGTACCTTTTCCTTTTAACAGTTTACAGAACTGATAGCAATGTTACTAGTGTTGTGTTGCTTATGTATCTTTGCCTTGGGTGCTAGGTATCTCGATTCCTGCAAGAAGCATAAGGTGCCACCCAACTCCGCAATATTATCGTGGTTCTCTAAGGTCATGCTCAATTGAGATTTCATGTAGTCCATTGTGAATTTGGAAAGTATTATATGTCCTTTGATAAATACAAGGATTAAGTGGGACAGATCTTAAAAGATCTATCAGGATAACAAAATCAGAATTTCAGGGCCTACATTTGAACACCTGATGCGGGTATTTCTGAACTTCTGTTGGTAATAACTTACAAACCTTCAGAACTACTAGCTGATGTCCCGACTGTGACTAGAAATGTCTAAACGGACCACCTTACTCTTATATGACAACTCCAGGATGACTTCCTCCTAGCTGCAAGAGCCGATACTAATGTCTGATTTTTTTTGTGGAAGCTCTGTGCAAAATTTACATTCTTTACTGCTGATATCTTAAGTGATCAATCTTCAAAGCCATTGAATACTTTCTTTTTTGTTCTGAAAATCCTCCAACTTGTTGTTTATGCATTTTTATGTTGCATTGTTCTACCTTCAATATGTTTATGCTGATGGCTTACTTTTTTCCTTTATTACCAGGCCGAGGTCCAGAAAACCATTTACCAGAAATGTGTCATAGCGATCTTCTTGGACGAACTACAGGATGCTGATTTCTTTCCTCTCGTAGATGTTTTCCTCGCCAACAACTCTTCTGAGGTTGAGGTTGACATACTCCATGAATCGCCCTGTGTTTTGAATCAGGATTGTCTTGTGTCATTGATGTGTGCAATCAGTGTAAGGCTTCGTGTTGTTGATCTTCTAGATGTGGCATTTACAGAGGATGCCTTAAGGTCTGAATTAGTGCTTTCTCATCATTATCATGCCAATATCATTTAAACCGCCATTACATGTCGAACTTAGAGTTGTCAGATGGGCCGGGCAGCCCGCCGGCTGGCCCGACCCGGCCCCTTTGATGAACAGTGCTGGCCCGGCCTTTTAGGGCCTGAGCCAGGCCTACATTTCTCAAAAAAAAGCCCCGGCCAGGCCCAGCCCGGGTTTGGCCCGGTTCTGGCCCAGTTCAGGCCCCCCTCTTTACTTTTGAAATTCCACTTTTCCCCCTTTCCCCCCAACGGATTTATTTCCCTTTTTCCCCCTAAACAGTACTGAAGATTTAAGTAATGCGAAGAATAATAACACATCTTAAAGTCTTTGATTTTTTTTCTTTATAAATATAGTGGTCATGGGATTGAGTAAATTTCCAACATCTTTATGTATTGAAATTGCTGACCCCAATGCATCGTGTACCCCACAGTTGCTGTATTTTGTCAATTTATGTTACAATTTGAGTGGGCTGGAACTTGGAATCTACTCTATTTCAGCACAGATATTGTTCTGTGCCCAACCATGGGCTTCAGATAATCGAACCTAATTCCAGTTCTAGTGTTTGGATTGCCCAAAATTTGGTTTAAAAGAGAGATTGCATAAAGAAGATTCAAAAGGTATTTCCTTTTAAGTGTAAGTTTTATCAAGAAGAGTAGCTTTGTCCTCGACTTTTAAGCTCCATCAACGGATGTGCATTGCATAGCCTCACACAATGAACCTGAAGCTAGTGGCGAAGGGGGGGGGGGGTAGCACTGTCGCGTGCCCATCCCCATCTTTTGGGATGAAGTTTTTCTTGACAATTTGGCTTTTATCTTCATGATGATGATATTTGTTACTTCATGTCCCTTTGAGAATTTATCATTATTAAGAACCTTTTTTAAGCCAAACTTGTTGATTTAGTACATTGAATTAGTCTTACCATATATCGTAAAACATATTCTTATACATCAATCTTTTTAACTCTTGTCGCTATAGATTTGTAGTAAAGCATTGATTGTTGTTAGGGACGCTTTAATAAAGCGTCCCTAACAGCAAATTACCATAATTAAAAGGGCTAATTACAACTATGTCCCTGAGGTTTGAGGGTAATTACACTCAAGGACACAAAGTTTCAAAATGTAACATACGTGACCAAAAAAAGTTTAAAAAGTAACACTTTTATCCAACCGTTAGGGTTCCGTCCAAAAAGTGTAATTTTCATCATTACGTATTTTGAAAATGGCAATACTGCCCCTATACAGTATATCGTGAATAATTATAATTTATAATTTTTAAATTAGGATATCAAACCCTAATTTTTTAAAATTAGGGTTTTAAAACCTAAATTGAAAATTAGGCTTATCAAACCCTGAAATTAAGAACCTAATTTTCAAATTAGGGTTTCAAAACCCTAATTTTCAAATTAGGGTTTCTATCTCCAGATCTGATCTCGCCGCCGGCAGCCCAAGCCTCCTCCCTCACCCCACGCCGCCGGCAGCCTCTCTTGGCCCACCATCCGGCAGACTCGCCCCACCCCACCACGCCGGCAAGCCCCTTGGCAAACCCACCCCACCACGCCGGCAAACCCACATCGCTGATACGCCGTCGGCAAGCCCCTTGGCAAACCCACGCCATTTAGACACCGCCGCCGGCAGCCCTTTCTCACTCTAAACCCCATTTCAATTCAATTCAATTCAGTAATTCAATTCAACGGAGTGGTCGTTGTCATTTCTTGGGCGACGGGGGTCTTTGAGCGATGATCGGCGTCCGACTCGAGGAGAGGAGAGAAAGCTATGCGGTGACGGGGAGGGTGGTGCGGTGGCCGGGGAAGGGGGAGGGTGTTGCGGTGATGGGGATGGGGTCAGTGATTGTAGAGACGGCGAAGGGCGGAGGCAGACGGGGTAGGTGGGGGGTGACCGGGGGAGGGAGGGCTTGGGGGGCCGCGAAGGGCAGGGGTGTGGGTGGCGGCGAAGTGGATGGGGGAAGAGAGAGAGAGACAAAAAAAATTTAGGGTTTTTCTTTTCAAAGAGACAATGGCATTTAAAAAAATAACTTTCTAACATAAGGGCAATAAAGTCATTTTGTTAAAACTGTTAGAATTTTTAGGGTTCCGTTTGTCAACGGACATAAGTGTTACATTTTGAAACTTTGTGTCCTCGCGTGTAATTACCCCCAAACCTCAGGGACATAAGTGTAATTAGCCCTAATTAAAAAAACCCTTACCTTGAATAACAAGAAAATACCAAAAAAAAAAGAAGAAAATTGGGCCCGGGCCCGGCCCAAGCTTGGCCCTAAATGTTGGGCCTAGGGCCTGGGCTTGGACCCGGCCCAGATATCCCCAGAACCAGGCCCGGCCCGGCCCGATTGGCAGTCCCCTTGGCCCGGCCCCGGCCCCGGCCCGATGGGCTTGGGCTGGGCCGGCCCAAGCCCGGCCCATTTGACATCTCTAGTCGAACTCCAGCCCCCCCACCACCAAATAAATTACATAAACATGTCTGACACATCGATAGCTATTAGAATGGACAGTTGGCAGATGCTTGCAGGATCAGGATTCTCTCCCTTTGTTTTCCGCTCAATGTAGTCATGGATTACGTCTGTGTGGCATCTTACCATTTGTGGAGAGGATCCTAGGTCCCTTTATACCACAAACTAACGATAGTCAAGGAAAACTGCTTTTCAGAATGGATAATATTAGGGCTAATTACACCTATGTCCCTGAGGTTTTGGGGTAATTAATGTCAAGGACACAAAGTTTCAAAATGTAACATTTCGTGACCAAAAGTGTTTCAAATGTATCACCCGTGTCCATCCGTCAGGGTTCCGTCCAAAAAATGTACTTTTTTATGATGTCATCAATACGTATTTTAAAAATGACAATACTACCCTTGTACTGTATATACTGAATAAAATTTTAAACATTAATTTAAAGATTAGGGTTTTGGTTTTTTCCCAATCTCTGCAGTCTTTTTCATCAATTGGTTTCAAAACCCTAATTTATTTCAATCTCAATCTGCAAAATAGGGGTTCAAAACCCTAAGTTAACTCAATCTACAAATTAGGGTTTCAAAATGTTCTTAATTTGCAAATTAGGGTTCACAACCTTAATTTTTCTAAATCTGCAAATTAAATTTTCATTTTTTCTAAAGTCTCAATCTGAAATGCTCTACAAATTAGGGTTTCAAAATGTTCTTAATCTGCAAATTAAATTAGGCATTCGTCTTCGATCTGAAGCATCCCGACGGGCGGAGAACGCCGGTGGTATGTACCATCACCGCATCCTCTTCGACAAGAACCATTCGAGCTACTTCGGCAAGGTCGGCATGAGCTACTTCCACCGCTTCCGCAACAAGTTCCACCGCCCTGTCGTCAACGTCGAACACCTCTGGTCCTTGGTCCTGCAGGAGGCCCGGGAGAAGGTAGCTGGCAGTGGCGCCGCACCCGTGGTGGACATGATGCACCGTAAAGCAGAATCGCAGCAAACCAGCAAGCCTTTTCCATCTTTTCCAATTTATCTCGTGCAGCTTCTCTCTCTCTTTGTTGCTGTGCTTTCAATTCTGCCTCTTCCCATAGTCTTGTTGCAGCTTCTGCTACTCTGATTTCTGCATGTAGTCTTTCTTTCTCCTGCTGCGTTTGTACGGGATGAGACTGTGTGTCGACCACCTGTTTCGCCTTCAAGATTGTGGGTCCGAAGCGATTCATCAGATTTGCAACACGTTGGGCCTTCAGAGCAGAATTGGCGTTTTTTAGAAGAGAGGAGATGATGAAGGAGAGGAAAAAGAAAAGATAAAAAAGAAAAATGGGAGGGGCAGAGTTTAAAGGAGCAGAGTGGGTATTTTATTTTAAAGTCAGGGGCAATTAAGTCTTTTTGTCAAAACCGTTAAGTATTTTTGTATTTCGTTTGTCAACGGACATAAGTGTTACATTTTGAAACTTTGTGTCCTCGAATGTAATTACCCTCAAACCTCAGGAACATGGGTGTAATTAGCCCATAATATTATTGTTGTTCTGCTCGACTCAGAAATGTTCTTCTCTTTACAGGGATCTATTCCAGATTGGTTTGGATTGTCAAGTTTTCAACCTAAGATCCACTGAGATTCGAAATCTCAACATGGTTGGAAGATTTATGCATGTACACACCCTTAATCTGGATTTTTGTACTTCACTGACTAGCTTGCAAAAGGATTGTTTTACTTGCATGCCAAATCTGATGCGTCTCTCAATGTGTGAGACAAGAGTTGCTAATCTGTGGACAACAGCAGCTGCCTTATCTAAACTGCCTTCTTTGGCAGAGCTCCGGTTTCAAAATTGCATGTGTTGCAAAGACACTGGGCCATGTCCTGCTACATTCAGTGAGATTGCAAGTAGCCGTGTTTATGATGGAACTGTCTCGGGTGGTTCGACCAACTACTTTCGCGCCGAGCTACCAACCGTTACTGGTAGGGATACATTTAATATGTCTGGCAAAAGTGAGGTGACCAGAAACTTGGATCAGAGTGATGATTCACTTACGAATTTTGACATGAAAAGGGTAACCGAGGAAGTAGAAGATACAAGCCAGTGTCAAAAAATAGGTTCCTTGGAACTCTCATCCAATGCCCTTCCCGTGTTACACCAACAGGCCAATTTGCAAATTGAGGTCAGAACAAAATCTTGCCTCCGGTACTGGGTGAAGGTTGAAACAAAAACTTCTAAGTTTTCCTTGTCAATTCTTGATCACAATTTAATTTGTGTACCAGGTTGCATTTGGTGAATTGCATGTTCAAGGAAATTATGAAGCTCGTGAGAGCACAATTAAGTGGAATTCTGCAGATGCCTTGATTACTTCGAAACAGTACATATCACATCATCCTTCACCAATCTGCTTTGAGAAACACTACAGGGAATTTATGATAGTTTTATTGCCTCGTTTAGGAGTCTTAGATAATTTGCCCATAGGAAATCTTGACAGGGAAACAGCCTCGACCGTCTTCTCAAGACATTACGAGTTCTTACCATATAAGCGTCAATACAAAGAGAGTGTTGTCAGTGTCTTGCAAACGCGTGAAACAGGAATGAGTACCATGCATCGCCAAAAGTCTTCCAGACTAAAACAGCCATCTTCTCATGGAAAAAGTCAATACATGTACTCCAGGTCCCTTTGTGCTGCCAAACTTGGGTCTACTGCATGGCCTCTTTTGAATCCCATCTCTGATGTCAGCCATATTGCCACAGAACGAGGCCAAAGCCTTAGGCCAAGGCAGTTTGAGTATCACCCCTCTAATTCTAGTCTAATGGCTTACGGAACTCTGGATGGGGAAGTTGTTGTTATCAACCATGAAAAAGGGAACATTGTTGGTTATATCCCATCCTCTGGAGCACATAACAGTATTTTGGGACTCTGTTGGCTTAAGAGATATCCATCCAAGGTATGTCATTGTCTCATTCAAGAAATTGTATGCTTTGGGTTCATCAACTTTGAAATTGTATGCTTACATGTGAAACGCTAGCCATAAGCAAATATGCTCCCAAATAGAGTGCATATATTCATGGGGTTTTCGTTTGTCTAGTTCGCCATCATAAGCTACAAAGTCCATATGGATTAGCTATGCTAATAAGGGTGCATCCTTAAAATCTCTCATAATCAAGAGTACATACATTGTTGTCTGTCCTAAAAAACAAGTTCTATGTACGAGTGAGTTAAGGTACTATGATAGCCTCATGAAGATGAAAAGTTAGTTCACCTAAAATCCTGTTAGCGTAGTTTGTGAGATGCATTAGTGTCTCTCCCTCTCCCTCTTTCTAAGATTAATAGGCTATTCATGTGCTTTATTTGTGCGATATCTTTGGATCGAGAGAGTTGCAATACTTGTCTGTTCCTAATTTTGAGCATTCAGAACATATGTTTTCCATTTTATGTGACAATTGCTGATAATCATTGCCTTTTTGAAAATCCAGCTCCTCGCTGGTTCCGATATTGGTTCCTTGCGGTTGTACGACATAAACCACGCGCTGCCACGAGGGGGAAACCACAGTCATCGCAGTTCCAGTACTGTTACGTTTGATTACTTCGAGCACTTGACATCAGTTCATGTCAATTCAGCAGATGATCAGATTCTTACGAGTGGTTATTCAAAAAAAGTTGCTGTGTACGATATTTGCACTGGCAAACGCTTGCAGTTGTTCACTGACATGCACCGAGAACCCATTAATGTAGCTAAATTCTCCAATCATTCCCCCTCCATATTTGTGACTTCATCATTCGATCATAATGTCAAGATGTGGGACTTGAGACAAAAACCAGTGCAGCCTTGCTATTCAGCTTCAAGTTCGAGAGGAAACGTGATGGTTTGCTTCTCTCCTGATGACCTTTATCTGCTAGTGTCGGCTGTGGACAATGAGGTACTGTGGAATGTAGTCTTTTGGCATAGAAATTTATGTTAAAGCAGATTTAGGTAACGAGACGCACGTGGGAAAGCACTCAAGTTCTTAATCTAGTTGGATCATATTAATCATCAAAATAAATTGAATGATTTAATTCAGTCAAAGTATCGCCTAGGGAAGCTTAGAAACCTCTTGGGAATGTGTTATAACCCCTTGACATCTTCAGCTTAGGGACAAGTAAAAAAACTGACATTGTTCGATGGGTTGCAATCTTGATGCTAACTGCTGCGTATGCCAGGTAAAGCAACTTTTGGCTGCAGACGGCAGGCTTCAAACAGATTTTGGAATAGCTTCAACGGGAAGTGCTCACAATTATACTCGTTCGTATTATATAAATGGGAGAGACTATATAATAAGTGGGAGTTGTGATGAACCTGTAATTCGCATTTGCTGTGCCCAAACTGGAAGGCGGCTTAAGGATGTTTATTTGGAGGTACACGATTTGAGGAGCTTCTATCAGTTCAATCTATCATATATTTGAACTTGCCTAATAGCAACTTTTAGTAGACTGCAATTTTCGGTTCATCTTTATTTTGCAGGATAAAGACTCAAGAGGCTTAATGTATGTGCAATCCTTAAGGGGTGATCCTTTTAGAGTAAGCTCACTTTTGCTGAATATATGATGCATTATCATGTCATCCATCAAGCTTGGAACTGTTTTAAGAATCTGAATTCCGTTTCTTCCTGCACCAAAGTGTTTATACATACATATTCAAATTTTCAAGATGATCAAGTCCCCAAATTACTGACTGCATATGTATCTTGCTTTCCTCTTCAAGGGAGCGTCCTATTTAGTTACGCAAACTATGTTAATCTCTTCATAACTGTGGTCCAACATACATATTGTATTTCTTATAACAGGATTTCCACATGGCCGTATTAGCTGCCAATTCTCGCCTGAGCCCGAAGTGGGAGATCATAAAGGTATATTCCATTGTCTGCTCATTCTTCATGTTGTTGATTGTACGATAGCTCAGATGGGTGAACTAATACCAACACGGTTTTATTCAGATTAATTTGCTTGCATCAAGCCACCATGATCAAGAATATCCTACAGGCAAACGTGTATGTGCTGCCTATCTGTGAGGTTGACGTGTCTGCGTGAGTTCATGTCATGCATAGAAATCTTTCCCTCCTGGTTTGAACGTTGACCAATTCATATATGTTCTTCTTCTCATACTTGGAATGCATAGAAGGAATGCAAAGTTCATGTTCTCATTCACCTCCTCTTCAATTTCCTCAACAAAAGTATCTTAGCAGGCAGTCCTATGAGTCGGTGAATTTGTGCTTTGACATGGATTCAGTAGGAGTGAGACCAATGCATCTTGCGTCATTGTAAGATCTGGAATGTAAAAATCACGAGTTTAATGTGATAAATAAAAGAGAGGAGTTCACAAGATCATTGATAATGTGTCGAGATGAGCGGAGCTCAAAGCCGTTTAAGTTTGACACAAGATGTGGTCGTGGGCTTCTTTCAAGCAGCTGAGATGGGCCTGAGCTTGAGTAGTTAACCTTTTATACCGGTGGCTGCTTTTATCCCGACGAGCCAACATATTTCGAACTCTTGATTCATTCGTATTCGAGGAGTTTGGTCTGTGTACAGCCCAATGTGCAGGGCATAGATCTGAAAAAGCAGGCAATCAACTAAATGAGGTAGCTGGCAGGGCAAGGCTACCCAGATCCTAGTTATTCATTGATTTGGCAACGAAGTTATTTGTAAATTCAGTGTATTCCAGAGTGAGTAGTATATAGTGGCGTGTCATTGCATTCATAGAAGAAATCCTACATAATAATCGCCGCACTTGGGGTGGTGGCAAAAATCTAAACCAACACCCAATCAACTAAATGAAATGTTGGCTCATATAGGTGCAACTAAGGCAGGGCGGGGCTTGAAGCCAGGTCCTACTGCTTTGCTGCCCTATGGTTTTGATAACGATACGACCCCCACCAGCCCTCCAACACCCAATTATGCTGGGCCGGGACAGCGTTTGCAATGAATGTTGAAGCCGAATGGTTAAAAACTCATGAAATGAACTCATGAAATGGGGTTCTGGCACCTCATTAAAATTCGCTTCAGTGACTTGAACTGCCAAAAAATGAGTCCCATGAATTTTTTTTTCTTTCTTTTGTGCAGTATCCCGTAAGGAAATGCAAATTGCATCGTGGCTGAGCTTTCAGTGATTCTACACAGCCTGTATTCTTCTGAAAATGTGATAGCCCATACCATAATCTATAGAATAGATAACACCCGCTCTCTTAGAACTAGAATAGAGCAGAGCAAAGCGTAGCACTAGAAATTGTATTTTGCTGTGTTGGGAAAACCTATGAACGAGAAGCTGCTTGTAAACATCTATCCAGCTAAGTCCTCGTTCATGCAACTTAAAAAAAGTAGTCAACGAAGGCTACACACTGTACAATGCTGCACGCTTCTCTTTGAATGTTATTTATGTTGACATCCTCCTAAGCTATCTACATAACCTAGTACACATCCAGTGGTTCAGACCATGCGCTGCTCCTTGCAAGTCCATGTAATTGATAATTTCGACCCACTGATGGTTCGAAGCAATAGATCGAACCCCTCTCCCAGATAGCACGCATTGTGACTGATGGGGTACCAGTCCCCCCCCCCCCCCCCCCCACACACACACACCACCCCGAGTCAACCTCATACTAAACTAGTATAAATATCCACATAAAGTTTCCTACGAGAACCACTTCACCTCATAGCATCTATTTTCCCTTGTGGTTTAGCCCTAAAGAAGGTCTTGAATTTCCCTACAATTTACCCTTTCAGTTAAGCCCAAGAACAGATGAAGCTCGCTTACATAACTTTACTCATTGTTGCAATGGTCCTGAGCTCCTCTCTCCTTCAACCAACCATGGCTGGCCCAAGTAAGATCTCTCTTATCAAAAGATGTCATTAACAATGTCTCTTCATTAGTTGTGCGTTTGTGCATTACTCGCTGACACCTTATAAAAAGATAGCATATGATACACATTACATGCATACATACGAGTAGTTTTCAGTAGCTGATCACTTGTGTTGATGATTTGTTGGAAGCTTTCTGCCGCTCGAAATGAGCAAAGAGGTGTTCGAATGCAGGTTACCTGAAACGTTGCTTGATCTACTGCAGGATTTGCTGCAACAAGTGCGGATGCGTTCCTTCAGGGACATACGGAAACAAGTCGGAATGCGGCTGGAACAAAGACATGTTGAACTCCAAGGGCAAGTCCAAATGCCCTTGAAATGATCGAGCTCATTCGTTTTTTCCCACAATCACTACTTGTTTATCAGGAATTGTATCCAAGAACATGTAAGAGTCGGCAGCTATGCTTGGGTTTCGTATGATTGTAGGTGTTGCTGCTAAAAATATGCTCCGCGTACGTTGCGGAACCCGAGCCTGGACCGATGACTTGCAAGACAGAAAACGAGTGACTGCCGGGTGAGCTTCCTGGCGGAGAACTCTCCAATGCTTAAGTCAGAGCACGACTACATGATAATGACTCTGAAAAAGCATGAATATATGTAGTTGTCCCATATTTGAGGGGGTAGACCCCTTTATATAGTGGTAGAAAGAAGAGCCCTGGTAGGACTGGGTCGTAAGCTAGATGTGTTAGGATCGCGTTAGGATCCTTGAAGATCACGTCATGATCTCCAATAAGATAATTATCGGTCTCTCAGTTCGACTAGGATTGCCGGGTATTCCTCAATTATGGGAGTTATATTTGAGGTATATCATATGCCCCCCACTTTCCTTAGCCAAAATGTTTGGCTGAGGAAGTTTATACCTGGTGTCTTGAGACACACGTCAGATTTGTAAGGAATTCTCCATCTGCTTGTAGGGGTAATAATATTTCTCTACTCCATGTGCTCGAACCTAAGCTCTTGGGAGCTTAAGCCTTGGAACTATGCCCAAATAGGGTGCTAGAACTCTAGCTCTTGAGAGCTAGGTCTTTAGAATGTCACCTAAGTAGGCTACTCAGAATCATCTTTGGGAAGACGAATCATGGGATCTCGGGATCCTTTAGAAGCTATGCCCCACATTAGCTTCTCTAGAGAGAGGACACAGAGTTGTGCATGCAAGTTGTTGCACGTGCTAAGTGTTCGAATGTCCCCTTGAGGGGTCACCTCTCCTATGGAGGGTGTTTGTTTTGTGCAAATGTGTGTTCTTTAGCTTGAGCTGACCACATCATGTTTGCGTTTTACTTTAACACGAACCCTTATCGTCAGCTTAGGGCTAGCAAAGAAGCCTTGCACTCACGCTCGGCCAGGTTTCGAATTAACAAAACAGGGTAGGGCGACGAACTCCCACTAGGTTTTGGCTTTTCACGGGTTAGAACTATAGCTAAACCGTTCGGATAGAACTTGAGCTCTATCATGTCACCCTTGAGGGTGTTCGTCCCTTGAGGGACCGCCCTAGAGGGCTAGTGGAACGTAGAGATCTGATAAGTGCCCTTGAGGGGGAATGGAACATGGAGCTCATGTAAATACCCTCGGAGGGTTGACGGAACTTAGAGTTCTCGTACGCACCCTTAAGGGGGAATGTAGCGTAGAGCTCATGTAAATGTCCTGGGGGGGCTGGCAGAACTTAGAATTCTCGGCGTACGTGCCCTTGGGGGCGGATGGAGCTCAAAGTGCTCTGATTCACAAGTTGCATTGGTAGCATGCGCTGGTGTGAATGTTTGACCGCTGATAGTCGGTCACTGTATGACCGGATATATCACGCCTAGACGGCAGGATACTGCAGCAAAAAGAGACTTCAAGCCGCAGGGTGCTGTGAATTTATTCCTTGCTTATGAAGTAGTTTATTCATCGCTGTTATCGCTGTTGACGCTCGCATGCATAGTTTAAACCCTTGCAAGAAGTAAAAGTACGTGACTGAAAAAACAGCCTCTGAAACAATAAAGCATATAAAAATGCAATTATGCGGTGTTTAGTCACCGTGGCCCTATTAGGATTTTGTCAGTTAGCCGACAGGGATGTGTTACACTGCGTGTCGCAAGTGAGCTTAATATGTCTGCCCAACTTGAGACGTGCTTGTACTAATTGACGTAACTGCACAATACTAGACCGAAAAATAGATGGGTCTAAGTAACATAGTGGTGTATGAAATCAGTTCTTGGAAGGCTTGCTAGCACCAGAAAATCGTAGTCATTTTATTTTTAGCGACGAATACTCAATAAAATGTGAACGCATTTAAATAATATGCGACATAAGTGGAATAAATAAGACCCTGTTGTGTCTTGAATTTAAATAGGCCATTTTGACCGGTTAAATGCTTAATACTTTTAAAAGTGATGTAGCCCAAGTTAAATACATTAGATCCTTTGGGTCTTAAACACGAGTATGCCTTGCATCAGTTGCATGTAGCCCAAGTTGAATAAATAAGACCCTGTCCGTCGTAAACACTAATAGGCATGTTGCATGGGCTAAAAGCTTAATGCTTAAAAAGGTTACGGCTAATGCGAAATAACGAAGACCCTTCCTTGGGTCTTAACTCTAAATACTCACAATCATGGGGTAAAAAGTTGAATACTTTTTTTGAAAATGGAAGAATTTACCTGATTTGCTTTTGCTCCTCCTCCTTTCTTCGACAGAGAAGCCATAGCCCATCGCGGCACAAAGGTGAGGGGGCAGCGTGATGCGGCGCAAAGGTGGACTGACGGCGACGATAGGGTGACAGTGATGGTGTTGCCCATCGCGGTGGTGATGGCGCCGCCTTGCTGCTGCTCGCGATGATGTTGGGTTCTGAAAACCCATAGAATCGGGGTTGTACAAGGCCACGCTCCTTTGATCTCTCTCAATCGAAAGTGAGGTGGCGCGATAGGCAGACGGTGGCGCGCTGGTGGCACTGCTTGTCTTGGCTTCAGCCGATGGTTGGATCTGGACGAGATGCGGCGGCCATTTGTTAGGATTTGGACCCTATGCGGCGGCGATATGCTGGCTATGTGCGTCGTTGTGGCGTTGGCTTCTTTGCCGCTGGTGGTTTGGCAGCTTGATTCTGATGGTCGCACCGATTAGCGGTGGCGGTGCCTGTAAACGGCGATGACGATGTTGGTGTCCTGTCTTCCGGTCTTCTTTTTATTTTTGGTTTTGGTTGTGATTGTAGCCACGGGGCGGCGACGATGCAGGCCTTATTTGCAGCGGAGGAGGCGGTACAGTGGTGTATGGCGCCCCGCCGGTTGTCGTATGGTCATTCACATCAAGGTGCGATGTTGAGGAGTGAGACGACGTAGTGCCGTCGTCGTTGGTCTGCTGTGACGGGGCTTTTCGGGATGGCGGCAGCCCCTCGGCTGGGCTTTGCCATTGTTTGTTTGTCTCCGGTTATCAGGATACACCGCCAGTGGCGGTTTCTGGTGAACAACACGACATCAGCGGTTGCGTCGTTCGGCTCGTTCGGCGTTGGCACGGTTTGGGCGATGACGGTGCTATTGTTCTTTCCAATTTTTTGGGTTGTCGTCGTTGCTCCAGTAGCTTCACAGCTGCTGTGGGGCCAATTGTGGAGAAGCTCATTCAGTGGTGACTGTCGAAGGCCCACGTTGGTGGGTGGCCTGACTATGCGTGCTGTCGGCACATAGTTGGAGGACAAGCCATGGCGGCGGTGATAGGTTTCTTACCCATGAGGGGCGGCGCTGCCACGGCTTCTTCCTCTTGCTAGAGATTTTTTTTGCGGAGGTGCCGTCGGTTACTTGGCGGCACTTTGCTGGTTCTGAATTTTCTTCGAACAATACCCCTGTTTTTTTTGAGTGCTCGACTGTGAAAGGATCGTTTGACGACGGCGGGGCTTTTGTGGCTTGACTGTTGCGGTTGCTTGTGATCAACTATACGAAAATTCTGAATTCTTTAAAAAAAAATTCTCTTACACGACAGTTGAACTTGGAGGTCCGTTGCGGTGGCAATTTTGTCGGTGGTTCCGACATGTTGCCACCGACTGCTTACGAAATGGTTGTTTGAGTTTTCTTGTGGTCGATCGGCTGACGAGTCTCAAGGATGGCGCCAAAATATTGCTGCTAAAAATATGCTCCGTGTACGTTGCGGAACCCGAGCCTGAACTGATGACCTGCAAGACAGAAAACGAGTGACCGCCGGGTGGGGTTTCTGACGGAGAACTCTCTGATACTTAAGTCAGAGCGCGACTACTTGATAATGACTCTGAAAAAGCATGAATCTGTGTAGTTGTCCCATACCTGGTAAAAAGAAGAGCCCTAGGACTGGGCCGTAAGCTAGATGTATTAGGATCGTGTTAGGATCCTTTAGTATCACGTCGTGATCTCCAATAAGATAATTATCGGTCTCCCAGTTTGACTAGGATTGCCGCGTATTTCTCAATTATTGAGAGTTATATTTGAGATATATCAGTAGGGATGAATGTATTTTCTTACTGCATAATTGTTGTTGATCCATGATGTACTCTGTAAAATGATTTGTTTGAACAATAAAATTTTCAAAATTGTCTACCTAAAAAAGAAATATTTTTATTGGTAGCTTGTTTGCAGCTCGAATTTCGGAAAGAGGTGCACAATGCAAAGTGATGGAAACAAGTAGGAGCGCCTCGCTTCAGAAACATGCTGAACTCCATATTCGTCTGCAATATTCTTTTTCCACCCATAGTGGGTACTTTACTTAATTAGGTAGAAATTGTCTGTTTTTCTATCGTAAGAACAACTCTAAAAAATAAAGTAAATATTAACTGATTGAGGCGCGAATTAGGTCCCACTGGTGCAACAAAGTTATTAGCATGCCGCCTTCATGATATAACAGCTTAGCTCTAACTGTTGCTTCACTTGTATTTTTGCAAAAACGAATGAAGTATAAACTTCACCCTATACCTTACCAAAATGTCCACAAGTCTAAGGGTTCGTTTGACAAATTTTTTTTTTTGGTTTTCAGTTTTTAAAGAGCAGTTTTTTAAAGAGCAGCTTAATTTTTTTTTTTATAAAAACAAGTGGGTGTTTGATAACCCTTTTTTTTTTTAGGTTTTTTTTTTGGTGTTTGGTAACCCTTTTATTTTGACTTTTTTTTTGTGGTTTGCAGTGGCGGTGGTGGGGCGTAGCGGTGGTCAACGGTGGTGGTGGTGGTGGTGGTGGCCGACGGCCGAAGGTGGCTGCCGGCAGTCACCGGTGGTGGTGGCGGCGGCCGGCGGCCGGCGGTCGGAAGTGGCTGTCGGCAGTCTCCGGCGGTGGTCGCCGGCAGCCGGAGGTGGCTGCCGGCAGTCTCTGGCGGTGGTCGCCGACGGCCGAAGGTGGCTGTAGGCAGTCTCCGGCGATGGCTGCCGGTGGTCGCTGGCCGCCGGAGGTGGTTGCCGGCAGTCTCCGGCGGTGGTCGCCGACGGCTGGTGGTGGCTGCCGGCAGTCTCCGACGGTGGTCGCCGACGGCCGGCAGTCTCCGGCGGTGGTCGCCGGCGGCTGGTGGTGGCTGCCGGTGGTGGGAGGGTGGTGGTCTAAAAAAAAAAACCAAAAGTGAAAAAAAAAAACAGTTTTTTCAGTTTTTTTTTTACTCTTCAGTTTAAAAACTGATTTTTTAAATTGAAAAAAAAATGGTTACCAAACGCTCCTTTTTTTTTCAATTTCTTAAACTGAAAAAAAAAAGAGGCAAAAAAAGAGTGTCTAACCTACCCTAAGTATATAGAAAATCATAACGTGAGAGAGAAAAAGCTTCAGTTGGTTTATGTAGAAAAACTATGAGAAAAAAGACTCATTTTATGTGTGAGGTAGAGGTCTAAGGTTTAATGGAAAATAGCAGTTGAAAATCTGTTAGAAAGATTACTTCTAAAATTCATTTCAGAGTAAAATGCTACAACAAAACATAAATATATTGCTGGTTATAAAAACTAGAAATTAGTGAGTTTAAAAGTGTGCATTTACATGAGTAGCCTAACAACTATACTTTATGGTATAAAAAACATGCACGCAAATTCCAAAAACCTAGAGGTCTAAGGTTTAACTGAAAAATAGTCGATGAAAATCTTATATGAAAAAATAATAAAAACTGTGACTATGATTGTTCGTAAGAAAAATTGGAATTACGGAGAATATAAGCGTGCATTAATATGTGTACCCTAATACCTAAATTTTAGAATTTCGTATATCTCCCACTAGCCCTTCCTCTTTACGCGTGCAAATGCGAGTCCAAGGTTCAAGCATATGTTATTAAGAGGTAAAGAAGTGATCTCTTATATAATATTTCGTACTTAGAGTTCACTTAAAAGGGCCAATGTGAGACGGGTGTTTTTCAAAATTCTAAGTATGTAAGAAGACTCATATTTTAACTTAGAAATAATGTGGGACGAAAGCATCTAGAAATCCTAACTTATTTTGTTCAGCAAAAAATCTGGACCAAACTTTTCTACTCGCTCGTATTGTATGATTTAAGAAAATCTAGAGCCTAAATTGTGTACTTTCCTAGAGTTACAACTTTATACAAGAAACCAAATTCCTCATAGATCATCTTCAGGGCCAAAATGACAAATTTTTAATATGCCAAATCCCCTTCTTCGGTTTTCAACACGAGATTGATCTTTACATGAGAAGCAGCCAGATAATCCGGCCAACATGTAAGTCTTCTTACTTTTCTCTTAGCTAGATTGGGTTACATCCCTTCCACGTGATCAAATGTTGGTCCGCAAAGCGATTGATCACTACTATGAAAATCACATCATCAACATTTAAAAGAAGGTAATAAAGATAGAAGAGTTGACTACAATCAAAATTTCATAACCAAGTACCAAGATTTAGGTTGGCTCTTCTAGGGTCAATATTATGAGGGTTGATCACAATTTGTCCGATTGAGTATGTATGTCACTCGACCACTGTTGTCGAGTTCAAACTAAAATTCAGGTTTAGCTTACAACTTTTTCTTGTTTTATTGTGTTCGGATAAAAATCATATAAAACAAGTAGAGACCATTTTAGGGTATAATGAGGTACCTAACACCTTTTCATCATATAAGCTAGTTCACAAATCCGAATCTCAGGTTCCGTAGATTAGACAGCTTTATTGAATATTTCAAGACAATATAAGTTTTTCTTGTTTTCTCCTATAAATAATTTTTAACTAACCTTGAAAATAAGATACTGACTCAAAAATTTAGTCTTTTCAGGTGCGAGTCGTCATACCAATATATCCCTTACGTGATATATACGCAATATATACAGTATATAAATTTGAAGTCCTAATTTTCAAATCAGGGTGTTCAGGTTTTGTCTTTCCCTTTCTCCATTTCCTCTCTTAACAACAGTCATCACCAACCACCACCATTTGACACCTCACACATAGAGAGAGGACGATGGTGTGCGAGGATGATGGTCGACGATGATTGGTGTTAATAGGGTGCGTGACCACAATCACCACCACCTACAGTGTGGTAGTTTGGTTTTGGAGGTGGTGGAGGCAAAAAGAGGTAGAGGAAGGACGGTGGCATTGTCAGTGATGGTGGAAGGGGTTGGACTAGTGGTGGCTGCGACCATGTTCTGGCGTAAGAGCTCCATTGACAATAAAACCTATACGCACACATATCTTGTACATCACACTTACACACATCTAACTAGTTCCAATTCGTGTTTGTCATAGATCTTCAATTAAACTTCAAGGTTTTTGTGTCGTTCCAATCTGGTTTAGATCTTTTTGCGTGTATTGCCTAGGTTTGATGAGATCTCATTTTTTTTGGTAATCATATGTCAGTTATGGGTCGAATGGTTCAAGAAGTTTTCTTGGATAAGCTCTGTAAAAGGAGGTACGTTGGGGAATCTTATGGAATGATGAGAACATATTTGTCATTATCTTCAATCTACTATGTTTTCAGAATTTTTATCTGGTCAAAGGATATTACTGATATTTGTCCAAATTAAAGGATACTCATGTAATTTCATATTAACCTCAGGAATACGGGTGTTATTAACCCTTTTTATATTTGAGTCCACCTCGTAATTACCATAACTAACAATAATTATGCCAACTTTATTACCATTTGGCCCTTCTCTTTACCCCTTTCGGAGTGTCCACGTGGGGTCAAGCCCGTCCTTGTCGGGTTGTTGTGTTTCAATTTTAGCATGTAACAGTATTGTCATACTTTACGGTGATCCAGGTCCCGTTGATGCAATGCACCGAGATGATGTTGGAGATGGTAGGGTGTTGCCCGCCATGGTCAAGGGCACTAAATCTTTCGCTTCTTGGTTTGATTGCGTCAATGGCGCCAGGACGACTCCAATCCTTTGTTGAATGTTGTATATTTGGGTATCGGAAGTTCTTCGGGGGTGGGATGTGGCGATGAAGGCGGTGTTCAGTGGCCCTGTCGTGACTCAACCGCGACTCAGTGAGTCATGTCAATAAATAAAATTGCACTTGTGTTGGGTTTCCTCCTCTTGGTGGGAAAGCTAGTCATCCCATGGCGGTTGAAATGACTGTATATGTGGTAGGAGTAGGTACAGTGCCTTTTCAATGCAACTACTAGTTAAGATCCTGCGATAGAAGCAGTTTCTCATTTCAAGCTCGTGCAATTGTTAGGAAAGCTTATCATCTGATGGCGCTTGAAATCGTTGTAATTGAGTTGGGGGTAGGTAGTGTCTTTTCATTGCAATTTATCCTGCAACGCAGCTTGTAGGCGTCATCATTGCACATCCAACCATTCTCGGGTTTTTGCAACAAGAGTGTAATCTTTTCGTCTATTATTTGCTCATGCTCATTGCGAAGAGCTTTGTGATTCATGGCTGTTTGCTCAATTGTAGAGCCTATGATACACCCTATTGGTTGTGCACCACCCATATCATTGACGAAATTGCTTCTTTCAAAAAAGTGGCATGTATATAAATGCCAACTTCCCGGCATCAACATGTAACGTAACTCAAAAGCTGAAAATGTTGGACTGTGGCGTGGTGGTGATAAGAATGGTGCCGAAAAACTGAGGATGAATGCTGTGCCATTGACACGGAGCATAGGGGATGGCGCGACGCTATGGGCACAGGGTTTAGATGTGGCTCTGAGGGCACGGTGTATGGAGATGGCGCGGCGTGTTGAGATGACAGTCACATGCAGTGCCTAGGGCCCTGCACATCAGGAAGGCTGGGCACATGTGCATGGGTGTAATTGTGTGGTAACGCATTAGCACGACAGAACCCATCATGGATCATTAGGTGCGTGAAGGACTTTGGACTTTGCAGCATTTTTATGTACATTTGTCTTCTAACCGCAGGAGCTGCATATCGCCCAGGGAAATAGAAAGTGTCGACCCTCTCTTCAGCCTTGGCTTCTTTTGCTGTTCGATCCAATCTTAAAGAGTTCAACAGGTGTGGTGCGATTCATCCTGCGGTTCTCTTCCTTGATTTGGGTTTTGGCCAAGATGATGTCCTTGTGGTGTTTATGATAGGAATCTTTTGTAATCTATTGTTATTTAAGTTCTTTCGTGTGTTCTTTCACCTTCGGGGATGGGGTTGTCATCCCCTTTTGGGTTATTACCCCCATTTGTAAATTCTGATCTTCATTCTGGTATATATTAGCTCTCTCCAGAAAAAAAGATCACTACGTGTCCAAGTAACTCCAGTATCCTAGGCCATAGATGGTGAAAGGCTGATATACAAAATGAGGAAGGCACCCACGGAGGAGGGAGTGCCTCCGGTATAACCACCAACGGGATGACACTTCTGGTCAAAAGTGCTTCTTTTGATGCGTGCTTAGTGCCTCGGGCGCATTTTCATGTTTCATTTCTGTGGCATGTGGGGCTGAGGGCACGCTACAATTAAATCGGGTTGACTTGATTGCAGATTTGAGTGGTGGACCTGTACACGGCAATGTGTACGTACTCAAAATGGGATAGCAACTTTGGATTATAACAAACCAAGGGCATTCAACAAACTTTTCAACATTCCAGAATTTCATCTTCCACAAATATGCAGAATCAATAAAAAAGATCGACGACAAATAGGTTTAGCATGCAATGCAAAATCATTCGCGACAACACCCCCAGTACCCATCTTTTTTGACAGGTTAAGCTCCTCCATTGAGCTTGAGCCTTTTCTCTCGACCAACACCTCATATTACAAAGGGACATCTAAAGCTTGAGCTTTTTGCCAAGACGTTCATTGTTCCTGTAGAAATTTTACTCAATTTATGCACTGAATTAGTTTCACTCTCCAGCTCAAGGAACCCGGTAACCCGACTCCAAAAAAAATATTATAGCATTGGCTAATGAGTGAAGGCTTTTGTCCAAAAGAACAGTGGCCCATCTAACGTTGATTCATCAAGGACACTTCCCGCATTTGATTGGGTAACCTCACATGCTAGCTTATCACGTGGAACGGGGGGAACAGAAAGCAAAATAGAGCTAAGCAAGCGTTCAGTAACTAGAAGAGAAATAAATAAACTTTTTTCAAGAAGAAATATTCATCTGCAAGCCCAGACTCGCATTACAAGGTTGCAAGACTAAACTTACAGGTATAAAACTTAATCCCACATTCACAGACAGTTATTCACGGGAGGACTCAATGAACCCTCCATAACAAGAGAATTCGATAAACCTTCCATAAATCAGGTTTTTTTTTTCTCTTTTTCTTTTCACAAATCAAGAAACCTTCAATAATTACGACCTTCATTTGCAATATCGAATTTACACAGTATATATAATTTTACCTCAAAACCTCGGATGACATCCGAAAGTAACTTCATTTGGGTCAGCCTCTCCCAGCATTACCATGTCGTTGGTTTCTAAAATAGCTAAGAAGTGCCTGAGCCTGCAAGGAGACAAAGTTCATAACATTAGATCTCAACCAACAGACTACGTCAATATCTTAACGTCAGATAAAGGGAACCCAAGGCAGTACACCTTCTCTTTGGCTCTTGGGGTGCCAGACTGTGACAATGCCACTAAAGGTGGAACAGCTCCTTCCTGGAGCACCGTATTGCAGAATCTACTGCTGTTAGTACAGAGTTGTAGAAGAGCAGCAGCTGCATTCTCCTTACCTCTTGCAGAACCCAACTCAACAACCTCCACAAGAACAGGAATCCCTCTTTCTTGGCCAATCGCTGCCCTCCCCTCAGGAATAGTAGCAAGATTTGACAAAACAGCAACAGCCTTATCAACCATCCCAGCTGCAGGGTCCATCAATTCCACAAGGTACTTCACAGCACCGGCTTGGACAATGCGGGCCTTGTTTTCATGAAAAATTGACAAGTTGAACAAGGCCGTTGCTGCATCTTTTTTTCCTCTGGGAGTTCCATTTCCCAGCAAGTCAACCAAAGGTTTAATTGCCCCTGACCGACCAATCCTCACTTTGTTTTCCTCGATCACTGAGAGGCTAAAAAGAGTGGCAGCAGAATTTTCCTTAGCCTCAGGGCTCCCCTTTTCCAGAACATGAATCAGAGGTTCAATCGCCTCGGCATTCGCTATGGCGGCCTTGTTGTTATCGTTTATCGATAAATTCAGAAGTGCAGTGACTGCATTTTCCTGTATTTGTATGTCTGTTGAACGTAGTAATTTAACCAGCAAAGTGATGGCCCCACAGTTAGCAATTACAATTCGATTATCCATGTTATGCTTGGCAAGCAATCGGAGTCCACCTGAGGCATCTCTTTGTGCATCAAGTGAAGTTCCGTTCAAGTCCTCAACCAACTTCTTAACTTGGGTTTCAACTCCAGAAAGATCAGCCCTTGTTTCAATGGGAGGGGAGGAAACTATCCTTGACGCAAACCTCTCAGATGGCCTGCGCCAGATTGTTTGGCTTCGCGATCTTGTCTCAAATCGGGGTGAAAACTCGGGCTCTCTATGTGGGGCAGCCAAGGTAGCAGCAGGCTGTGGCTCCGCTGTGACCTCCCCTGAAACATCAGTATTGTAGGCTGTTACCTGTGACGAAACCTCAGTTGCATCACCAGGTATACCTCTTGAAAAACTTGCATTAGAAAGTGTGCTGGAGGCTGAGGTAGTTCTAAGATGGCCCTGAGATGAATGTTCAACAGTCCCAGCAGCACTAGAGACTTCTTTTCTTGATGGAGACATGGAAAGCTGGTCATCTGAATCCATACTTCTCTCTCCTGAGTTGCCTAACCTATCTTCAGAACTACTTCTCTCAATCTCTAAACCATGCCCATTGCCAGCTACTCCAGACAAGGAATCTTCTGAAAACGAACGGTGATGCAATGGAGAAGAACCCTCTCCACGGGGTCCACTGGAAGAAGTTAAGTTCTTTCCAGGCGAAACTATAGGTCGAGTTGAATCAGCAGATGGAGAGTGGTTGCTCCTCACATGAGGAACAATATGTGAATTCCGGGGAGAACCAGGCTCTGCATGGTTCGAGCTCATAGACTTCATGGGGTCAGGCAGCTTCACATTGTTTGATTCACACCAATTTGCAATCAGTGCCTTTACAGTATAATTAGGAATCAGATTGGTGTGGCCCAGAATTTGCCGCGTTTTAGGGCAAACAGTGAGCCCAAGATCAATCCACTTCCTGATAAAAGCCCGCTCATATGTTTGCCCTGAAGCTACAATTACAGGGTCTGTCATCAACTCCAGTGAGAGAGGGCAGCAGAAATCAGGAGGAATAGGAACAGGATTAGAGCTCTGGGACTGTTTGATAGTAACAACGCGATCATGCATGTGGATAACAAGAACAATCATTTGATCAATGTACTCAACTTCCCCATTCTTTTCAGTCTGTTCAGTATTCTCCTTCAGTTTTTCAAGGGCCACAATCTCAATCAGAAGCTCCTGGTTTGACCTTAAGCTCAGGCAATCTGCAATTCTTGCCATGGTATCTGAGCTGGGTCCAGAGCCCTCCACTTGATCTCTCATAGCTTCTGTAATGAAAGCTGATGTTTGTTCATATCCCATGTGCCTCATCTTTTGTACGCAGTTCTGCAATAGTTGAGCCACACGTAAGACTTCAACAAAGATAAATACTATACAACTTGGCCAGTGGCCAGTGTCTGAACTGAGATAGGTTTGACAATCAAACCATGTGAAACATGTTTCTGCTAAAGCTTATCAACTTCAAGGGACCTGAATAAGAAAAAATAATGCTACGTAAAGAACACATCATCTGTTTTACAGGTTAGTCCTTACCTCGAGAGAAGTTGAAGTGTACTCAACTGGAAGAAAATGATCAGAAGATTTCAGCAGCTCAAAAATTTCCAGCCCAAAAGCCCGAACCTTTGCAATTAATGATTCTAGTTGCAGAACCTACATGCATCATGCAAACATGAGCTTAATAAGCACACTCACTCTGAGTGAGTACCAAAAGAAGTAAGCAGCAGCTTTTGCAATCAATTCAAGGGCCATACAGGAGGAGCAACTTCCTCCTTAACCTTGCAAAACTAAAGTTCCTACGCCAAAGATGCTTTCTGCCAGTTAATCCTAGGTGCTAAGCATGATATACATTGTCGGGCTCATTATCTAACAGCTTAAGCTTTAAAAGCAACAGGTGACTTAACATGGTATCAGAGCTCTCTTTGCCGAAGGTCTTGGGTTCGAGTCTTCCCGCTTGTCTTGTCCTTCCTTATTATAGTGCAATTTGCACTCTCTTTACTAGTGCACACAGTGGCGGTGCACCTTATTTTGTCTCTCCACATGCAATTGTGGACATGGATGTGAAGGGGAATGTTAAGCATGATATACAATGTTGGGCCCATTATCAAACAGCTTAAGCTTTTAGAGGAACCGGTGACTTGACACTAGGAACTCCTTTGGTCCCATGAGACAAAAGGGTGCCAGATAAAAACAAAACAAACAGATATGAAAATGGACAGCAATTAATGAGAAGAATAATATTTTAATCAACATACGCTGTACGACAATAAACACCAAACTGATCTGGAAGAGTCCTAGATCGTATTCTTAGTCAAAAATTAAATACAACTCACAGTCCTACCAGGTTAAAAGGGCCCAATGAGATGACAACCATTCACCTAAAGAACTGGAACTCCAAATTTATGTCAAGTGTAGCTATTATTAAAGTGTTTCTACACCTGGAGCATTGCTAAATCTAAGAAAAGAGAGGCTCTATATTTGGTCTAAAGAGACATCTAACGGCAGAAGTCATTCTGTGAATGGATCGAGTAAGGACAAGACTACAGGGCACACGTTAAAGAGAGAAGCCTTATATATGGAACCAAGCTTTGGAGTGCTTAGTTCACTAAGAATTGAATAACCAGCTCAAAATACAGATTTAGTTCAAAATTTTTCATAATTTTATCTATCCAAAAAGACAACAGTCATTCATTCAGTAACTTAGAGATATAAACTGCCTTAAAATGGCACAGATATAAACAACAACTGCGATTAATCACTCAAATGCCAGGAAAATGCTCCATTGGTGACCAGTAATATGCATTGTTAAGGATAAAAAGCCGTCAGGTGTACATGGTTTGTAGAAAAGTTAAAAATGCAACCCAACACTAGCAATTCAAATTTACTTATGATCCAATACCAATTATATAACAAACAGTTCACAGATTAGGGTAGCAATGCGTCCCAATGATTGGAGATACTCCCTCCATTACATAGGATTTTTCCCCTATTCCTTTTTGGGATGTTCCGAAAAAATTTCCCCTTCCAGAATTAGACTACAAAATGCAATAAACTTCCAAAATTATCCTTCCCCTTCTTATTCTGATTCTCCAATTACATGCTCACCCTCACATACAGACAATCACACACATGCGCGGTCTCACACACACACACACGAAGACCCAATCACATACACACACGCACGTAAATCCCACACACAGACACAATTACGCAAACGCACACAAGACACACAAACACTCACACAGTCAACACACACATGCACACAACAAGAATTCATAGTTTTTTTTTTTTTGCTATCCTTGACCACCAGACTTCAAAATCTTCAGCACGTTGAATAACCCTCGCGAAATTCAGATGTGAGGTCTCACGGTGGTACCTATTCACTTCCATGTCAACTGGAAGGGGATGGTGCGGCAGGAGTCGGAGCAGAGACTGGTGGGTGGATTTGGACAAGGGTGATGGTGGTGGAGGAGGAGTGTGGTGGCAAAGAGGAGAGAGGCGGAGGGACGGTAGATGCGAAGGTGGGGGCAACGTCTTAGGTCCTGTGGAGACATGGAAACTCCCGGAAAGAATATGACTGCTTGGATTGTCCTTCTTGTATTAAAATAAGAAGGGTATAGCTGGAATTCAAAAAAAAAACTCTTAAAAAGGTTGACTTTCAAAGGGAGAAATCTAGTGGAACGGAAGAAGTACTAACAACCCTATCGGCTACAAATTTGAGGAAAAGAATAAAGCAGCTTAAAATGAAATCTGAGATATTATTACTGCCTGGCCACCACCATCGATTCATCACCACCTCCAATGACCTATCACTAGTCACTGACTGGATGACAAACCACAACCTTGAAACAAAATTTCACTAGCTCCCTATTGAACAAATGAACCAATTCTATGCTGCATGATTACCAAAAGCCAACAATAACACCTAAAGTTCCACATCCACCTATCTAGACACCGCCTGAACATCTTAGACGACCCTTTGCCACCATCACGACAATGATTGCTCGAAAAGTTAAGGCCAGCACCAACCTAATCTTTCCATCACTTCCACCAATCATTTACGAGCACCACCAAAATTGTGCGGACTTGGAGGAAAAGAGAACAAGGGAGGAAACAAAAGGAAATAGTCAAAAAAATCATCATGTAAGAAAATAACGGAAGTGAACAACCAGAACAAAATAGTTGTTTGGTCCTATGCCTCGGAAAACTTGGCTAACAAAAAGAAGGGAATCAAAATTAACCTGAACATAAAGAGTAGCTCATTTCCCGATATTTAAGAATGCTAAAAGATTGGAAAGACAGGAAAAGAATCTTTAGAGAGCTTCACCCTTTCATTATAAAGATCCACAATCTAGACTTGAGTCACTGGTAGATAGGAAAGGTTTTGCGAAATAAAACAGCAAAGAAGGATCATAAACATACAAAGTAAACTTTACTCATCAAAGAATGCCAGTTTTCAAATAGCTCCTTCAGTTCCTCAACGGATTGACTCAAGCCTGCAAATGCTTTTTGCAGCTGTTCATCAGATGCTGTTTCAGCATCAAAAGCGGCATCAAGTACTGGCTTTAGCAACCTCAGCATCTCTTCAATCTTTTGGTAACATTTCTGCACTGGCTCCAACTTTATATTTTCACAAGATGATAAATTGAAAAAAGAAGAGACATTCTTGAGAAGCACTTGTAACAATGAGATCTCCATCCCACCTGCGTCATTGACATAATGAACAATGGCCCACATTAAAATGAATCAAGAAAAAAGGAAATCAAGGAGACACAACTCTACAGGTAAACTTGCAAATGCATGGATTAAATGCGCAGTTGAAAAAAAGAACAGCTGAACCTGAAATTTGGATTGAAAAGGGAAGGAGTGAAGGTCTTCCTTTTTTGTTTCACCAATAACGATGCTTGCTATATTGATTTCGAATAAAAGGCTTCAATACTGAACTTCAGGTTGAAGTTGTAGTGAAGGTGGGATAATTCACTAGGTTTATGAACAACAACAGCACACGCACTATATACCAAGTGGCATTTATGGTCGAGCAGGTTGCAGAACCGAAGAGGAAAAGTAGGTCAAGAAAATTAACCAGTTATGTACTGTATAAAATAAAGGCAGATGTTATGAAGTCGCCCTGCAATTAAGTAGGTTACCCAGTGTGGCAATTCACACGTGAGACCAAGCTGGGTTGTTTAATCAATATAAATATTCAGAAGTGTATACTTCATGATCTCAGTAACAGTTACATGATACAAGTGATGCTTAGGGTACATTTGCAATAACCCCATAGATGCTCATAAACAAAAGTGAATGCAGACTGACATTAAAATGCACTCACCACCGAAGAAATAACATAATATAGCAATATCACCCAGGAAAAGAGGGTGGAATTGGCAGCAGACCATGACACTGAAACGCAAATATGAGTTACTTATGCTTCCAGAACTGGCAGCAGACCATGACACTGAGACACAAACATGAGTTTACTTCCACTTCCAGAATTGGCATCAGACCATGACACTGAGATGCAAACACGAGTTTACTTCCACTTCCAGCATTGGCAGCAGATGATGCTACTATGCAACTTTAACTACGGTCGTAGAATGGTTATGTCGCACATGATTCTTATAGCGTGGAAGCAGGCATGACACTGCAACCTAGTTGTCCGCATCCTACGATAGTCTATTTGAACCTTACGATACAATACGATATGGATATAAATTGATAAGAACTAGCATGCCTATCTGAATTGACATCATATAGATCGTAAATGAACCGCATGTCAAATTCACCAGCCCAAACTGCAATTCCGGTGCACAATAGATATCTCGATTTAACACCATTGACGGAACTACAGCGAGTCGTGGAATCACACTAACCATATCGAATTGCTTGAAACATGTGGCTTCTGTAACAAACTAAAAAATCCAAACTTATGTCACTGGTCTTTATGAGTTCAAGTTCTCTTAAGATTATAAGACACGTAATAAACGCATCCAACACCTGCCATTTGCTTTTCCTGCTAGGTAACACTTCCTACACTGATCTTCTCTGAACTGTTTTAGAGAACTCCAAAGCTTACTTACAAGTTCATCATGCTCTCTTTAAGACGGATATGAGAAATCACTGCAAGACACTAGTGGCTCTAAGATCTTAGGTGCAAAAAGATATTTTCAAATACGTGTGGGAAATGACAGAATACTTACCTTGGCTGGGTATCATCCTCTGGGAATTTTAGACCAGAATAAGGTTCTCAAATTTTGGAGGATGCAGAGACCACTAGGGTGTCAAGGTTGCACTTGATCAGTGCAATCAGCCTAAATAAAGTTAAGAGCGATTATGGACTTGTACTCCCACTAATTCATGCCCTAATCCTGCCAATGATGGCTGCCAGATAAAAATGGCAAGTTTTCTCCAAAATCTGCTAGGAAGCAATGATGACGAGAGCTGCTAAGCTCTCATGGCGTCAATTGATTTGCTATGACCTACGAAGCACGGATACGGTGTGGGTGTGGATACGCGGATACAGTTTTTTTGAAAATTTTAGGATATGGGTGCGGCGGGGATACGAAAATTTTTATATATATTTAATATTAACTTCTTAAAGAAAACAGGGATCATTTAAATTTTAAGAAACTAAATATGTAGCGTAATAAGGAGTATAATTTATCATGAGCTGGTATATACTTGCATGTGACTATTGGGAGCTATTATAATAATTGGACTTGAAAATGCATAGACCCATACAACGACAAGCAGCAGAGGTCAGGCACCCTCTAAGATCTACTGAATCAAGGGGTTAAGTGTTTAACAAGGTTACTTACAGCTGCCAAAATCTATTGCATGTGTATAATTAGTGGGCTTGCATGTGATTAGGGAGTGCCATGTGGCCAAAAAAGGGACCTCTTACCGAGGGTCAGTCCAATAAATCCAACCCAGCTTCAGAGAGGAGAAAAGAATATTGTTATTAAAAGCAAGAAAAGAGAAGGAACTGCTCCCAGCACCGAGTGGCCTCGAGGAGGTTGCTTATGCTCCCTCCCCTCACTCACTCACTCATAGATCAAGCCCTTGTCGTAAAGGATCTGCCAGTTAGTATGATTTTCATTATTTAGGATTTGACCATAAAACGTCTGTTTTTATGTTTCAATGCCTAAAAGTTCTTTTGAAAATTATATTTTTCACCCCATAAGTATCGGATCCGCACCCGATCTGTATCTTACCCACACCCGAGCCGCACCCACTATTTAGGAATTTGAAAAAATAAATAGAAAATATTGGACACACACCCATGCCGCACCTGACGCGCGCCCAGTGCTGGTGCTTCACACTTCTAGGCACACCCTTGCTTCATAGGCTATGACCATTGTATACAAAAACATTTCTTCCATCTTGAGGTTGGCACTTTGCAGTCTACTCCCTAATATTGATCTTCTGGTAACTTGGGAATTGCACAGAATGCTACATGTGTCCTATGTTCTTCAGCTGCAGCACTTACACCTCCAAACCATTGTCATGCAACAGGGCCCTCTTACGTGAGCAGATGAATAGGGACGAATGTTTCAAAATGCGAAAGGTAGGTCCTTTTAAGCGATTGCTCGCCGTCTTTGTTTTGCTGCAGGCATCTACCACATTTGGCTGTAACAAAATGCTAGGATTTTCAGATATGAGGCAACCCCTGGGGCTACCGCTCTTATTCACTTGCACAAAAGAATGTTCCTAGCTAACAATAAGAGATGTACAGCGAACCAATCAAACCGAGCCGAACCGTTCAAACAGAGGAAACCGAACCAATCAAATCCGGATCATTGATGAGCTTGAACGGTTTGGTTTCAAAATTTCAAACCAAGGCCGGTTCGGTTTGGTTCACGGTTCAGAAATTCCAAACCGTCCCAAACCAAACCGAAGTGAGGGGATAAAAAAATATACACCTTAACCTAATTAACTGAATATACCCCAGTTACCCTACTATATAAAACCTTTCCTTGACCCTAGTTAGTACTTAGCTCACCTCATTTCACCCTATTTCATGTTTTCAGCCCACTCTTCTTCAGCCGCCCCAATTTCATACATCAGCCTCCTCTCTTTGATCTTACCCAATGTGCAATAAATCTTGATACATAGAGAATAGATCTTGAAGGAACCGGGATGGAACTTCGGATACATAGAGAAATCGCCGTCGCCGTCAATTATTCATTTTACAAATTAATTCAGTTAATTCTGATCATGAAGTTCCTGGGTTTGGAACTCCAGCTAATTCAAAGAAGTTACCCAGAAATCTACTGATACCCTCGAAACCTCTAAACAGGTCTCCAATCGAAATCACCGTCGCAGCCAATTATCCGTTTTGCATGTAATCTTTATCAGTTTTTGTTTTAATTTTTGTGTTCGTTTTTTGGTGATTTGGCACAGGCTTTTTTTTTCCCTCATGATCCGTACCAGAAGGTGGAGAAGCCAAGAGCTGAGACGCAGATGTACAAGAATGAGATTTGGATTAGGAGCGAAAGGAGGATGTCAGTTATATCACTTACATTATGAGTTTGCTTTAGGTTTACTTACCCTCTTCACTGAATAATGTTCAATTAGAATTTTTGAAACTCTAAATTTAATACTTCTTGGTTCATTGATTTGTCATAACACCGTAATGATCATAAGCAGCGTGTATTCACTGTTTGAGTTCCTATGGTAGTTATTCACGTCGTGTAGTTAATTACGCCGTTGTATACAATCTCAAGGCAGAGGTGCAATGAGAGCATTAAGGATAACAGTGAGGCGTTTATGTAGTATATGTTGATGATATTGGTTGAAGTTTTGCATTATTTTCATGCTTGTCAATACAAAGAAGTGGTATAATAAAGTTGTTCTAGTTCAATATGTTTGCTGAATCTGGCTGTGCTTGCTTGCTATGTTTATGGTGACGTGAATTTGCTGTGGTGTTTTGTAGTTTTCAATACTTGACTTTATCGTTTATAGTTTGTTGCAAGTTTCTTTGCACTGGTATATAGAGTACCATGTAATCTTTTAGGTTTCCTTGTACATAGTTTTAGACTGAAGCATGGTGTTATAACTCCTTTTTTCATTGTAAATTTTGAGGTAAATTCTGTGTGGTTCTAGTCCAGAGAGAGTTTGACTTCGTTCTGCTCTTCTTACATGTCTTTAGATTTAATAGTTTGTAGGAAAAAGGTTCTTCAGAAAAAGTATTCAAGGCATGGGTCGAGCCATCAATAAAACTGCAATAATTGTGGAGTTGATAAAGGTATGCCCTTCATTAGCTTCTTACGCTGTTTGGTAGTTCTTGTGTTATTCTTTTCTGATGATGTTGAGCATATGATCATCGTGTTCTGATGACGTTGGAAATTGCTGTCACCGGCACCTTGTTTTGCAGATATTGGATCTTAACATAAGTCTTGAAATGAAGCTCTTTGTTACCAGAATTGTTAATGCCATGTTTAGTTTATTTCATTGGTTACTGGACTTCATAATGCCTTGTTTTGTTTATTTTCTAAAAGCTTTGTCTTTAAACCTTATCATGTAATGTACCTTTTATTTGTTTATCAGATTAGTGTTTTCAATTTATCATGTAATGTAACCGTAATGTAGCTTTTGGTTTAGTGGATTTTCATTTTTCCTTAAAACAAAATAATGTTTAAACCACGCTCAAACCGATCTGAACCGTTCAATTTGAACCGTTCAAACCGAGGTGTCTCGGTTCAGTTCGGTTCAAGAATTTGTTAACTGAGGTCCATTGGTTTGGTTTGCGGTTTAGCCCTCAAAACAAACCAAACCGAACCGTGCTCACCCCAAAAAGCTAACCCATATAAGCTACCTTCCGCGTAGCCCAAATTAATCTTGGGGACTGTCTAGTATCTACTCATACTTGAGAGGATGACAGAGTTAGCACCCTTTGGTGTACTTTATGATAAGGTAAGCTTCCTTGGATGTGCTGGCTGATTATGTGTCACAGTAAAGCTTATTGTTCCCGAAATGGAAGATGAGAAAACTATGATCCCCGAACGAACACAGATTGGAACTCGCAATGATGTCTCAAGTGCCCAAGTTGCAAACGTTTCCAGGAAAAGAAAAGAAAAAAAAATCCCCGAAGCCTTTATTCTTCTCAGGTCATAAATTGCCCACTTCTCTAGGCGAAAGTGTTTTACTTGCTAGTACAAAATCCAATGGTGAAAAAGGTAAACCCTGTCAGCCCGAGATGCTTTAATAACAGCAGTAAATGAGTTTTATCTTGCTTTCACTTTGTTTTCGACACATGCTACATTACACATTCCAATCAGAAGAAAGGACAAAATTATGAAGGTTAAACAGAAGGCAGCAATATGAGTTGCTAAATAACTAAGAGGCGAAACAAAAGCTGCAGCCGGAAAAACATATATACCAACACAACATACAGAAAAGCTCTACAAGTCACCACCAACTCCAAAGAAAGTACTAACAAAATTAACAATCAGAGGAGAGAAGACTAACACTTTTCAGCCAAAGCCCGCAATTTAATATCTCAAACCAATTCCACACATGGCTGGTCTTGTGAAAATAAATTCATAGGAACCCTTTCTGAACACCCCCACGAGAAAAACGGTGGCACACTATCAAGAGATCAATAACTGTTGAGAGATTGTCTGCAATGTTGATACTCTTTGTTGGCAATATCTGCAAAAGAGAACAATGAAACCATCAGTTCATGAAAAAATCCTAAACTTAAAGAAAAGTCCATATTAATTGTGTGCAATCGTAGGCCACGTAAATCAACCTAGTTTTCAGGAAACAAAACAATGATAAATAGGGTCTAAAGCAATGGATAGTCAAAAGTTTTACCAATAAGTGACTCTTTATGGCACCAATTAATAAGCATAGTAAATGAACTAAAAAAATCCCAACATTTTCTCAAAGAAGACAGATTAAGCGTATGTTAAAAAAAAATGAAATTACAATTTTAGCCATATAAGAGATCTGCTCCCTCCAAAGTTATATAGGCACAGGCTCATGCTCAGTCCAAGCGATTGGCCTGGCCCAAGCTTGGACCCCTTAAGGCCTTAGGCCCACAAATTAGGCCCACAAATGTAAGCCCCTGTGAGGCGCACCTGGTTTAGTTCAAGTATCGTATATGTTTCAAGTATTTTAGCAGCTTGATGTAATCTTTTTGCTTCGTAATCCACTCGTCATCCCCTCATCAGTATGATGTAGAGGAAAATCTGAGGAGCTCCAAGGGCCTTGCTTTAAGTGTGAAAAAGATTTTGCTTTAGCTAGCTCTTGCGGATGATGACCGATGAGGGCAATATTGAGATGTTTGTGTAATTTTTCTTTTGTTCGATCCTTTTCTTTTATAAACTTTGGCAAGCCTTACAATTGATAAACAAATTATTTTGTATTTTCTCTACCATGTGCATGTATCTTCGATGTGCTTGATGCCTAGCAAAATATTGAGTTAACAGCATGCTTCAAGAAGAAGTGAGCGAATGATCGTGATATGAAAAGGAAGCAATCTCTTCTCTTGTCGTATAAAATTCGATTAAATGCGTACATAAGCAGTTCAATTCATTGAACCTGTATTATTTTAAAGGAAACAATTCATAATAGACAAATATGTGAATGCAACTGGGTCCACATACTGGGAAGTTGATGGGAATAAGTACAGCGGCAAGGTGCCAAGTAAACCCTCTTTTCCACTTTGGGAAGCGTGGAAGACTTCATATAAGTATGGAGATGTTGCCATTCATTCATCAGACTTCATATTGGTGTGAATAAGTACAGGTGCAAGGTGCCAATCAAACCCTCTTTTGTGATCATCGGATGCATGATCACCTGATGAATGAATACTTGCAGCGCATATAGTTACCAAAGATTAATGCCAAAGCATATATAAGGAAAAAAAAATGTAGTGGAAGGTATTTGAAAGATTACCAGGAGCTATTTGTTTTTATGTAGAGAAATTCACTGAGTTATATCCCTTCGCCACCCCCATCGAGAAATAGTGACAACTCTGTCTAAGGAACTCGGCAAAATAGCCCCTACTTGCAAAGGAAAAAAGGGGGCTTCGTAAACAACTAAACATCATTGCTCTTTTTCCCATGTTCGTTTGTAGTCTCATTTGGTAGAAGAAGCCTGCCTTAAAGATCCTTTGAGGAAAGTTCCAGAGCTACCACTACAAATCGGCATCTTCAACTTTCTAATTCTTCTTACCTACTAAAAGAAAGCCCCCAAAAATCAATTGCGGACAGCATCATGGTGTGACATTGGTGAGCAGAGGAGCCTAGCCTAGACCAAAGATATTGACAAAGAACGAAGATAGTTGACCTTAAGCTAAGAGTTCAGGCAATTGCCATTTAGCAGGGGCAATCAAATATCCTTCTAAGTCAGAACTTTAAAACTAGTCAGTAAAAGAGAGCCTGCAATTTGCCTTCGCTTCCATAGTAGCTCGGCAGTCTGAAATCAGTATATCACAAGATTCCTTCTTCAGCACCCACTTTTAGGCACCACCCAGTCACAGGACCATTCCAGTTGGTCTACAAGACAACACTGGGCCTTCTGTTTTTTCGTTGAAATGAAAGTGATCAACCTCGTCCCCATTAGCATCAATAGTAGAAGTAGAAGCAGCTTATCACCACGATGCCAGATTGATAATGCCTTCCCCTCGCGTGCAGTCAAAATAGAAATAGTGTTCATCAAGAATAAAACAACACAACCCCATCTATATTTCAAAGGCTTAAAATCAGCATGTTAAATTCAAACAGGACCCAAACTCCGAAGGCAATTCTATAATCTGAATACAGTTATTAGCATAAGGCTATGATGATAGCATGGAGAAGGCAGGAGTGATGGCGGCCATTTGATTCCCCATATCCCAGGCAAAACTTAAGCTCATAGGAGCATCCAACATAGCCAACACAATACGAAGAGCTCTTCCAAGACATCATCAAATTACACGTCCAATTAGAACACCTTAAGAGGGCCCTGGCGCCCTGCTTTGTTTAAAACCTACATCTCGTAACGAGTCTCGTCATTTCTTTGTTTATGGGATTAGGCAGGAATTTATTCTTGGGCATTTCAAAAATGTCCCACCGAGCGCCCAATAAGCCACCCTCAGTTCCTTCCCTCCGCTTTCGGTTCTATCTCTCCCCTTCTTACTTCTTTTCCATGTGTCAATAAAAACCCCACCCCGTGAACAACTTTCTTTCATGCCTGTAGTATTGAATATCCGATAACAAACTACCTGTTTACTTGATAGCATGAGCACCCAGTTTTCTTCAAGGAATAAGTTGATTGTCCGAATATAGACGAAAAGGTCACGTCAATACCTACTGATACCGAATAAGAGGCTCAGTTGACAGCAACAAAGCTTACAGGTGCAGTATCATACCCAAGCCAAAGGAATAGTAATCCCATTTTCCAGTGATGCCTATGTCTAAAACCGAAAACCACTTTCGAAAAAGGGTAGCTAAGCTTTCTATTCGGGGATCAAGTGGAGACAGAGGTAAAAAGGTCTTTTCAACATGAGGGAAAAACTAGTCCACTCTGGGAAAATAGACTAGAAGATACCCAATAGCAACTTATTCACTGCGGAATGCCGGACAAGCCCAACCTCATGTGGGAAAGGCTCTCACTCTCAAACTATTCCCACAGCCCTATCAGATCAGACCAAAAGTAAAGAGTGAGAAGGTGCCTATTCTGCTAAGTTGGAGCTGGGGAAGTTAAAGCATGATGTCTGGTAAGGGGCATTATTAGCGACGAAGCCAAAGACTCCCTTTTTACCCTTACTTCTCTTTTAAAAGTTCTAGCGAGGTAATTGGAATTGTCAACCTAGCCCGAAAAAGCAAGACGAAGATTAGAACGTGGATGGAGCTCGTCATAGCCAGCATAGGTGCCAAGATTGGTTCTGAACACGGCAGCTGTTAATGGTAACTACTTCAAGCCATGAGGCACTGTTCATGGCTCACTCCCCAGCAAAGAGGCCGCTTCCTTCGCTTTATACGAGTCGCATTAGTACATATCTCCAACAACCCATTTAAAAGTGCTTCAGTCTCCGGGACGAGGAAGATTCGATTTCTTGCACTGGAATTCCATTACCTCGCATTCTGGTTCGTCTTTTTTCTTGGTCTTTTCCCGAGTGACTCAGAAAGTGAGGCATAAGCAGACTAAGAAGCACGGACACGGGTGCGGATACGCGGATACGGCATTTTTAAAAATTTTAGGATACGGGTGTGGCGGGGATACGGCATATTTTATAAATATTTTATTAATTATATATACTTAGTATTTAATTTTTAAACAATTTAAATCTTAATAATCATAATATATGTGTTTGATATATTTGAAAAGATATTAATATTCCAACCAAATTAGTGAGTTTTTAAGTTTAATGACTTCTTTTGTAAATTTTAAAGCTTTCAACCAAATATGTAAGATTTTGGTAAGTTTAATGGGTTGTTTTATAATATTAAAATTGAAGAACTGAACTTATAAAGTTTTTATGTGGTATCACTGTTATTTCTTTGAAATATTGGGGTTGGTTTAAGTAATAACTTAACAATTGGGTTTCTTTTATAATATAACAAAACTATGTGGCAAAAAGTCAAAAGTCACAAAAACCAAACATTGGTAGCATCGACACACGCTCCTTGCACAGATCGACTCCTTCTCCTTCTTCTCCGGCAGCAAGCGCACGGCGACGGCGAAGGGCGCACGCCGTAGTGGATCGCCGGTAAGTTCCCTTCTCCTTCTCCCTCCTCTTCTTCTTCTTCTTCTTCTCCTCCTCCTCCTCCTCCTTCTTCTGCTACTTCTACCTCTTCTGTCCGATGTCTCCTTTCAGATCGCCGGTGGTCGCCGAAGTTTCCGATGGCCGCCGGTGGTGACAGATCTGAGCCGATACGCACCCGAGCCGCACCCGGGATTTAAGAAATTAAAAAAAAATAAAAAAAAAAGTTGGACACGCACCTGACACGCACCGGTGCCGCACCCGAGGCGCGCCCGCACCCGACGCGTATCCGGTGCCGGTGCTTCACCCTAAGTGCCGCACCGGTGCTTCATAGTAAGCAGATTTACGAAGTCTAAGAAGTCGAGATTAAGGAGCAATCTCTCCACAAAGCGAGGAAGAGAAAGGAAGAAAAATGTTTCCGTATAGCAATTATGGTTCTGCTCCGAGGAAAAATAAACTGAAGTTGTTCCTAATACTATATCTGGATCTGGCAAGAGAGGAGGTGGCTATCCAACTGAAAATTCAAAGCCAAACAGGAGAAAGGCCTGAATTAGGTACCTTCACCCGTTCGACAACTAATCTCCTACTGCCAGTTAGTTTAAGTTCGAAGTTCACACTCGCCTCACTCCTCTTCTATTCGAAGTGAGTTCTTTCCTTATTTACAGAAAAATATATGTCTATATTTTCATTTTGCAGAAAGATCACTTAGTAGGCCGGATCCTTGGTCGAGTTAGCTGAAGAGCTATGTGGAAGACCATCCCAAGTAATAGCCTCCGTAAAAGGAAGAGGTGTTCCGGCCTAGCAGTTAACAAAAAGGCTTTGGTCAGCTTATTGATCATCCTCATTGGCAGGTAAAATACTGCCGAATCTAGATACCAGAGTAGATTACGAGGATCCGAAAGGAGAAAGTAGTTACTTTTCTTGATCAGTTTTAAACAGCACAATAAGTAACAACGAAACGTGCAATGCACTTTGGCTAGCAGTGGAATTGATCGTATTTAATCCAATTACTCATGCCATTGGAAGACTTGCAAAATCAAGATTTCTTTAGCATGAAACATTGAGTATAAGTTTCTCAAAGTTGCAGTAGTCGCCGATGTTATTTTTGTAGAAAGACTAAAGTATCAAGTTACACATCTGCTTCCTCACTGTGTTCAACGGAAATAAGGTATATGCAATTTGTCTTCTTATGAATCTTCCGAGTTATGCCGAGATTGGTAAAAGCGCTGTTACATAATGGGAGAGGAATTAGCTCCACTATATCGCATAATTCATATAGAGAGATTGACACGAGGTCTTTTTACACAAGTTTGATTCCTAGCTTCAAGTTGGCTTTTTATTGCCTATGTGCGTAGATTTTTATGTCGATTTATTAAGCCTTCTTTTGTAGACATATTGGATCCATGATAGATGAGCAAGGAAATAAAGCAAAAAAATCAAGAATGACATCATAAGAAATCAAAGCAGAGCAGCTGAACTGAACTAATAACTTTGTTACCATATAACGCTTTGATCAGGGTTCAGTGTCAAAACTCCTATCATGAAACTAGTCCCCGTCCCTTCATTTAATGCCAACATGCTACATAAAATCATACCAACAGACCTTCCCATCTTTGAATAAGGATATGAACTAACCTAACCCTGCGCATCAACATAATTTCTAACTTCACAGCTTGACTGCTGACACGTCGCATACCGTTTACAACACCAAAGACCCCATCAGACACCCCCTACAAGGAGCCATCGTTTAGCTGCAAAGTCAATGGCTAAGTAGCACGGACACAGACACCGTGTCCGACACCGAGACCGACCGGCACACCGGCAATTTTCAAATAAACCAAATTTTGGACACCACAGGACACCGCTGAATTTTTTTATATATTTTATTATGTATATATATATATAGTCATTAAATATCAAATACATTCTACATCTAAAATAGTAAACAATAATCAATAACTACAAAACAAGCAGCTCAAATAAAAGTCATACTTAAAATTACTCAACTCTTACTAAGTCATGCAAACAGGTAACAGAAACAAGGAAAGCGCCCTCTTCTTCACCGCCCAAACAGAAACAGGGAACTCTTGCAAAGTCATAAGAAATTACTTAACTCTTACAAAGTCACACAACTATTATCTCTTTCCCTCGACCAAGGGCTCAATCTACATCAAAAGTGTCATCTTCGAATGTAGCGAAATGAGAGACATGAGAGAGAAAGAAGGAGACCTCAATAAAGAAGGAAAAATGAAATATATAAGAGATAAAGACGAACGTACCTGTTGCTAGAATCCGGCGACGGCGGCGAGATCCTCCGGCACCAGTTTGGATGGGTCGTCTGCTTCGTTCTCTTCCCTTGACGCCCGTAAGAAGAAGACTCGGAAGACAACGGTCATGGCCTAATGTGTCGATCTAATTAGGGCTTTCTTAAAGTTTATTTCGAAAAGACCACCAAAATTATCAATTATTACACACAAACCCTAAAAATATGTTTGAAAATTTGTACTTGGACCCTATACATTTTAACACTTCTTCATTAGGTGTCATGAAATGTAAAAAACGAACACTTACGAGACGATGAATGTGTGATCAACGATGATCTCAAGAGTGAATCTACTGGTCGATTTATCCGACGGTGCCAAGTGGAAGGGTCGTCGTTCAATGGATAACTGTTTCATTTTACCAAGTTCAATGTTAGCCAGATTAGTCAACATTTATCGGTCCTCCTCCCAATTACTTAAAAAAATGAGTCACTAATTCACGGTTTTTATAGAAGCTTTAATTTTCGTGCTTATCTTAATTGTTCGTTTAGTTTATGCATGGCGAAAAAGGGGCCTTAGTTTCGAATGAAATAGTCCTTAGATATGTTTGCAAGTGAGATAATTGTCAAGGTTTTCGAAATGTTTACTAACTTTTTATAGATGCATCTCTATACACATGCATCTTGTATATAAACTTAGAGGAGAACTCTTAAAAGGTGGAAGACTTACAAATATTTAGATAATATACTATATATAGTTCTCGATACGGAGTGTAGACCGTATGATCAAATGTATCTTCACCGTCGTTAAGGAGGTGGAGTAATATAAATAGTTAAGACCTCACTTGGCTAAGGCATAGAGTAATCCAAGTATTGTAACATTCTTCAAGCAATATAGTCAATATCATTATCCCAAACTCTCGTTTTTCTTTGTTCATTTGCTCTTTGGCCAAGGGATGGGTTAACTTAACGTGCAAGTGAAGGCTTAATTTAACTAAGTGTCACACGGTCGATTTAGAAAAGCCTTCAGTGCCGTAATAAGTGGTATTCTGAAATTATAAAAAATCCGGACGCAGGTGTCCGGCACGTGTTTGAAGGTGTCGGTAGGTATTAGATACCATACCTCGCCCCATATGAAGTGTCAGTGCTTCCTAGGTCAATGGTCGCCCTAAACCTACTGACTCGTTCAAACAATAATTATATACAGTAAAACACAGCATATTGTTATCAAGAGATGGAGAATTGTACACAAAAACATCAAGATGTAACACACAATGACGCAGATTTAGAGGAATTCCCGCACTGTCAAATTTGTTGTGTAAATTCATGGCATAATAGCATAAAATGAAATAAAGGTGTTTGATAGGCAACAAAGATTACATTTTGAATTTGAAGTGTGCCATAATTGAAATGTAAGCGATCAATCACAAAGCATAGTTGAGCTTAGAAACCCTAGAAATGACGAGATCAACACAAAGAGAGAGAGAGATAAATAACCTAAATGGAGCGAATAAAAACAAGTACCGGCTAATTTGGCTGTTCTTGTGACCTCTCTACCCAGTACTCCAAAAAAATTCTCCTTTTATTCTCTGCTAATTTTTCCCTTTGTTGCGGTCTTTTCATTATTATATTTGTTTGTTGTTCAATAGAGCGTGTAATTTCTTTTTGATAGCATATAAGTTTGTATTAAAATCTTGTGCATAGTATACAATATTAATGTCATCTATATTTATACTACTTATAATGAGAATAATATTTTTAGTATAATACCCTTTTGGTGTTATACTGAAATTGATCCTGGCATTGACATTTGTTCATTACGAGGACAAAAATATAAAATGTCATTACCTACTCTTCACAAACCTTCAATTACAAGAGAGTCTCTCACTTCCAGCATTTCACGTAACTGTAGCCTATATTCCTCACATTCTCCGTTCTACCATTTCACGTAACTGTAGCCTATATTCCTCCCATTCTCCGTTCCACCATATGCATTGCATAGCAGATTGAAAGCAATTTTTTTTCAATAACCAATAAAGATTTCTTTTTCGATTCATCCCTACAAACCTTCAGTTACAAGAGAGAGTCTCTCACTTCCTGCATTTCACAGTCTATATTCCTCCCATTTTCCGTTCCACCATTTCACGTTACTATAGCCTATATTCCTCCCATTCTCCATTCCACCATCTCCATTGCATTGCAGATTGAAATCAATTTTTTTTCAATACTCCAACGTGTGCATTTTTTCCTCTCATTTCATGCTTTTGTAATTACTTTGTACTCGTGGGTCAGGAATTTATTTTCTCTTGGCCTCCTCTTGGCCGCAATTATATCCCATAGTAAGAATTTTATATATTCGACGTGTCATTACAATTTTAATCGTTACTATTTTGTATTCAGTAATTTTTCATCATAATCATGTCATGTTTCGTGTTTTTTATCATCGTGGCCCATGGAATATTACAGTAAGCTTTTGTTGCCCATCGGTACCGTTCTCACTTAACAGCACTAGCACCGTCGAATTCTTGAATTGAATTTCTATGTTATACATCACTACTGTACTTTTTTTTTTTAAAGAAAAAAAACTTCTTTGTTAACACTTATTTTCTCTTCTACTGTAAATCTGTCGCAAAGCTAACAGCAAATCTCTGTTCACATCTTTCTATTTACTGTTTCCTTCTTTATATTGCACATCTGTTTCCAAATATTCTGTACCATCCTTCTTCACCAAAGATAGACCTGGCAAACGAGTATACCCGGCGGGTACGGGTAAAATGGGTACGGGTAAAAAATACCCTTTTTTCCGAGTAGGTATTTCATGCACCCGTACCCTATGAGGGCAGGCCGGGTAATACCCGCGGGTATATCCAGTTTTTTGCACTCTTTTCAAATAGTTTCTTTTTAAACCACATTTTGATTATTACCAATCAATTTTTTTATTAACAGTTTGTTTTTAAATCTCATCTTGATAATTAAGCAGATTTTCTTCTTTTTCAATCCTTTTTTTTTTACTAAAGCGTTCTCTTCTTGTAGTTAAAGGTACTTTAATTTCAATTTATGTAAACTACTCTACTCATAGCACTTACTCCTATTTAATTGCTCACTACTTAGTACACGTTAATATAAGTACCATAAGAACGTTAAGTATCAAGCATGCATCAAGCCTCATCCCCCACGCCCACTCACAATCCAAAATTAGACAATTTGACTTAAACATAAGACATCACATGAATAATAATTAATAAAGTCTTCGAGTCTTCAACTAATTCCTTCAACTTTTGCATCACTTCAAGTCTTTAGGCATCCATCAAACTTTTTGCATCCAATGAACCATCCATGGTCGGACTGCCCGGCAAACTCAACACTAATTCACTATCCTCAGGATCTTCACCTACAATTTAAACAAATATGGTTAAACTAAATCTCAAAACACATAAATAGATTTATAAATCAACAGTCAGCAGTCCACTACAATACATAGTTCTCACGTTTATTCAGCTTGACAGTGTAGAAGTTGATTATTCAGTGAATTTCACGTTTCATTCATTCAAAAGTACCATGATTTTTAGAATTTCAGCAATTCTAACAATCCCAAAAATTCAATCAATTCAAACACAGGAATCCATTTAATCATTAATCAACATGCAACAATCTAAAGTTCCAAAACTTCATCATCATTCATTGAGGTGTGGTCTGTGTAACGGTGCTCATAGAAAATGAGGAGTTTAAGGAGTGACTAACCTTGCTCGTAGAAATCCGTGATGAACAGTGGTGAACGGCGGTGATTCGGTGAACAGCGGTGGTGGCGCTGCTTCGGCGGTCGGCGCAAGGACTTGAAGATGTCGGTGATTGGTTGCCGATTTGTGAGAAGATAGGCAACGGTGGTCGATCTGTGACGATTGGCGTCGGTAGAAGAAGATTGGCAGTTGGTCGTCGATCTGTGAATGTGAGCCGTGACTGCCCATCAGTCGTGAGCTTGAGCCTTGAGAGACTAAGACTGGTCCACGCCTCCTCATTGCCGTCATTGATGGTAGCGATCTGTAGAGGAGGAAAAGGTGCGGCGGTGAGACTCTCAGAGTGAGAGACGGCTGAGAATATGAGAAATGAGTAAAGTATAATATGATAATTAGGGGGGCAACCGAAGAGTATGAGTATATATATATACCTAAAAAAAGGGTAAAACCGGGTCACCCGTTACCCTTACCCGAACCGGGAAAAACGGGCCGATCCAAGTCCGGGTCCAATTTGAACGGGTAGCGTTTTTGGGCTGCCCGTACCCGCAATTCCTTAACGGGCATGGGTGGACCGGCGGGTACGGGCAAAAAATTGCCAGGTCTAACCAAAGACCAAGTTTTCAGCAATTAATGCATTGTGCACAAGTTTACAGAATATGAGTTGCCACGTGTCTCTTCGAGTTTGTCTTGATTTTCGTCTTAAGTTTTCATCTCATTTTTTTGTCGATATCTCACTCATTCGATCTCTGATTTATCTTATTTTCATTTCGTTCAGTTTGTGTTTTCGATCTCTTCGAATTGAGTCTACAATGACTATTTTTTGACTTCGAATGAATATTCGTTATATTTATCAAACTCTTTTGTGGGTGATATTTGTGTTTGAAAGTCACTTTTAATTATCGTAACTTATTTGTGACGCGCCGGTTGCGATATTCGACATGGTATAACCATGATTTGTGATGCTTAATAATAAGTAATTTGTGTATGTGACAACCACAAGATTTGGTAAATATATTTTGATATTTGACTTATTGGTTATGTAACCTCTTTTTGAGTTGATTTCTTATTCGTTTGTGAATTGATATTTGACTTATTGATTATTTAACTTCCTTTTTTGTCGCTTTTGCTATTCGCTTGTGAAATTCGATTGAGTTATCTAAATTCTTATTTATTGGTTCTATTCGATAATTCAAATTTGTTATTTGTTTTCAGTAATCTTCTTTTGGTCACTTTCGTATTCGTTTGTAAAATTTGACTGAGTTATCTAAATTTTTATTTATTGGCTTTATTCGATAACTCATGTTTCGTATTCGTTATGGCCCTCGGTGAGTAAAAACTTTTACTGGGCAATTCGTGCTCACCCATTTGTTTTTTGTTTCCTTCCCCTTCCAGGCCAAAAGTAGTATGAATGGCGAGATATTAGTGCAGCAGTGGGAATTGCTTTGGTTTCTGATATTGAGAATAGATTTATGATTTCTTTAGACGAAATATTGGTTAGTTGATTTATTTTCCTTTGGTTTCAGATCTGAGAGATTGTAATAAAATTTTGGATTATTTTTGGAGTTAAGATATGGAGATTCAAATCATTATGTTTGCGGTATTTTAAATGCTCTGCTCTAATATTAAGGTTGTTATGTTTTGGACGTGTTTGGGTTTTGGTTTAAGGACGTATTCGGACCCTCGGGTTCGAGGCGTTACACTAGAGGTGTTAGTCTCGTTTATTTTCTGATAATATATATTTTTGATAATTTTTTTTAAAAAAATGTATTTTATGATCTTATTGCCAAAACTGTGTTCGAGGTGGCGGTGACATTGGTGATGGAGTAGTAATAAGAATGGTGGTGGTGGCGGAAAAGGTGTCAATTAGTGGCAGTAATGGGTGCATGAAGATGTGATATTAATAATTATGGTGATGGTGACAGGCGGCCACATAGTAGTCATGGTAGTGACTATAACGTGGTGGATATGTAGATGATTTTGGCGGACATTGACGTAGTGATGGTGGCGATGGTGTGGTGGAGGTGGTAGTATCCTTGTGGTGCCGATAGTGGCTTGGTCGCTATAATTATGGAGTGTTAGAAAAAAGGACATAGTGGTTGTGCTGGTGGTTGTAGGTAGTGTGGTGGACGGTGTTGCTACAAATTAATTCTGGTGGTAATTATCCTTTTTAGGTAAAATATTGTTAAAATTAAGTGATAAGTATTAAATAATCCTCCCTGACTTAAGTGATTTATGATTAAACATTACCCAATGCATTAAATTAGAAATTATTAAAAAACACTTAAGTTTGAAGCGCTTAATTGCGTTATCAGACATACCCTTACATAGAGATGTCAATAGGCCAGGCTGGGCTGCCCAGCGGGCCAACTGACAAAATTGGCCAGGGCCGGGCTTAGAAGGTGGGAAACCGGGGCGGGCTAAGCCAGGCCAACTTACCAAAATATCCCAGCTGCCCTAGGTCCAATATTTAGGGCCAGGCTTTTTTTTCCAAAAAAATCTTCTTATTCATTTTTAGCTTCAAATATGATAGACTGCATCATATATAGATTTTGACATGATAGACTGCATCATACTTGTGTAGAATAGAAAATTTTGTATGGTCAAACACCACCAAAGAACTAGAAACTACAGGAAGCTTGTTTTTCATCAGTTTTCTAACCATGTGAACTGTTGATCATTAGTTTCACTGACATTAGTATTTTGAACTAGCAGAGACGTATAAAGTATAGAGTTGTTCATCGAGACAAATAGAGAAGAGTCTTGAACACGAGGGAACCTGTGATTATGCTTCCATGCTTACTCTAGATGAGCATTTTTGCTGCAGCTTAACTGCGTCATGACCAGGTGAATACCAAAGTTAGGCTACGTAGACACCTACTTTTTGGCTCTAGAACTGTATAGGATCTTAGGTAGCCCCTTTTTTCAAGCCTGACCTTTTTTTGTCCTCTATACTGTTTACATGTAAAATGTCGTCAAATTAAGTATGATGGATGATAATTTTTGAAGTTTTAACATTTGTATTCAATGATGTGCTCGTTTCTAGCACAATTCCAACGCAAAGTATATTAAGTATATCATTGACTTGAATGAGTAACTGGTTTATGCTATGCCCAATGCAGATTTATCACCCTTTCGATTGATCTTCAACATAATGAAGAAATAATATTTTGATCGATTACGGTCTCAGTCTTCAAAGGTGCGGCCAATTCTTAGTACTCTTACAACTGATAAGTTACGAGCATAACCTTTCACAAGAAAATAAACATTATGCTGCTTGCTGTGATTAGATAGGTTTGCGAAATCCAATTCGGAGAAATCTAGCTCTAAGAGGACCAGAAACCGGGCCAGCCCTAAAAAAGAGCTAGCAAAACCAGCCCCCGTTTTTAAGGCCTGACACGGGACTTTTTAGGGCAGGGCTGGATTTTCCTAGGAAAAATTAAGGCTTGGTCAGGACCTGCCCATGGGCCTATGGGTTAGGGCTGCGCACTGTTCACAATAGGACCAGACCAATTTAAGACTGAATCGGGCCAGCCTGACCCCTTTGACAACTCTACCCTCACACTATCTTTAAACTCTTTCACTCTAATTTGCCATTGAACATTAAAGTGGTATGTGAAATTGGTTACTTCATCATATCCAAGTAAACTTAACTTGTATCTAAATATACTATTCTACTGTTTTCTTTTTTTGGGGGTGGGGGGGGGGGGGGGGGGGTTCTCCAACCAAGTTGTTCTCTCTTGTGATTTTGCCAAACTAAAAAATTGTCCAGGCTCTTGACTCGTGTGAGATTCATAAAGATTCATAAAGCTTGTACCGAAGTAGGGAGCGTTCTCTTTACATTTCTCTGTGTCTAACGAACATCATACGTACAAAGACGAAATGTTCGTCACCATGTACGAACCTATTTTTGCTAACAAAATTCTAACCAATGAGGTAGCTGTAGTTGCAGAAATCAGTTCTTACAAGTCAAAAAAGGCGGCGCAAAAAGTTTTGTAGTAGATACTGGGGCCAAGGCAACTTCTCCAAGTTATAGTGGCTGCAGTTCTTGTTCAGAAATTACTGCATCGACAGGCTTGTATGCAACTACGGATTGTTGCCTACGTCTCCAAATAAACCAAGTCCCGGAAGCCGATAATACAAGAAGTAAAGCAATAGTTGCTACAATAATACTGAGGTAGTGTTGCTGCCACCACGTCCTGCATGTAGATGCAAAAGGGGCTATGTAGATGGAAAGTCTAAAGAACGAACGATAAGTATTTGCAAAGAAAGCAGGTATGCATAACTACAAAGTGGAAAGACGAAGATGAAATCCCAGAAAAAATATGAAAATGACGACATTGTGTTCCTGGTAAAGGAAACATGCACCCGGCTCTCAAATTAATGTCTCGCCAACTTAAACACCAAGTGCCAAGGAATGGACTGCTACAGTTTGTTTCTTCCTTTTGATTATTCAAAAAGAGTGAGCGAGAGAGCTCTTTAACATTGGAAAGTGGACATCTTCATTTCAAGTTCATGTCCCTATACAAAATCCCGTCGATGACATTAAGACCTAGTTAGGCAAATTTATCAAAGAGGAGCATACACATTTTGACAGATACTATTTAGAAACATCTATAGAAACAGAAGACAGAAAAAGCAACTGTTCTATCATATTCATATATATGCTCCCGATACTGTACTCGCCTATTGGTAATTAAAGGGATCATTTTTGTTTGTACTCAAATAGTCCCAGTCAAAACCCCATCCATCGCCCACCCCTCCCAACCCAAGCCCCAAAAAAAAAAAAACATAGCAAGAAGAAGCATATGATGAATAAGGAGTTCACCACAGAGTGTAGGTCAAATACCTGCTATTTAACATTATCAAATAAATAAGCAGAAGACCAAAGTTCTAAACAAACCCAGGTTCAAAAAACATGGGTCATTCCATGTCTATCACAAGAACAGAGGAGAAATACAGAAAAAAGAACAAAAGCTGACATACCGTTTTGGGGGAGGCTCAGTGCTCCATTTGGAAAACTGAAAACTTCCAAACGTTTCAGGAAGATGGACACGATTTTCAGCTAACTTGGCAATAATTTCCTGCATGCAAATATGCATAATAAGAAATCGACGGGTGTAATAGTAGAAAAGAAACTTCTAGGAGTTAATAACTGGATCTTACCATTGCAGTGGTACGTGAAATGAAATCATCAGATCCAGCCGGGTATATGGCCCATCCTATGAGGGAATCATTTCCTCTGGATGTAAGATTCAGCATGTGAACCTGAACACATTCACCCCAATTACTTTTAGCCCCAAAGAACAACAGATTCCGATAAGCTTCAGATGACAATCATCTAAGTCAACCACAATAACTAAAGGGCATGTGTGCATACAATGCTATCCAAATGAACCTACCTGCGAAACATTCACACCTAATTCCTGTGCCATAAACTCAACAAGCTCTGTGATGCGAGGTTTAAGGTTTGAGTACTCGACACCGGCCGACATGTAAAACTTTATTAGTCCAACTTTTAGTACCCCTGCAAATGAAAGGATGATCACTTAGCTCAAGATCAAAACTGCACTCCACCTACCCTAAAGTAGGCCGAGCAGATACTAGGAAAAACCCTTCGAAGTAAGTCACATAACCCCTTTACAAAGCAGAAAAGGTACTGCATAACTCTGTTGCACATAAAGGAACATTCTGTTTGTTAGAACCAAGAGAAGCAGCTTTCTCTATACTCAAGAAGTATCGACACAAAACGGGAGTATTCATAGCGTTTTCAATGACATTTTCTCCCACCACCATCCTCTTTCACCATCAATCTCACAGCCTCTGAGCCACTGCTTTACAGCCACTGATTCAAACTGCTAACATACATCTTTTTGTGCATACATAAATACGTATATATATGCATCTCTTGCAAGTCCCACCACCATCATAACAATCTCCCCCGTGCGCACATCCAACATTAGAACGTAGGTAAAAGTACAAAGTATTAGTCAGAAGAAACCATAGCTGTTTTTCTACAGTAGAAGCAATATTCATGCATCGAGAAGCTTGGTCTGTTATCTTATGGGCTGAAAGATAACGGAAGAAACTGCAAGAAAATGGGTTGAAAGATAAAACACATGCCAACTTCTTTTTGGTACCAATTTTCAGCATATGTATAATCAAATCAAACACCTGGATCAACTCTGCAGTCCTATGGAAAGCCCATTTATAAAACAGTATCAAAACGAAAAGTAAATCAAAAATTAAATTCCCATATCACTGTTTATCTTCTCTCTCTTTTCTCTCTAGAGGCGCCGGTGAACCAAACCAGAAACTACATTGCTGGGAGCAATCTGTAACTCTCCGTTTTGCCCAATCAATCTAACTGCAAAGACTTTTGCTAAAAGGAAAAACACATGTTCTTGCATAACATTGAGGTTTAACGTAAGGTTATTTAAAGCCAGCTAATTGTACCTGGAGGAACATACTGTGGAGGTTCACTTGGAGCCACTGAAGGAGTCATGCCTGCAGTGGAGTTTGTCCCATCCAAAGCAGAAGGTACAGGTGGAGGTGCAGTTGAAAAGTTAAGTCTTTTCCATAAGTCTGAACAATTAGTTTTCCAGAAACCTATCTTTTCATGTTCACGGTCATAGGTGACAAAGGTATTGCGGACAATAATGCCTGTTACGATGTAAACCAAAAACCCCATAACTAATTAAATATAAGACGAGTGGTCAATTTAAAAGGGGTGGAGACAGTACATTCAAGAGTGACGTTTACGTGAAAGTTGTCAGAAATAACAAGAAAAGTCTGGATACCTCCTAAAAGGGTGGTTGGATCCTTCCCATTCTGGAAAACCCCCAGGCAATATGCTCCATGGACCTTTGAATGCTTCATACAAAAAATAACAAGGAAATAGAGTAAGTTAATTTGGTGCAATTGCAGGAAAAGCCAAACCCAAATATGTTTTTCAGCAGGCAAGGATTTAAGACTCATTAAATGAGTAAGAAAATGTAGCCAGATGCTTACTCGGAACAAGTAATTTTCAGGAGATAGAGACAGCTTCTGTCCATTGCCAAATACCATATCAACCACTGGAAAGGCTTTTGAGAGTTCTGATGCTTCGCTGAAGCAAGAACCAATTATTAATGTTTTGCCATATACAGAGGACATCAATCTATCCCACTAGTAATTACCTTCCAGCACCCGAGAAACAAATATCATGATAGTTTGGGTCAGGGCCACGTATCTGTTTGAACGAATGGAGTTCTTTCATGATCTACACATAGGAAGGCAGGAAAAAGTGAACAAGCAAAGTATAAGAAGATGACAGTTTTATTACACTGTGGGTAAAATATTTAAGTGCTTATAGTGATTCTAGCAAATCTTATGCAAATTTTGGCTTTGAGATCATCCATTTATTCATTCTGAATAGAAAAAAAGAAAGAAGCCTACACCTAGAAAAGTTGTACGGACATTCCGAAATCATAACTTCTCCGTCAACATAAGTCCACAAATTCACAACACTGTACATGCCCAAGCACGCACTGTTTATAGCATGGGCATGTGTGCACATACACGAGAGAGAGAGGGGGGGGGGGAGAGAGGGAGGGAGGGAGAGAGAGAGAGAGAGCGCGTTAGAAGATAATGGATGAACATGTAGCTCAAGTATTTGTATAAAGCGACAAAAAAGTAAAATTCCAACTAGATCCACTACAAATTGACTCCCGCTTCTGTGTACGAGATCCGAGGGAGGAATGGGGAACTTGCTTGTTCAAAGCAAGGATAGCTAATAGTAAGACCTCTCCTAAACAGATAAGACCAAAGCAATGGCAGCAAGGACATATAACTGCACTTAGCCACAGACTTGCATGGAATCATTGCCTCGTAATCCCACCAATATTGAATACTCATGCTATGCAGCTAGAACCTCTACTACTCCATTAAGCAACAAACATGAAAAATGAGCAGTCGCGATAGTCGTTGTCTGGAAAGGAGTAACAACTTTACACTCATGTTTTTCTTATCAGGTATGGAAACGTCTATGCTTAATAAGTCAGAACACAAAAATAACTGGAAGTGCTGCAATTGAGGGTGGAGATTTTGGGGTGGGGTTTTTTTTTTCCGGGGGGGAGGGGGGGGGATCCACTCCCCGTCTTGACATATCATAGGAGAAAGAGAGACATTCTTTGGAGAAAGACAAGAACTGCAATTAGCTGCCTCTTTTAAGGGGCAGCACATTGAAACAATTGAAAATATCTTTCCCTGCTATGTAATATTGAAAGGGTGTATGTGAAGGACACACATTACATCACCATAAACAAAATGAAACTGAAACAACAAGGAGGTATAGCATGGTCCCAAAGTCCAGGAACTTCAGAGAACAGAGGTCCAAAGACCAGCGCCGTCTTTTATGCCTATAAAATGCATGCTTCATCAGATACACAGCTTCAACAAGAATTTCATGAGAATTTGGTACATGCTTCCATCATTACTACTTTGGATCATAGCATCTTCAACTGATGGAAACAGGAGAAAAGCATTAAATAGTAGCGCAGTTATTATGAGAAATTTGAAAAATTTTAAATCTTTCTTATTCTTATTATAAACCACACTCCAAACGAGTTGATAAAGTGAACACTACTGTCTTTCTGTTAAAGGCATGGCATGCTGTTCATCACGAGGATCAACAAGTTAACAGCGAGAGAGCAATCAAAAGGATCAAGATCGTCTGTTGTACACGCTGTACAGCATTTAGCGACAAAAGATTGTTATTGAAAGTGTTTTGTCGCCATTACTGAAATTTATAATGACAGTTTTTTGTCGCTAAAAAAACATTTAGCGGCATTTTGTTGGTACAGCACCTTCCTTTCCTGTACAGCAAAGGATCTTAATCCCAATCAAAACGTCACACAAAAAGTCGATACGAAACAATCCTCCAAGTCACAAATGCCATTTTTTTTCTTTTTGAAAAGTATATGCTCGGAGACTCGCACCTGAAATCAGTTTCAGAACCCTATCCCCATAATCTACGTAGATGAATCATTTAAAACAGACATCGGATATCTCAAATATGGGTAAGGTTAGCTTTCTCTGTTTAACATAAGCCCTAAAAAATATAATCAATTTATACAAAGCTTCTCAAGGTAGAGAAATAGGGTGAGAATCTAGCATTGTCAATTCCAGGAGCAAGTCAAATGTCGCCACGTTTGTTAAGATGGTTTCTTTAAGCACAATTAAGGGACGCAGAGATCTTACAAATTGAGCTTTCCTGACAGATATTATTAGCTTGGATAATAACTACAAGCAATTCTAGTCATACGTTGTTGATCCTCTATTCAAAATGCATCAAGTAAAAGCTTGCCAAACTAAGAGTCTGATTCTTCTTATTATGTGTTGTATACAACAAAAGCAGAGCATTAGTACATGTTAATTTCATCACATCACTTAGAAGCAGAGAAACTGTTTAAATAAACGTCGGGTATGTTGCACACCTTAATAAAACAAGTCAGAGATAAGCATTGAGCACAGCAACTATATACTTCACCATAGCTACTAAGCTAATTTTCATCTCACTCTGGCATTCAGCGTATAAACAAAGGAACTGTATCTTACAGCATCTTTAAATGCCACGAATGCTGCTTCTGGTAAATAAGCATATGTTGTACCACTATCAAGGACACTTCCATGCTTCCCATCGAAAACGGTGGGATCTAAATGCAATGGCTTCCCAGCAACATGTATCTCCTTCAGCTCAATATTGTAGTATGGGCTGTTGCCATCCCGAAACTAGAGTAAATGTGTGAGATGTATCATATGTATTTGTTGAAAAACAAATACCTCTTCGGATATGTAAAAACAGTATTATCAACATATTACCTCCGTACAGGGTCTGATTTGCTAAAGACCATATCGGCAGGAGGAGAAATTCCACCAAGAACCATTGCCCCACCACCAACATCCATTCCACCATAACATAAGGAAAAAGAATCACTTATCACACCTCTATCAACAAGTTGATCGACAACACTGAGATCCCCACGGCCAAGACCCATAATACCATCTGCATGCTGACTGTAAAGGTCACCAGTTTCAACATTTTCACAGCCAAATACAGCACGCTGTGGCTCAAGTTCACTCTGGTTACCGAAAGACATAATATCCTCACCAAGGACACCACTGCTAGAACTCATTTCAGCATACTGCCTTTCGTAAACACATTGCACCCTATGACTATCACAGGTGCAATCAATGTTGCATTTCACAGGTTGATAAGTGTTTGACAACTCCGGCTGGAACTTTGGATCCTGGTGGAACAAAGGTAGCAGTTAGATTATTGAAACAAGAGGATGCATTTAAGTAGCGGAACAAACATCTTAGTTTCTTGTAGCTCACATATACCTAGTAGAATTATACTTTTTATCTACTGAAGGGTCCAGGAAAAATTTAGCTATAAACAACATATAATCAATAAACTGCAATAAGGAACAGGAATTTAACACTAAGCATTCACATAATGTCTAGATTTCTACTCGATGAATTTAAAACATCGATTAAATATAAAGTTAAGAGGTAAGGACAGAAGCAACAAAGAACGCCACATGGTTTCTAATGCTATTCTTGATTGCACACTCATCCACCGGATACACTTATCTGCTGTCAATGTTGCTTCTCTGAACCAATATCAAAGTTTGCGTCAGACTTCCTACAATATAATTTCCTCTTCAACTTGGTAAGATTTTCAAATTGCTCAGCATTCCTGGAGCATTTCTTCACTTCCTCCATCCGCTATAACTCAGAGATCAACACTATCACCAATAATTGCTTCTACGTAATATAGATAAAAAAATAATTCAAAACATCCTTACTAGTAATGGAGAATGGAAGTGAATAACCTAGCGAATATGTTTAAAAGGGGAAGTTGGACGCATTGATCTCCAGCAGTGGTAGAGACCGCTTAAAGAATCCTATACATGGTTGAATAGTGAAACAAATTCGCTAAGCTCTTGAGTCCATCGCCTATCTCATGGCAGAGGGTTCTTACTCTCGCTCAACCTCCCTTTTACTGAAATAGCATTTCATCTAAAACTGGTGAGGCTAGCGTACATCTGCTCGCTCCAACTAAGCTCTTAACCATTGCTCTGTTCTCTGCTAGTTTCCTCAACCCATAAACTATCATCCACCAAATAGCATACACCAGCCAAGCCATAAAGAGACTATGTTAATAGAAATTAGGACTAAATGTCATTATGTGACAGAAGAAACAACTACACAGGACAACATCTCAGATGCTTGGGACGCATTCAGCGCTGACGAATAATTGTGTTAACCGGAAAGAGGTGGTATGCTCCATATTTATGGCAAAAATATTCATAATAGCTTGCATATTGAGCCAAACAAGCAGCAACCTGAGTTCATATTAGCAAACTTCAAAATAAACATCTTAGTCCAACTAGCTTCGGATAACGGCATAGTTGAGTTGACTTGACTCCAAAATAGCAGAGGCAAAGACTTTGAGTAATTAACAACCTTAACGTCATTTTATTTCTAAAACATACAACATTAACATCTTGTACTCGATCACTTCATTTAACAAGTATTGACTGAAAAATAGTGATGAGTTACTGTTGCATACAAGATGTACGCTAGGCATAGACTTTTTTTTTTAGTGCAATTACGCTAGGCATAGACACTGAAGATAACTACACACTAGAACACATCGTTTCGCCCTACAAAATCATGCATTCTACCTAACATCAGGTCAAATCGTACTGAACTGAACCGATCGAAATCGTAACCTCACCTGATGCTTGCCACAGTGCTCACACGTAGAGCATGGAACATAAGTAACAGTACTCCCTGTATCGACGATAAGAGCAAACTTCTGCGGCGGCGTTCCAATCCAAAGCCGAGTAGTATAGTACCTGCAAAATCAATCCAAACACTCGCATTCAAATTCAACGCATATGGATATTATCACGTGTGAATGAAAACAGTGGCGGTTATTACCCGTTGAGGAGGAGATCGTCGTGGAGCGCCATGCGAGCGTTGGACCGGTGAGTGTCCGACTTCTGGAGGCGGCGGCTGAACTTCCCGGCAGCGGCGGGAGGGCCGGCGGTTGTGGAAGAATTCGGAGCCGAGAGGTACAGCGGGATGAACATCGTGTGGCGGTTGCTCCCGGCGGCTGGTGACCGGAAAACGAAGGTGTCCGGATCGTTGACCGCTCCGAGACCTCCGGACGACAAAACGACGCCGTGAAGGTCAAGCACGATGATGAACGACAGGAAAACGACGGTGGTGGTGAGCCGTGCCCGCGCCATAGGGTCAGTGATGGCTCGGGCGACCAGAAAAGGGTGGATCGAGATAGAAATGTCAGATCGAGTAACGAAGACGGCACGTCGTATTGTCGCTGTGACTCACTTCCTCTCTCTAGAAAGTTATTTAGAGAGAGAGAAGAGTTGGTAACTGGTACCGGTTCGGGTTGGGCATGGATTTTGCAAACTTCATGACAACAAACTCTCTGGCTGCGCTTTCCAAGTTAGCTGCTGACTTCCAGATTCAGGCTTTTGGGTGGTATTGGGGAAATGATGCAGGCAAATTATGAAAACGCCGTTTGGGAATTTTTTTTCTCTAAACGGATCACTTTCTGTGTATTTTGGCAGTTTTCAATTCATTTTATGTCACCTCTACGACAAGACGCAACGCCAATTTTTAACTTCAATAATTGTGATACAAAATTCTATGCTGTTGTGATACAAAATATATTAAAAAATGGTTTTTAAATAATAGAGTACATTTTAATATAAAAAAAATATTATCATTATAAATTTTAACAATAACGACAAAATACTTTGGAGACAAAAGGCACCTGCAAAGGTCGCTAAAGATGCAGTATAACTGCGCACCCAGATGACATCATTGCTTCTTCGTGAAACAATGGTTTAGTTACTTGTTCTTGACTATGGTGTAGAACCGTAGATTGACTTTGATCTACTCTTTTTATCAATCTCTTAACTTACAAGAGTATGAGCACGTAAACTTTTGTAAATTGTACAACCTGAACTCATTTAAACATCCACATCTTCCAGCATTTTTCATTTTTTATTTAGTTTAAAAGGTGATAGATACCATCCAGTCCACATCATCCAACGTTTAAAAGCTAAGGAATACTCTTGAGTCAGCTTGAGATTATGTTCTTGGGTGATTTCAAATTATAAGCACCCTCATCAAACCTGGTATATTCAACAAAACCATTTTCCTAGGTGCTGACTCCAAGATTTAAACTCAAGAAGTCAAGAAAAAAAGAAAACCTCCTTCACCATCGGTCCAATCCCTTGAAATTATCTCTTCTCAAACATTCTTGGCCAGAAACAGATCAAATTTATATAAATATAAATTAATAAAATCTGCATTTGCCTTGGCACAATAAAGTGTTCCACAAAGCTAAATAACCGTTTGTAAGGTGCATTGGGGGCAACAAAAGCCTCCGAAGTAGTACTCGAAATAGTTTACATTCCCGTTCCGAGGGAAACAAAATATAATCGATAGCAGTGTTCATCCGAATCAGGTTTCTACTTCTACGGTACTCAAATCATCGAATTACATATATGGCGTGCGTGAAGACGGCACTCCACTACCCATATAATTGACATAGTTGGACGGAGATGGATTATACGTGGTTGCAGGAACCATGTCGTCTTGCGGGTAATGATATGATCTTGGCTCGTAACCTTGCTGAGGGTATGTAGTTTGACTGGGAGCTTGGTAACCATAGGCGTTTGCACCGGCGTGCAGATACCTTTCTGACAATCCTCCCCTCTCCTCATATACAGGTGGAGCTTGCCTAGCAGCAGCAGGCGGTGCACGGAACCCATAGGACCCTCCATTCACCCGTGGCTTCTTTGCAGGTTGGTGTTTAGCCAATTCCCCGAACCTCCTCCTATCGGGCTTTGTTTTCTCCAGCTGAGCAACCCTCCTCGCGAGTGGGTCAAGCGGGTAGTCAGCCTCAAGCTTGTAATCGTGGACGCATTGGATGACAGCCTTCAGCGCAGCAAGTTCTTGAGCATTTGCATCATTCTGCATAAGAAATGGAAGTGAGAACAGGATAAAAGAAAACTGCAAATTAAGCTTTATCTCGTTCTGAGAAATACCTGTCCACCACCTCCCTTTCCTTGTGAATTTCTCCTCAAGTCCTTAAGATACGTCTTCAGAAGGGGCACAGTGGGAACACTTTCAGTTAGCTGGAAGGCATGAACAAAATGGACAGCAGCAATTTGTTTCCCGTCGTTGATCAACGATTCAATAACACCTGTGCAAAAAGTAGGGACTTAGAGAACGCCGTGCATGTCTATTTACATTGACATATTACCGAACACCAACTGGCTAATCGACATAATTTGTGTCTGCGTTATTCCATAAATTGGCATGACGGATACTCCAATGCCCTAAGGGATGGAGTCGGAAGGGCCTCTTAAGGAGGAAAAGATGGTCAGCTCTCATCGGGTCAGGTAAAGGAACACCAACCTGGTACTTTGTGTGTTAACCCAAGAGAACGGCAAAGCTCAGGTGCCTGCCTGTGTTGAGCAACTGCAAGAACAAGCTTGCAGAGTTCCTCTTCGTCAAACTCTGAAGCAATCCTAAAAGTTGCAAGGAGCTGCAAGAATGCCTCAGCTTCCAATGAATTTCCATTGGCAGCAGTAGTGTCTGCATCAGCCAACTTAGGCTTCCACTCGTCAGAAATGGCCTTGGCTTGCTGCTTAATTTCAGGGTTCAGTAGGTGATCAGCACCTGGGTCGGTCTTCCCCAATAAGGTGGCCATGGCTTCCAAAAACACAAGACAGGATTTACGCATGCCCTGAAGGGCAGCATCCTTTTTATCCCCTTCTTGGGTCGTGTCATCAGGAGGGTAGAACCCCTCCAAGGAAGCCAGTACCAAACGGCCTGGTTCAGTTGCACTTTCAAGTGCAATAGAAAGTTCCTCACGGATGATAGGTAATTTTTTTTTATTCTCCATAGTAAATTTCAGAAGCCCTTTTGCATCCATTTGCTCGCAAAATTGCGTCAGCTCTGGACGAGGGTTAACCTCACCAGCCACTACTTCAGCATTTTCACCTGTTTTATGAGGGGATTCTTCCTCTGGGGCAGTGAGTGCATTTGTATCACCAATAGAGCTGCTTACCTTGCTTTCTTTGCTGTCCCCGATATCCATTGTCTCCAAGGACTCCGGCTGGTGTATAGCCCGGGCTTCCGCAATGGCAGCAACAGCAGCATCTTTAAGTTCCTGAACCCTATTCAGCATATCTTGCTCTTTAGCAACAACAGCAGCTTCTCTCTCCACAAGAAATGAGCGAAAATCAGATTCCTCCTCTTTAAAAGCCTTCTCCCTTACTTCAACTTCCAAAAGTTTCTTCATCATCTCTGACTCAAGGTCACGAAAGTGCTCTTCGATTTCCTTCCACAGAACTTTATCCTCAGTAGCATCCTTGTGAGCTTCCAGCTGAAGGAATGCATCACCAAGCTGTTCTATCAGAGAAGGCGTCGTACTAATGTCCACACCGAGATCCCCATCAGCCATAGCTACAAAGTCTTGGATGAGCTGCACGGAGAATTATAAAGAAAGCATCAAAATAAAAGATCGAATTAGATCACTAAGAAGAAATATTTCCACAAAAAAGAAGACGCAAATGAAAGCACAAGAAGAAGAAAGATTAGATATTACTCAAAAAAAGACAGCATGCTTTGGCACACTATCATACCACCAATTACACAGACCTTCTGCCATCACAACACCAATTTTATAAACCAAAACATCTGCCATTACCACACACCCTATTCACTTATCCTGAATTACAAGTTATTCTAATAGATTGCAGAAACTAAATATGTCAACAAAACCAAGGACGCAAATGAAAGATAATAATAAGAATAATTAGATGTTACAACATAGAAAGACAGTATGCTTTGGCATACTGTTAAGACACTAATTTCACAAACACTGTGCCAAAGTTTAGCTGTAGCTGATGGAGGTGTAGAAGGGGGGTTCTTTTTTCTTCTTTGTAGGAAGAAGAAAATAAGAAAGCAAAGCTGCTAAAAATCTATCAGGAGGAGAAGTTACAACTGTAAGAGATATCTGATGTATCCTCTCCTGTAATAGGCCCATGGTTGTTTCAAATTATTACACTTTCCATCCTTCAATAGAACTTCGAAAGAAGTTGTTTGTTTGACTTTCGTCAGAAAATGCCCTTTTGCTACTGCCAACCAACTCCTAAAGCCTATAACAGAACATAGCAATTTTGCGCTCTTAGGTCTGTTGAACATAATGCTAATCCAAGTACTGGGAAATTGCATTTTAAGACATGTTAGTCACTGTGCGGGTTTATTGGCTCGTGTATTGTAGAATTACATTGTGCTGTGATTAGGGGCCATTCCCTAGTGCAATAGTGCAAATCTCAGGTTGCTAAAAGTGTAATAGGGTACTGAGGAAAAATTAAGGCATTTTTCACTACCCTCCAAACATCAAGCATAAGCAGGACCACCAACATTGGTCGTATTTTTTTTTGCAGCCCTGCTAAGCGAATATGGTATAGTTTGTGCATCCTTTGGCCATGTCCATCTTAGCAAGCAATACCATAATCTTTTGCAACCAGTACTAAGGGGTAAGAGTAGGCAGGGGTAACCGAAAATAGATGGAGAGTCACGAGAAAAAAACTCCTAATTGCTAAAGATTTAGCAGAGAACAAGAGCTTTGGACAAGAGCTCTAAAAGTTTAGCAGAGAACAAGATTTGTGTAACCAAACCCAACAAGAAAGGTATAATATGTGACTAATGACATCAACTACATGTCTTGTCCAGATGATTTTCTGCTTCTTATCAACTCTTCTTGATAAGGTTTAGCTTGATCATAAACCACACATCTTCCATTGGTGATAGATATGAAGGATGCTCTTTTGAAAAATTTATCGTTCTTCCTTGCATGAAAACTTTAAAGACTTCCTGGAAGGCATGTCCGCACATGTTATCATTCTTTAACGGTTGACTCGCACTCAACCACATCAGCTATTAATGTACTTTGATATTTCCGACATAATTGCCCCACAATGCAAGAAGTAGTGGCTTACGATCGGGGATATATATTGAAATTGCAAATCTTGTAGAACTATTAGACATTCGCTCTCAGAAATTTGGCATTCGCAACGGCTCCATCCAGGACGAATTGTCATTTCCCCAATGAAGGCACTACTTCAAACACTCCACCTCGGCATCAATGCTGCATCATGACTGAAATGCATAATGCATCAGCAGTTGAGGGGCCACAAATATATTTCTTTATCGATTCTTCGACAATTTGGTAAAACCCATCATGATATATCTAACTAGACTAAAAGCCTAATGCATCATCTAGCGAGTCGCAGCAACTACACTTTCTAGTCAATTGGTAAAACTGACTGTGAAAAGGTACTATCTAACTTGAAGAAGAAAGACTGATAACTAAACAAAAGTGGATGCATTCATGAAACAGAAATTGTTCCAAACATAGACGATGTATTTTCAACAAAGAATATCTTCCCGAAGTTCAAACACAATAGCATAGACGAGACTAACCATTTGCCCAAAACTTGATATAGTTTGTATGTTTTTGAAGTCATGGAAAATTATAGCATGGGCGGAAATATGCGTGAGTGGGGAGAAATAACAGCCTCCTGCACATATTTCTTCGAATTATTTGAATCGGGTACCCAACGAATCTCACTCAAGTTCGGAGTCTCAACAAATGCCATGGTGAATTCTCCCACTTTTTCTGCCCTTCCTCTCTTGCCTGACCTCAACACTAGGTTGTTGCGATTGTACGAGAATATGCCATTAGCCAAATGAATGATATCACCCGTCTCAAAGGCATCACACTCATCTCCCCAAAGCTGAAAATGAACAGCTGCAGTCTCGTCAGCCACAAGCGCCAGGCAAATCTTCTGTTGTCCTTCTACTGTTACCCTTGCTTTATCCAAAAGGATAAACTTTGTGTTTATATTGTTCTGAGCTGCGGGTACAATGTCTTTCAAACAGATCATCCTTAGCAGTCACTTGGGCAACCTAACAAATGAAGTGAGGGTTTCAAACATGCACCTTATCAACAAAAAATGAACTCAAGAATGAGGTGCTCCATCCAAGCAGATGGTACAGCTGATATCATTGGATAACACTGTGGATGAGAATTTTGAGGTGTGTAAAGCAGGTTGGTCCAGATGTAACGGGTTACCAGAGGAACTTATTCCAATGTAAATGTTGAGATATGTGGATCAAAATGCATTGGTGTTAAAATGAAACATAGTTCGTGGCAGCATGAATGGTGCTACAACATGGTCTTCCAAAATCAACTAAATCAGTTGATGTTATGCTTTCAAAAAATTCACATACGATAAATGTCACTGAGTACATTTCCAGACAAGGAAAAGGAATTACATAAAAAGAATCTCTTAAATCGAAAGGTCAGTTTATAGCAGCTGATGCGCTTGAAATTTCAGCCTTTCTTAGCTAAAATACTTGTGGAGTCCAAGATGCAAAGAGAGTGCAGACAAAGGAGTACCAAGTGAGCGCGCAGAAATTCTCAAGAGTTGTCGGACAGATAGTCCCCGCTTATGCTAGAGTATTTGAGGTTCACATTAAGTACTCTCGCTACTCGAACTGAGTTAAAAATGGGCAAATTTTCCATCTCCAAGGCTTATTACATAGCATGTGCTAAGTATTTTGCACAGCACGAGAGGCTGCAGGCTATAGCTGTTATAACTGCTCTCCCGATATTACAACTTCATCAGGGTTGCTCTCTCTTTCTTTCTCCATTGTACAAAGGAAACACACCAGATGAAACCCATTTAACTAAGAAGAAACAATCAGTTGGTAGATTTTTTACACGTAAAAACCCATCAGTTGGTATAAAAGTGTCAACAGCTATCTAATAACGCCTCATGACAAATTCAAAAAGGATTAAAATAACAACATTCCAAATACTGAGTTAAAACCATAGAAAGTTTTGTCACATTTCTCCCACTCAAGGTACCATCATAAGCACGGAAAGCTGACTTGGATATTGGTTGATGTTCTCTATTCCATGTACTGTAATTTTGCCTCTCATGATAGACCACACTCCTGAAATCTAAGAGGTTATCTGATATTTTCGCACAAAGCTATTGCATTACGTAAATGGAATATATAGATCACTTAACAGATAACTAGAGCAATAATCAGAAATTGCAGTTCCAGATCCAGTGGACATACACTCTTAACGTAAGGACATGCTCTATCATGCTGATTTATTATTTAAGCTGCAGGAGCTCAAGCTTAGCGGCAAAGCGAATCATTATTCATGTAACTCATAATCCCTAACTACAACATTATGGGTTTGATGCTGCATCTGAACTATAATAGTGATGCCAAGGAAAGTGGGTTCGCAGTCGACGTGGAGGTGCCACAAGGAATGCAATCCGAGTCAAATGCCAAGTATGTTGATGTGAGACACAGCAAGAGCGGAGCAAAGGCAAAGACCAAGGGCTTCCCAGACAGAGCTTGAAGGTGGCAGTGCTGCGAGGGCGATAGCGCAGGATGAATATACGACTACAGTCATAGTCTGATGCTTAGGTCCAGAGTTAGGGTCCTGTATGTTTCTCTCTCTAGGATTCTAGAGTGAGAAAGTGAAAGTGTTCTGAAAATGTCCCACCGTTCAAATGAATTCTCAAGACCTCTATTTATAAAGGTTGAGATGATGATGTCATTACGCGACACGTGGCGCTCCCCGGGAGTGACACATCACCGAGGGGTTCACAACTGCCGATGCTCCACGGACTGTCGAATAGCATATTCACCAGCCCTGCCCTGCACAACGTCGCTCTGTCTGTCTGGAAAGACTGGATCCCACAGTGTCGGTGTGGCCAGAGAATCCCCTTGATCTAGCCTCCAATCCAAGCCCTTGCAGAGTCCCACAGTCCTGACAGTGGTGGGGAAGACCCGACGCCCAATTGCCAGGCAGACTAGGCGCGATGCCCTCAGAAGACTTGCTCCCGTCTCGAAGTGACCCGGGGGTCATAGTCCATAGGGGTGCCGACGCAAGCCCCCAGTGCCGGAGCACGTAGGCCAGTCACGAAGACACCCTGGCAAAGATAGTGTCCCGTAGGAGTCGCCTATCCCGAGGGTGAGTCCTTGTGCCGGAGCACTCGGAGCGCGTCAAGGTAGCATTCCGGAGGAGTCGTCTACTCGACGGGCCAAGTAGCATCCCGTAGGAGCCGTCTACCTGACGGAAGGGGAGTTGAAGAGCTCCCTGACGGAGATAGTGTCCCGGAGGAGTTGCCTATTCTGTAGGCCGAGGTAGCATCCCGGAGGAGCCGTCTACCGGGCCAGCCGAGGTAGCATCTCGGAGGAGCCGTCTACCTAGCAGAAGGGGAGTTGAAGAGCTCCCTGGCGGAGTTAGTGTCCCGGAGGAGTCGCCTATCCCCGCAGTCAGTCCATGTGCCGGAGCACTCGGAGCGCGTCAAGGTAGCATCCCGGAGGAGCCGTCTACCCGACTGGCCGAGGTAGCATCCCGGATGAGCCGTCTACCTGGCGGAAGGGGAGTTGAAGAGCTCCCTAGCGAATATAGTGTCCCGGAGGAGTCGCCTATCCCCGCGGTGAGTCCTTGTGCCGGAGCAATTCCGAGCGCGTCAAGGTAGCATCCCGGAGGAGCCGTCTACCCGACTGGCCGAGGTAGAATCTCGGGGGAGCCGTCTACTAGGCGGAAGGGGAGTTGAAAAGCTCCCTGGTGAAAATAGTGTCCCGAAGAAGTCGCCCATCCTCGCAGGATGCTGCACACTCTGGAGAGTGGGTCGAAGCATGTTCCACGACCAAGGCAAGGTGCGCATGATGTGGTGAAAGGATGGACCAATGCAAGGAGCATGGTAGTGTGACAGAGAGCCAAGGGACACGACTGTGTTAGTGGCGTGGGCCGGCAGAGTGAGTAAGGTGCTGGGGGCATGTCTGTGTTAGTGGCACGGCGCATGGGCGCGACAGAGTGCGTATGGTGCTGAGGGCACTGTAGTGTGACAAGGAGCCCGGGGGCACATGTCATGTAGATGGCGCACGGGCGCGGCGACGAACATCGCGGAGACAATACTTGGTGCCGGGGCACATGTCATGGAAGTGCCCGCGGAGATAATACTTGGTGCCAGGGCATGTGTTATGAGCTATGAAGCACCAGTGCGGCACCTAGGGTGAAGCACCGGCACTGGGTACGCGACAGGTGCGGGTGCGGCACCGGTGCGTGTCAGGTGATTGTCCACCAATTTTTATTTTTTTTTAAATTTCTTAAATCCCGGGTGCGGATCGGGTGCGTATCGGCTCAGATCTGTGACCACCGGCCACTACCAGCGACACCGGCGACCACCGGCCACTACCAGCGACACCGGCGACCACCGGCCACTCCATCGACACCGACAAGAACTCTGACAAGAGAGGAGACTGAAGAGAAGAAGTAGAAGCAGCAGCAGAAGAAGGAGGAGGACTTACCGGCGACAGCGAAGGCGTGGGCGTGCGGCGACGGCATGCAGTGAAGCCGGTCGATGTTATCTAGGCAGGCTGACCGGCAAAAGAGAGGCTGCTTTTAATTAATAGTGGAAGTTTGACTTTTGACTTTTTGACACTTGACTCTTGACCCTTGACAAAGTGTTTGTAAATTTATGTTAAAGTAGTTATTACAATAAACTATCTAGTACTTGAAAGAAATAAAAGTGATTTCACATAAAAAATTTATTCTTTTCAAATTTATAATTTTAATATTTATAAAACAGCCCACTAAACTTAACAAATTCTCACTAAAAGCTTTAAAATTTATGAAAAAGCCCATTAAATTTAAACCTCACTACTTTGTTTGAAATATTAATATCTTTTTACATATATCAAACACACATATTATGATTATTGAGATTCAAACTGTTTAAAAATTTAATACTAAGTGTATATAATTAAAAAAAATTATAAAATTTGCCGTATTCCCACTGCACCCATATCCTAAAATTTTCAAAAATGTCGCATCCACGTATCCGCACCAGTGTCGTATCCGCACCCGCACCCGCACCCGCATCCGTGCTTCGTAGGTTATGAGAATGGCGCAAGGGGCAGCGACGAACGTCGCGGAGCAATACTTAGTGCCGGGGCACATATCATGCGAATGACGCATGAGCGCAGCGACGAACGTCGCGGAGATAATAGTTGGTGCCAGGGCACATGTCATGAGAATGGCGTATGGGCGCGACGACGAACGTCGCAGAACAATACTTGGTGCCGGGGCACATGTCATGAGAATGGCGCATGGGCGCGGCGACGAGCGTCGCGGAGACAATATTTGGTGCCGGGGCACGTATTATGAGAATGGCACATGGGCGAGGCGACGAACGTCGCGGAAACAATACTTGGTGCCAGGGGCACGTATCATAACAATGGCGCACAGGCGCGGCGACGAACGACGCGGAGACGTCGCACGGGCACGCGTCGGGTGTCCCGAAGATGGGATTTGAACTGAGTGTACCTGTCATAACAAGATAATAAATGCAACATGTAATAATGACAAAGTCGGGAGTGATGGTATGCGGTCGTCGGCGACGGGTCATTCGGTGGTAGTGCGTGACTTTGGGCGATGGGCATCGCGGAGCTGTAGGCGGTCACGGATGACGGACGTCGCGAGGTTGATGCACGACGGACGTCGCGAGGTTGATGCACGACGGACGTCGCGAGGTTGATGCACGACGGACGTCGCGAGGTTGAGGCACGACGGACGTCGCGAGGTTGAGGCACGACGGACGTCGCGAGGTTGATGCACGACCGACGTCGCGAGGTTGAGGCACGACTGACGTCGCGAGGTTGATGCACGACGGACGTCGCGAGGTTGAGGCACGACCGATGTCGCGAGGTTGATGCACGACGGACGTCGCGAGATTGATGTACGAACGTTTGTAAACATCGCGGAGGTGCAAAAACTTGAAAAAACAAGTGCGCGCGGGAGCGCAGGCCATAGGCCAAAATTGGGGGAAGGTTAAGGACACCACCCCTAGGAGGGCGAGGCCGACCCTAGGGGTGGCTAAGGCCAATGGCCAACTCCCATGAAGGGAGGCCAAGGCCACTCCCCCTTTGGGTGAACTTCGGGCACGTTGACGGAAAGTGTTTTGATGGGCAATGACAAATCCAAAAGTTACATTGTGACGAGCGTGTCGACGTGAAACGTACCCACGTGACGAACAAGGTGCCAAAGTCACATACGAAGTGTATGAAGCGAACAAAGCGCGAAAGGGACTTTGCGCGAAGAGTGAACAACCGGGGGGAAAGGCCAAGGCCAACCCCCCATGGAGGCCGAGGCCGGCCCCATGGGGTTGGCCAAGGCCTATGCCCTTGACCCCGTCGCTCCGGTTGCGCCATCGGTCGATGTTTTTGGTGAAAAGGTGCTCAGGTGGTCACGACGCGACGAACGTGGTGCTGTGAGTCACGCTCACGTGAAATAATTAATGACTAAGGCGTGCGAAGCAAGAAACGCACGTGACATGAGTGTGCGCACTTTGACCGGTTCAATGTGCAAAGCGGGACCCCTAGTGGGCCTTTGGGTGCGACCAGAATAGTTTGGGAACAAATAGTACTAACTTTCTGACCACCAGAACGTACAGCATATGTTTTCTGCTAAGGTAAGCAACTTAAGTTACCTAAAACATGCCATGGAATAGCTAAATGTGATACAACTCAGCAGGCAATACTCAAACGCCTTCTCAGTGAGGGGGTTTGAGGAACAAAATTATCTCTAGAACCCATCAACTCAAACTGTATTTGTCCAACAGTTGACAATCCTATAGCTTTTGGACTAGTCAACTAGCCATTACACTTTTCTTGACTTCTAAAATCAGCATCAGCTATGGCCCAGTCTCTTTTGCGCGCGCATCCGCACATATTCCTCGGTGGAAATGACTGCATGCACGTCAGGAAATGGAAACTGCCGGGAAGGAACTATAAGAAAACTTAAGGAATTTCCTCGATGTAGAGCTCGCGTCTATGTACACTAGTGGCCCTATTAAAATCAGTAACAAAACACGGGAATGACTATTCTGTAGAGCCGCGAATCAAAGTTTCTACCCAAAAATGTGCAAGTCTGTAACCCAACAACTATTTTAATTGCAAAAATGTATCAGATAAAGGGAGTAAAAAAAATCCAGAGAGAGTAAAGTAACTCCTACGCCGAAACTTCAAAAACCCTAGCGCAATTCCCGCACTAAATTTCTCCTCCAGTAAACGAAGACCAAATGTTCATAAATTCACCTAATCTCCAAATTGGAACCCTGGTTTCTCTCTTCTAAAGAAACAAAAGAAGATGGCCACGTACAAGCCTATATGCGTGTGTGCTAGAATGTGTGTGGGTATTGAGAGAGTATGGCGTACCTTTCTAGCTGCGAGCGAAATTGCCGGAGCAGAGGCGTGACGAAGATGTAAATAGACACCCTAGGTTTTCTTCGGAACAAAGAAGAACGAGTTGCAGCCGATAAGGTGATTTCGTCGCCGCTCAGATAAGCTTCGACCTTCGTGCAGTCCCAGAGAGGCAAAACCTAAACGGTGCTCTATATTCTACTAATATCCTACCCGCTGAGACGATATTTTGGGTTTATTTCTTATATATAAATAATAAGAAAATAAATGGAGAGAGAGAGAAACTTAAGCCCCGTTTGACACTCTTTTTTTCCATCTTTTTTTTTCAGTTTTAAAAACTGAAAAAAAAAGGAGCGTTTGGTAACTATTTTTTTTTCAATTTAAAAAATCAGTTTTTAAACTGCAGAGTAAAAAAAAAAACTCCAAAAACTGGTTTTTTTTTTTTGACCACCACCACCACCTCCCACCGCTGGCAGCCACCTCAGGCGACCACCGCCGGAGACTGCCGGCCGCTGGCAGCCACCTCCGGCCGGAGACTGCCGACAACCACCTCCGGCCGCCGGCGACCACCGGCAGCCACCTCCGGCCGCCGGCAGCCACCGCCGGAGACTGTCGGCAGCCACCTTCGGCCGCCGGCGACCACCGCCGGAGACTGCTGGCAGCCACCTCCGGCCGCCGGCGACCACCGCCGGAGACGGCCGGCAGCTACCTCCGGCAGCCGGAGACTGCCGGCAGCCACCTCCGGCCGCCGGCGACCACCGCCGGAGACTGCTGGCAGCCACCTCCGGCCGCCGGCGACCACCGCCGGAGACGGCCGGCAGCTACCTCCGGCAGCCGGAGACTGCCGGCAGCCGGAGACTGCCGGCAGCCACCTCCGGCCGCCGGCGACCACCGCCGGAGACGGCCGGCAGCCACCTCCGGCCGGCGACCACCACCGCCGGTGACTGCCGGCAGCCACCTCCGGCCGTCGGCCACCACCCCCACCACCGTCGACCACCGCTACGCCCCACCACCGCCACCGCAAACCACCAAAAAAAAAAGTCAAAATAAAAAGGGTTACCAAACACCAAAAAAAAAAACCTCAAAAAAAAAGGGGTTATCAAACACCCACTTGTTTTTATAAAAAAAAAATTAAGCTGCTCTTTAAAAACTGAAAACTAAAAAAAAAAATGTGAAACGAAGCCTAGGAACACTATTACTTCTCGTTTTCTCTCGTGTTCACGATATTTTAAGAGATCTCAAGTCAACACTATCGAGAATCACGATATCATCCACTACATCGCTATCTTAAGATTATCACGTATATACATACATGAGTACTATATCGCTATCTTAACATTATCACGTATATACATATATGAATCTGTCCGACTACACTATCATAACTTCCACTACTAAACAACCACTGCGATACAATTCCACCGTCTCCAACCACCATGCCATAACTAATAGAGACCCACCATGGTTGCCACCAACTTGAAGGCCCACTGTCGCCACAACAAATGCTGACCCACCACCACTACAAACATAACCCATAATTGATCTTATAATTTCCCGCCACAACACTACCAACATAATTACTACGAACACAATTATTGCAATTTCCTATTTGTGCCTGTGTATGCGTGCGTGGAAACCTTTATGTGTGAGCATGTTTGCGAGTGTGTGGGGACAAATTGGTGGTGGTACAGATTGTGGTGAGGCCCTGGTCATGGTTGGTGGTGTTGGGGTTGTCAGTGCAGAAGTGAGATTGGGTTGCTTTTGGTACGGTGGATCGGAAGGGTGGTGATGGCAAGAAGGGTGAGATTGGGTTGCCATGGTATGATAGTCTTGACCGGTAGGATGTTTGTGTTAAGGTGGATCACTAGAATGGTGTCACGATGTACTAAAGGGTCAATTATAGTGGTGTCGTGGTGGTTGTTAATGGGAAAATGGTGCCGTGGTATTGTCAGGTGATTGGTCGATGATGGTGAGCGGTGCAGCGGAGCAGGACCAGTGGGGTGTAGTCTTTTTGGCGGCTGTGGTCTTCTTGGCAGCTTAGTGGCAGCGATGAGATAAAGCCTTCTTTTATGATTTCTTTTGTCTCTAAATCTTTCCTCCAAAATTAGGAAGAAATGAAGATAAAAGAAACTCTCATAATTAATATTTTAATAATATCTATATTATCCTTGAGACAATAAAGACTGTGTTTTAAAAAGACCATATTTTTAATGACTTTATGTTTTAAGTTTTCTTACAAAAACTTATCGTTTTACTTACAAACAGTATTTGGATGTTAAAGTTGACTCAAGATTGATTGTTCAATTTTTCTTTTGGTGTGACATCAATTAGATTTGAATGTTGGAATGTTTGTAATCAACTCATGATTAATTTTTATTTTTTCTATTGTGTTATTAACCAGTGATGTGAAGTTTATTACATTAGTACAGTACTAACTTTAGATCATGTCATTGATAACTAATTTGTTTTTCCGTTGAAACTATGTTCTTTTTAAGGATCATATATTCATAATCTTTATTAGAGTTATCAAAATGTAGTGTAAAGGCGTATACGTAATTGGAAGTCTTTTTTTTTTCTTTTCTGTCAAATTCAGTAGAAAGGAATGATGCTTTTCTTTTTTTATCTTAAACTAACAAAGAGGAGAAAGGAAAATTGCGTTCTCTTCTATTCCTTTCTTTTCTCTCATTTCAAATCTCACGATCAGTAAAGACGAGACTTGGCCGTTCAGTTGATGAGTGTCCTCGTCGCTCACCCCTCTGAGGCATTTGCCGGGCTTAACCAATGAGACATATATCATCAAGCGAGTCACTCACTTGACTAGGGAGAGCTTGGTGTTCTTGTTTGATGCTCACACTCCCAGTTAAGGATTTCGATCTTGAGGGCACCGAGATCTAGGAGCGAACTCTGAGGGCATTAGCCCTACGATCGATGATGGGAGAATGCCCCAAAACTATTCGTCTCCAGTCACTGTAGTTGCACTAAAAAGGATCCGTGCAACTAATTCATCCCCGCTTCTTAAAAGAGTATTGTTCTTCTGCTGCTGCTTTTTTCTAACATGGGCCTGCTCCTGCCGAGTGACATGGGCCTGCTCCTGCCGAGTGACATGGGCCTGCATCTCATACAAATGCTGAATGCATGATGCTCTGCAAATGCTCTACCCAGCATAAATAATGACAGAGAAAGAGAGTAGGAAACAAAACGATTTCAGTAATCTATTGATATGTGATTGCCAGAAGCATTGAATGCCAAAAGAAAGTTAGATTGTCCCATTTGGGTTGCAGCATAAAGATACAGCTACACAGCAACAGCACCACTAAACCTCCGAGACACATACAGTCCTGTGACATTTTATACAGGGACAGCCTTTCTCTTCCCACCCTCGATTACAAGAAAATTTCATTGACATGTTTACATAGGATCGACTAATGTTTTCCTTGGAAGAGGAACTATAGTAAGCTGCTACTTCAGTGTTTGCACGCATCTAATTCCCTAAAGTATTTGTTAATGCTTCACTCGTTTGTCAGCATGAAGCAGCTGGCAAGTATACAGCACGCATTTAGACTTAGAAAATAGTGATCAGTGCATCACAACACTCCTGATCCTCTTACTTTGCTGAAGCCACTTATCGAAAAGGTAATGCCCCTCGAGACAAGGTATAAAATGAACACTACATATGCAGCTGTGAAAGTGAATACGACAGAAGTAAACAATAGTCCGGTTACTTCTGAAGAGAAGAACTCGACCAACAGATAGCCATTGATTACTATCACAAGAGCAGCAACAAGCCATGAGACCATCTACAAATAAAAAACCAGAACAGATAATCAGTTACATTCAAAAAACTAACTCAGTTAGACAGCAAGAGAGCCCAAGGAATATGTTAAACACAGCAACATAGATTTCTCCATTTCTTAGTCTTAGTCACATGTCACAATGGAATAGTTAAGAAAGAGCGAGAAACACGAGTAGATGGCATATAACCTCGTAGCCAAGCAGGTAAGAAGGGGATTATCAGCCCTGTACATGTACGAAAGACAACAAAAGGAGGATGGGAAGCAGATCTGACTATCCTTTCACCAAAGATCAGCAGCCAGGCAACATAGACAACGAGCCGATTATGTACCAAGCTTAAACTCAGTGAATAAATTGACCAACACAGTTTACATACCCCCTCCACCCCTTAAAGAGTCTTTAATATAAAAGTTAACAATATTATGGACATTAGTTTGTAATCATCTCAAGCGCTCCTTAAATCAAAATTTACCATAGAACAGTCATAGCATTCTTCCTCTCTTTGTTGATCATGGGAAAACATGGAATCTTATACATATGATTTTATAGTCTAAAGTGGTCTCTCTTTCACAAACATGCTAAAACATGAAGGATGCAGCTTTCAAGGGAAGAAAAGGGTAGATGACACATCACAAACGAAGAAAAGAAAGAAAGAAAAAAGAAGAAGAGAAGTTCAAACTTGGGGACAAAAATATAACCATATATCAAATTAAGGAAAACGGGTGCAGACTCTGGAAACATGCACACACACTAGCATATTGCCAATACTATTCAAGTTAAGCTGACATTTACATCCTTATGTGTTTTTCAATCTTAGAGGAGTGATAGTATCATGACTCGGAATCCACTAGACAAGAAAGGAAAAAGAACGTTATTTCAAGTTCAAAAGTGGCATATCATAGGCATACTAATAGATGGTATCCAGGAAAAGGAAATGATGATCATAAATACACAAGAAATAAAGAGCATTGCAGTTCTTATCATACGACTCAAATGAGTTATATATTAATGACTGATTTTCTTTCATATACTCTCTGGTCAACCATTTAAGGTTTACTACAGTTGGTAAGTTCAGCTATGTAGGCCCTGCCCTCATTTGAAGTCACAAACATTAACAGAACAAACAGACATGACACAAGAAAGTCTTATACCAATGCCCGAGTTTCTCTCATATACTATATACCGAGTCACCTGTTTACCTTTACTTTATTAAGTTCAGCTATATAAAATCCTGACCTCATTTCCGAACTCACACACAGTGGGGGCCTAAAGTTGAAATTTACAATAAAACTGCTGATTTGGCATTGGAAGTTTAAGCGTCAGCAAAGACTTGCAGTTGTAGTGAAGATTCAGAAAAGCAAAATAAGAGCTACCTTGAGAACAGGGCCAATTTTGAAAACACCCATGAGCTCCTCCTTGGACACCAAGCAGAGAAGAGGAATAAGAGCAAAAGGGATTTGAACAGACTGAAGCACGTTAAGCCATTCATTTAGAACATCTAACGCGTCATCAGAGGTATCAAAAGCTAAAGCAACTATCAAAGTCGGGATGATGGCAAAGCTCCTGGTAATTAGTGCTCTCAGCCATTTCTTCAAGCGCATATTTAAAAACCCTCCCATAATAAACTGCCCGGCATAGGTGCCAGTAATAGTACTGCTTTGTCCAGCTGCTAATAGTCCAATGGCCCAAATGTATAGAATTGGAAGCAAACCCCCTCCATATTTTTCTTCAAGATACTGACCTGCATTTCCGAGGCCAATACTATTGGCTTGTTCAGTTCCATAAAACGCCTTCGCAAATACCGCAGTAACGAGTAGATTGATTACGAAGGAGATTGCGAGGGCAATGCTGGACTCTATGGTGTAGTAATTTAGAGCTTCTCGGACCCTTCCTGTCTTGCGGGGATCCACGTCTCTTGACTGCACAAGGGCAGAGTGTAAGAACACATTGTGAGGCATAATGATGCAACCCACAACTCCCACGGCCTGTTGTATTGTTTTCGAGCCAAGTTTCGGAATCAGAACACCTACAATCACCATTTCAAAAAGTAAGGGCACAAAAAGAAAGGGCCACTTAACTAGGGAAAATACCTTACATCAAAGATAATTCTCACCAAGAAGAAGCTCTAGGCCGTCGGGCTTTGTTTCCCCAAACATCCACGCGAAAGAGACAGCCATGGTTGCAATTAGGACAGCAAAAAGTGCTTCTAACTTCCTCACACCATAGTTTTCAAGAAATAGGAAGATGAAACTGCGATAGTGTAGTGAAGTAAAGATCAGTCAAATACCGAATCCCCTATTCATGTAAGCTCAGGTAGGTTCAATCCGAATTTATATAAGTAAAGAAAGGTAAGTTAACATTTTGACCCTTCCAAAATTTTTCTGAGCCCCACAACTTACAACCCTATCCCCCACCCTCACCAACCCTAGGAACAAATGTATTAAGAGGGGAACGGCCAAGTGGGAGAGGGGGCCCAATGGTAGGTAGTCAACAGAAGAATGATAAGATTTGAAGTTTTCCCAATTCCCTGTTTCAAAAATCAACTTAAGGTTAGATGCTCAGAGCCAGCTTAAACAAAGGTTTATTAACCTGCAAAGGACATAATTCCAATTCCTAACCAATAAACCAAAAAATTCAACAGAGACTTCATTAATCGTTAAGAATCTATTGTTCTTTCAAGAGTAAATTTCTACTCTAACGGCGATAAGTAAGACATAAAGTGACATTTGGACCAGATTAGTTCAAGAATGACGAAACGGTTGAACTGGACTGCCCAACCAACAGAGACCGCAAGTTATGGCGTAAGACAACCATGACCCTCAAGATTACATGTTTTTCAGAAGTACTTTGATGATAAAAAGGAGCTGAAAATTTACCAATCGAAGGCAGTGATCAGGACACCAGCCCAAAGAGGCAAAACACCATTACTAAGAATCTTAATAGCAATAGCACTCCCAATAACCTCCTGAATGTCAGCACCAATCAGAGCCATCTCCGCCATTATCCACAGCAACAGCCTCGCCCACCTCGGATACTCGTCTCTACACAGCTCAGCCAAGTGCCGGCCAGTTGCCACCCCGAGCCGAGCCGACAGCATCTGAACCAAGAGCCCCATGGCCGTGGCCCACAGCAGCAGCCACAGCAGAGAGTACCCCGCGATCGCACCCGCCTGAAGGTTCCCCTCCAGGTTTCCCGGATCCAGAAAAGCTATGCTCATCAAGAAACCAGGCCCGGTGAAGAGCCACAGCTTCCGCCATGAAAACGGCGGGGTTCTGCCGTAGTCTTCGCCGTCTTCTTCCTCCGATTCTCCGACTCCAACTATGTGGACCTTTTGGGTCGTGTCGTAGGCCGTTTCTTCCTCGTCGGAATTGAGCAATGGTTGGTGGTGTTCTTCGTGAGGCATGTTCGGTTACACAGACAGTGGGATTGAGAAAATGAGTCTGGATTGGTGGCGTGGGGTGGGGTGACTTGTTTGGCTTTGGCGTGTTTGTAAAAGTGGAAAAGGGAGAGGAAAAGAATGGTGGCAGTGCAGTAGCGTCTCTGTGATGCTTTGTGTGGTGAAGGTGGACCTTTCTTTAACTTTATTTATCGTTGGCGGAGGACGACGGAGGGCACTTTGAAAAAGTGAGAGAAAACCGAAACTACCAGTCCCCTCATTATATTCCTCTTTCTTTACTCTTTAGTCCTCGTATTTATTAAGAGTTAGTTTGAAAAAACTTTTTTTTTTATTTTCAGTTTTTAAAGAGTAATTTTTAAAGAGTAACTTAATTTTTTTTTTACAAAAATAAGTGGGTGTTTGATAACCTTTGTTTTTTAGTTTTTTTTTTTTGTGTTTGGTAACCCTTTTTATTTTGACTTTTTTTGTGGTTTGCGGTGGTCAGCGGTGGTCACCGGTGGTCACCGGAGGCCAGAGGTGGCTGCCGACAGTCGCCGGCGGCCGGAGGTGGCTGCCGGCAGTCGCCGGCAGTAGTCGCCAGTGGCCGGAGGTGGCTGTCGGCGACCGACGGTGGGAGGGTGGTGGTGGTGGTCTCAAAAAAAAAATCAGTTTTTGGAGTTTTTTTTTTTACTCTTCAGTTTTAAAACTGATTTTTAAATTAGAAAAGGAAAAAAAATGGTTACCAAACGCACTTTTTTTTTCAATTTTCAAAACTGAAAAAAAAGAGGAAAAAAAAAACCGCGTCAAACGTGGCCTAAGTGATCCAAAAAGACACCACCACATCGAGAACTATGTGGTTGGACCTTATGGTACATACCATTTGCCATCTTAATCCTTTAACTAATTTTTTTCATCATTTTAGTCCTTATAACTTTAAACCGATTGTCATACAAGTCGTTTTCTCCGTTATTATCTTTTGTGGTCCCCACAACGAGGATATATAGTCATTTTTCTATCCTCGAGAACCAAAAGTTCCCTTATAATCCTTGAATTATTAACTTGTTGCTAAATTAGTCCCTGAACTAATTCTTGCACTCTTGGTACTTTAACATTGCAGCATTAGCCATTTCGTCATTTTGATCACTTCAATAATGGTTTTATATGTCGATGAAAAAAGTTATTTATACCACATCTAATAAGTCGTCATCGTGACCATGGTCTTTTAGCACCGTAACCATAAATCTCTTAATAATGTGATTTTTTTTTTTTGCTATACACCACCAACACCCTCTATCTAGGGGTGTAAGTTTGATTGAGTTTTTATGGGTTTAACCAATTCAACCTAAGAAAAATCTTAACTTTTATCTAGTCCAATCCACTTAATTATAATGGGTTAGGATGGGTTCGCTCGATATTTTAGTAGGTTATGTTGGGTATGACATCATAACCTATTCATTGTGGTCACTACCTGCCATCGTGATCACCCAGCCACCACCTCCGCTGCCAGTTGCAGGCAACCTCTAACTTTACGTCGTAGGCAGTCAGTCGTCAATTGTCACTTTTGGCAGTCACAACTACAACCATCGATCGTAAACCGCTGTCGCCGGCTGTCACCTACTCCCAACTTTCAGCTGTCACTACCCTACCATCCCAGCCATCAACTACCAAAGGCAGGGGTTGGCTATAATTAACTGCTGATGGTGGCAAGCCGTGGCATGCTGACAGTTGAGGCAATGGCGAAGTGGAGTCGGGGACATGATGCCACAATGTTGGCTGTGTCAGTGGTAGAGGAGAGGGTGCTGATGGTGCATAGCAAAAACAGAGACATCATGTAAAATGCTCCATGATCATGGTGGAGACTTATTTTGATAGGGTATAAAATGACTTTTTTTATCAACTTGCGAAACCTAATTGAAGCGATCAAAGGGACAAAAATTGGCTAACGATGCAATGTTAAAGGACCAAGACTGCAAGAATTAGTTTACAGACTAATTTAGCAACACGTTAATAGTTCAGGAATCATAAGAAAACTTCTGGTTCTTGAGGATTATGAAATAACAATCGTGCCCCTACTGTGGGAATCACAAAAGAGAATATTTTGACGAAAACGGAGAAAATGGCTTGCATAGCAAACTGTTTGAAGTTAAAGGATTAAAATGGAAAAAAAGTAATTAATGGACTAATATGGCAAATGATGTATAGTATAAGGACCACCCACGTAATTGTCTCTTAATTATAATAATTATCTAAATGTATGCCTTGCTAGCAAGAGCTTAACATCGAAGCATAGAGCGTTTCAAATCTAAAATTTTGTTAGAATTCTATTCCCGACCAGGAGCTTTCATTGATATGACGCGATAAATAGTCTCCACTTGAAATCTCTTAATTAACAATAACTAATATAATTTATATACTTTTCGCTTGAGACTTCTTATTTAATAATATTCAACATATTTAGAAGTGCCGTTGTTAAAACTTCTTAATGACATTTTGCCTCACACTTAATTACTTGTACTCTATTTTTACTATATAAATAATGACAATAAGGACACCTTTTAAGTTTCCATCCCGAGGACTAAGAAACTTAGGCCCCGTTTGACACTCTTTTTTTCCCTCTTTTTTTTCAGTTTTAAAAACTGAAAAAAAAGGAGCGTTTGGTAACCATTTTTTTTTCAATTTAAAAAATCAGTTTTTAAACTGCAGAGTAAAAAAAAAAACTCCAAAAACTGGTTTTTTTTTTCACTTTTGGTTTTTTTTTTCGACCACCACCACCACCCTCCCACCGTCGGCAGCCACCTCAGGCGACCACCGCCGGAGACTGCCGGCCGCCGGCAGCCACCTCCGGCCGCCGGAAGCCACCGCCGGAGACTGTCGGCAGCCATCTCCGGCCGCCGGCGACCACCGCCGGAGACTGCGGCAGCCACCTCGGCCGCCGGCGACCACCGCCGGAGACTGCCGGCAGCCACCTCCGGCCGCCGGCGACCACTGCCGGAGACGGGCGGCAGCTACCTCCGGCCGCCGGCCACCACCGCCGGTGACTGCCGGCAGCCACCTCCGGCCGCCGGCGACCACCGCCGGAGACTGCCGGCAGCTACCTCCGGCCGCCGGCCACCACCGCCGGTGACTGCCGGCAGCCACCTCCGGCCGTCGGCCACCACCACCACCACCGTCGACCACCGCTACGCCCCACCACCGCCACCGCAAACCACAAAAAAAAAAAGTCAAAATAAAAAGGGTTACCAAACACAAAAAAAAAAACCTCAAAAAAAAAAGGGGTTATCAAACACCCACTTGTTTTTATAAAAAAAAAAATTTAAGCTGCTCTTTAAAAAACTGCTCTTTAAAAACTGAAAATCAAAAAAAAAATTTTGTCAAACGAAACCTTAGAATTGGTTTGAACTTGCATATGAAAAATTCATAAGAACTTTTGGAAACTCAAGAACTTTTGCTTAATGCCTATATATTTTACAATTTTAAACATAACCTTTTTCATCAACTACAATTTTTTTTCTTTTGGAACCATACTTCGAAGCAAAAATGACCTCAAATATAATTGTCTCTTAATTATAATAATTATCTAAATGTACTACTTGCTAGCAAAAGCTTAACATGGAAAAATAGTCTCCACGTGAAATCTCTTAATTAACAATAACCAATATAATTTATATACTTTTCGCTTGAGACATCTTAGTTAATAGTAATCAACACATTTTAAAGTGCCGTTGTTAGAACTTCTTAATGACATTTTTGTGTCACACTTAACTAGTTGTACTCTATTTTACTTGTACAATTACTTGTACTCTGTTAAGTTACCATTCGAAGGTTTAAGAAACTTAGAATTGATTTGAAGTTACATATGAAAAATTCACGAGAACTTTTGGAAACATAAACACTTTCGCTTACTGCATATATATATTTTACAATTTTAAACATAGCCTTTTTCATCAACTACAACTTAAAAAAAAATTTTGAACCATAATGATTTTCGAAGCAAAAGTGACCCCAATATAATTTGCACAGAAGTTAGTAGTCCTATTTGAGAACTTATTTGATATTTTGGCCATTTTCTTGTGGATGATACAGATATTTCGGGATGGTGATTAAAGATGTCAAATGGGACGGGCGGCCCGCGGCCCGGCCAGGCTCGAAAAAAGCCTCGGCTGGCCCTGCCCTCTTGTGAACAGTAACGGCCCACAAAAATAGGGCTTTGGGCCTGGGCTTGGACCAGGCTGGAGTTTTCAAGAGAAAGGCCCGGGCCCGGCCCAAAAAAAAGCCAATTTGGCCCATTTTTAGGCCCGGTTCTGGCCCAATTATAGCCCAAACACACAAAAATTAAACTCATTTCCTAGATAGCCATTTCGAACAGATATAAGCTATGGCTGAGAACAGTACAATATGCTTGAAACCAATTCTTTTAGGATTTGGATTTGAAATTCAGAATTAGATTTGAAATTTAATTCACTTTCTTTTGTAATAAGCTTATTTACAAGCTTATTTCAAATTAATCATTTATATATATATATAGCAACCGATCTTAAGCTCAGATAAAAGGAGGAAGGGCTTATGAACAAATTTATCTTAAATTTAATTTTTTTCATAACATAAAAAATTGAAAAAAATTATAAAAAAAATTTATTCAGGCCCGGGCTTGGATCAGGCCAGGATATTCTCACATTGGGCCCGGCCCGGTTTGCAAGGCTGAAGCCCGATTTGGCCTTGGCCCTCTTCTGGCCCGCTAGGCCCGGGCTGGGCCGGCTCAAGTCCGACCCTTTTGACACCTCTAATGGTGATGCAGTCACTTTCGTGTTGCTGCAAGCCACGTGGGGAGATGAATTCAGACTCCCTATTCATAATCATTTAGAGAAGCAATGCGATTTGAGGAAGAAGTAATTATAATTTATTTTTTATTTTTTTAATGGTTAGAATTATCCCTCACAAGCTGCCCAGTGTTTAACCTTAGTTGACAACAAGAAACTCCCACCGGCCTTGAATTCTCCGTAGACCCACGAACAGGCCAATTTTTGGTGTCAAGCTAACCCGAATTTGTTGGCTTTCCACTACTTTCAAAGGTTTAGTCTCCCTCATTGACATGGATGTGAGGAGAAAATGAAACCAAGTCCTCGTCACCTGATTAGCCACGCATCACCCCTCTAATCTGTCACTCAAAATTGGATCAAGACTAATTTTATTATTATTATTATTTTTTAATATGGTTAGTACTGTAATTTTCGTAAGACCTGTTTATATAAAAATTAAAACCAGCGAATTTAAAATCATCTCTTAAAGTCTCCGTCATTTTCCCCACCCTTGAGGTTAGGTTCATTTTAATTAGTAGGAAAAACTCTTAACTACATGAGTGTAGCCATTTTTCCGGTCCTCTACTGCCAAAAATTCTCTAAATATGGCTAAGAGCACTTATATGAGATAAAATAGCTATTGAAGTACAATCGAATTTCTCTAAAATTGTTTTGGAAGTATTTTTGTCACAAAAGTAAAGGGCTGTCACCAAAATCATGGTTGTAACTAAAATCTGTTGGGAAAATTGTGGAAAAATAAAAACGAAAAAAGGTTTTGAGGCGTATCTAAAGATATTTTTTTTAAAACGTTATTTGTTCCCACTCAAGAAAAAATTTGCTAGGGTTGTAGGCAAATTCGTTCATAGGATATAATAAAGTCTGAGAAAAACTGCAATTAGTAATATCGAAGATCTTTAAAAATCTTTGTGAAACAATTGTAGAGATATTTTGGGAGATTAGAAGAGTATTCTGAATTTTTAAAACAAAAATGTTTTTTGTATATTTTTTTAAAATTGAATTGCCTAAAAATATAAAGGGCTAATTACACCTATGTCCCTGAGGTTTGGGGGTAATTACATTCAAGGACACAAAGTTTCAAAATGTAACATTCTGTGACCAAACATGTTTCAAATGTATCAGCCGTGTCCATCCGTTAGGGTTCTGTCCAAAAAGTGTATTTTTTTGCTGATGTCATCAATACATATTTTTAAAATGACGATACTACCCCTTTTTAAATTAAGAATTCAAGCCTTAATTAAAGATTAGGGTTTTAAAACCCAAAATTAGGGTTTCGTTGAAACCCAAATTTGCAAATTAGGGTTTTCCCGAAACCCTAATTTCCAAATTAGGTCCTATCCCTCACCCCCGGCAGCCCCTTCCCTCCCCGCCGGCAGTCCCTTTCCCCGCCGGCAGCCCCTTCCCTCACCCGGCAGCCCCTTCCCTCCCCGCTGGCAGTCCCCTTCCCTCACCCCGACAGCCTCTCCCCTCCCTGCCAACAGCCCCTTCCCTCACCCCGGCAGCCTCTTCCCTCCCCGTCGTCAGTCCCCTTCCCCGCCGACAGCCCCTTCCCTCACCCTGGCAACCTCTTCACTCCCCGCCGGCAGTCCCCTTCCCTGCCGACAGCCCCTTCCCTCACCCCGGCAACCTCTTCACTCCCTGCCGGCAGTCCCCTTCCCCGCCGACAGCCCCTTCCCTCACCCCGGCAACCTCTTCACTCCCCGCCGGCAGTCCCCTTCCCCGCCGACAGCCCCTTCCCTCACCCCGGCAACCCCTTCACTCCCTGCCGGCAGTCCCCTTCCCCGCCGACAGCCCCTTCCCTCACCCTGGCAGCCCCCTTCTCCTCCGGCAGTCCCTTCTATTATTCGCCGAACAAAGCAGATCCACCACCGGCGACGTCGCCATCGCTCTTCCCCTCCATCTCTTCTCTTCTCCCCCGCAGCAAGGGTGTGGCGATTGGGGGCTGTCCTTGACCCCGTTCCGTTCATGCAGAAGTGATAGAAATGGGGTTGGGGGCAGGGGGGCGAGGGGGTGGGGGCGCGGGGGGGGGGGGTGTGGGTGCTGGGTGTGGAGAGAGGAAGAATAATCAGTAAATTAAGTGGGTAATTTATTCTAAAGTCAGGGGTAATAAAGTCATTTTGTTAAAACCGTTAGAATTTTTAGGGTTCCGTTTGTCAACGGACATAAGTGTTACATTTTGAAACTTTGTGTCCTCGAGTGTAATTACCCCAAAACCTCAGGGACATAGGTGTAATTAGCCCAAATATATTTATATGGATACACAAATTAAACACCGTTTGGAGATCACAAGAGAAGAAGACGTGATGCTTCTACTAGAAGTCATCACAACGGCACTTACCGTTAGCAAATTCTCAACATATTCAACCGTCTTTATCTAATGGCATCTCTTCATTTCAGCCGGTGAATGAAGAGTGGTAAATTGCGCCACTTCAATTTGGAACGGCTGCCGCTTCACTAGAATGAAGAAGAATGTTGCATGCTTCATGCATGCATCTCCAATTTTCCATTCAAGTGAAGGCGAGCCCTTTTCTATTCAAATGATGGCTGCCTCCCAAAAAGGCATTCCACTTTAGGTTAACTAAATACCCAAGTTAATTAAATAATCAAACACTCATGAGATTTAAAATTAAATCTCAACAAAATCTGACTAGTACTTTATGCGAGATATGACGCATAGCATCTATAAATTTAACAAGTAATGTCTGATATATATATATATATATATATCTTAAGCAAGAAAAGAAAAAGTTAATTGATCTTGACCAAAGTTCTGACACAAAATTCAAAGAATTTATTTATGACATGATCCCAACATATAAAACTTCGACCAACCACTCAAAAAATGCCAAAACAAACAACAAGTACTTTACGTTTCCTTGACTAAACCAACACAAACACGTATTATGAAACCCAAGTATTCATTCACGGTTCTATCTATAACTATCAATCTAGAATGATGACACTTAACATAACAAAAAAAATATTTAAAAAAAATGGCACAACAAAGAATTTTAATAGTAAATAAGTTTAATTCTCACAATTTAAAATCTACTGTGAAAAATATTTTTATAATAAACTTTAAATGTCAAATTTGATATTATAAAAGTATCATGTTGTCATCTATATTAGTATATGTAAAGAGAATGTCCCTTTTGGCGTAATATATTTTTTAGTTTTACATAATTACTTATCTTGTTTATTAACACTCGACACTATATAATAAATAATTACTTCAAAGACAAACTTGGTTTCAAATCTTAAAATACTTATATACCATTTTTTATTTTTAGATTAAAAATTTTACATTTGTACGCTCACTGTGTAAACGAGAAATGGTACTATGGTATTCAAGCCAGCAAGGTCGGGACTCTCGTGCGAATGTCTGTGTGGACCGCAAGCGAGCGCGTGCCATTGTTGAGAATATCCCGTGGCAGCACAAGCTACTGCGCTGCCATTTGAAGACAAAGCTACATTCAAATTCTGCCCAGAATTTTGGTACTAAATCCAGACCAACCCAACGTGCCATGAGAGAGCGTGATCAAGCTGCGCCTGATGCATCCAGGGGGGGACAGAATCTGTGTTGTACGTGTAGTCTATAACAACGGCGAGCCTTTTGCACGCTCGTGGGGATGCGATTGGCTCACAGAAAAAGTGGTGGGATACAATTCGATTCGATGGTTAACCTTTGGAAGAAAAAGTGGCTGTTTCTGTACTTTGAAAAGAATTGAGTTATAAAATTGAATGGTTTAAGCCTGACCACTGGTGTGGTGCCTCTATGTCGACATGATGACAAAGCAAACATCGCCAAAAATAATGGAGAAAGGGTTTAGCGTGCCACCAAGCAAGAGAAATTGCTCTGACAAGAGCAGGGGGTATGCAGCATGGAGGATATCGTCGGAGTTTTGGTTTTTTCTTATATATTTTACTGCATTTGAATGGCAATTCTTAGAAAACAAGATTTGAAACCATGGCGTTAGATTATAAAAGTGTGACTTCAAATTACATTTCAAATCGCATTTTTTGCATAAAGTAGTTAAGATAAAGAAATTATATTTGGTATTCTTGAGTTTTGAGTTTAATGTACTCGTTATTATCCCCTTTATTCAAAAAATTTATACTGGTATTCTCTACCATTTGCGTTAGATTTGCGGTTAAAATGACTGAATTGCTCGTAGAGAAATAAAGAATCTCCAAAGGTTAACCCTAAGTTAATTGCCCATCTCCCCTCCTCATCCTCCCACCCTCGTCACCCACCTGCCCATCCCTCATCACCTACCACCAATCTCTACTAGCTGTCATTACCGCATCTTCCACACTCACTTACCCCACTGCTTCGTCGTCACCCATCATAATCCCCCCCAACACAGATATTGTTGTCGCGCCTGTGCGCCTCTCTCTCTCACACACACACACACACACACGATGCACCCCTCCCCAACACACATGCATAAGCCTGCACAAATTAACATACCGTGCTCAGACACACATATGCACGCTCGCCACACACATGTTGTGTACCCCAATTCGCATTGCCATTGCACACATTCAAGACCAACAACCAACACGCGCTACTTACGTGTCGATCGCTGCTGATGGGGGGTTCATCAGCCGTGACCATGGTGTGTGTTACATGTGCGTGTCTATGTGTGAGGGGGTGTTTGCGTGTGTATGCACGTGTGTGCGCGCTCGTGCATGCACGTGTCTATGGGTGTATGTCTACGTGTATGCCTATGTGTGTAGATGTGGGTGATGAGGTAGGCAGTGTGAGCGCCAGGTGGTGAAAGGGTGAGATAGACGGTGTTTTTGCTTTTGATATTAGATTGAGGATTATTTTTGGGTCTTCGCTAAATTTTAACAACAACGTTTGATGTCAAGATAACGGGAGAAAGTTTGAGAGACATGGGCCCTAGTGTCAAGGGAGGCCAGCTTAAATATCTGAATATTTGGGGGTAACGAGTGTATCAAGCCATGGACCTTCCTGATTTTATGCATACCATTGCCGCAGACACTGAGGCATTATATGGTATACATATGGTGCAAGTTTGGATCTCGATACCATGTGTACAGAGCTATCAATATGTTGCGACTTGAAGATTTGGGGATTGGGAGTCGGGGATGTGTAAAAGATAATTCTAACTAAGGGTAATGTTGTCAATAGATTTAAACACAACAGTTGTAAGAGTCATCAATTGGGTGAATTTGGACAAGGAAGATGAGGACGAGATAGGATATAGAGCTTAACTCTACGAGCTTTATTATTTTGAAGTGTTAAAGGAGTCATCCAAATGAGAATGGAAATGAGATATTTATAGGCGTGCACTATGTGAAGCCTAAGCACGTGCAAGCAAGCTAATTAAGAAAGGATATTTGTCCAATACTCTCAATTCGATCAGTTATTCTTAAATAAGCAATTTCGATAAATGTTGTTTTAGAGTTAAAAACATGTGATCGTAGCCAAGGTGGCCATGGCGCTTAAGTTACAACAGCACGACCCATTGTCAGTCCACAAAGGCCTCACGCGTAACAAGTGACGTATAAAGTATGATGTGGTGATCATGTCGAGATGGTATATGTGGTAAAATGGACAGACTGCCCCTAGCAGTTTAGGAGAAATTTGAAAAAACAATAAAGTGATCTCAGTCATTCTCGATATTCAGCTGACAGCTGGATCACAGTTAGATTTGCATTTTTAAAAACGTTATATGGGGCTCAGCTTCCAAACTTACAATCTTCAATGATTTACAATTAAGTGTGTATAATGGCTAGCCTTGTAACACTTTATAATTTAATCTTGCCTAAAGTAGACTAAAATTTCAAGTAATGGTGGACTTATCCATGAGTTATCACTTAATCTTAAGTGAGATGGTCAAGAACTATTAAACAAAGTTTAAAGTAAACAGAATAATTACCACTGTGATGCCGCCATAATCAATTTGCCAAGAACATGACCTCGATCGCACTAGAGCCACGACCGTAGCTAGTATGTCTTTTTTTGTCACCGCAACCACAATTACCTAGCCACCGTCACTCCACCAAAACGGCCACTACCAAGAATACACAACCACCTTCAACACACTACAACCGCCACCGTGAGTGCCATGTCACCGCCTGTTGCCACCCCAAAATTACTAATGCCAGATCTCCACGCACCACTACAAGTCCCATTGTTCGCATCTTTCTACCACCATCACTGCTACCAACTAGGGGTGGCAATGAAGACCCAAACCCATTTACCCGCCCAAATCCGCCCACTTAAAATTCATCCAAACCCACCCATTTAATAAATGGGTCATTCATTTTACAACCCAATTATTCGTGAGTTTTAAGTAAGTTATAAATGGGTGCCCGTTTAACCGTATACGTATCTCACTTTTTAGTGGCACATTAACAAAGTAAGAATAAGCTGGACGGTTACGCATTACACAGACACTCTCTCTTTTAACCAACACCACCAGCACAAATGGAATCCTTTTCAATCGCGCCGGCAGCCACATCCCACAACACAGCCACTAATCTGGCGCCAAAGGCTACTACTGCTGCCCAACAATCGCCTCCGGTCACGTCCAGTCGCAGACCCATGGCCACCATCACGCATCCTCTCCAGTCGCAGTCCCCCGGCCACCATCACCATCTCCAACTATCGCACACCCACGAGCGCCATCGGTGACTAAGTCCACATTCACAGCCACAGCCACTAGGCCAAGCACCCACCGCCTGAGCGTGGAAGAGATTTAGTCACATTGAGGTTGTAAGTGAAATTCGAATTTGCAATGGTTAAGAGAAGCAGATCTGGGTTTTTGTGGAGGAGCCACGTTGGTTTCTACCTTGGGTAATGGCATTTTTTTAGCGGTGGTTTCAGATGAAGGATAGGGGGCTTGTTGTGGTGGTAGTTGTTGGTTTTGTTGTGGGTGTGGTGGTAATTGTGGCATGATGCGGTGGTTGTGAGTATTGAGGTGGGTGAGAGCGTGGCGGCGGAGGTGGGTATGGGCGGGGACGGCGACGATAGAGGTGGATACGGGCTATGCTATGGCGTCGACTGTAGCAGATGAGTTGGTGGCGGTGGTTTCAGACGAAAGGGGGGATATGAGAATTTTGTATCGTACATGGTTCATTATTGGATAAATGGGTGTAAATGGGTGAAACCAACCCATTTAAGAGATAACCCATTTAACCCATTACTAAATGGGTTAATGATCCATTTAGACCCAACCCAATTAATTAACACCCAGACCTAACCCACCCACCCATTTTGCCACCCCTACTACTAACACAACCAACGTGTCTTTTACAATGAGGAATAAGATACATAAATGCATTCTTTTGGTAAAGTGAATAAATGTACAAGCAACAAATTTTTTTAAAGATCAGCTTTTAGTTTACCAAATATGTTAATTTATTTTCAGTAATAGAACTTCAGGCGTTTAAAGTTTTCAGTTTTACAAATTCAGCGTTTAAGGTTTAATACTTAGGTTTTAATTTTATGAAAGGGCCCTTTAGTTCTTTTCATTTGATAGTTTTTGGGCTATTATGGCTGCCGTGGAGCTACAAGATTTGTGACCAGTTTGTTTACATGGCTAGACTATTCACTGGATCCTGCATGGGGCTTTAAGAACAGACTCCTGACTTTAAAATCCGCATCCTGTTCATCATAGTTATCAGTACTATACCGGTACCGGCCGTTACGTACGCTTTTATCTTTTATTGATACTGCATCACTTATATTTTATACCAGTCAAAATATCGCTTTATACTAGTTGAACTGTCCTATACATGTGATATCGGCCAAGAACTACGTACCGACCGAAATATTGTATTTTGTACCGGTTATTTGAGAAATGTAAAAGTAACAGAATTTGTTAAAAATTTTGTAAATTGATCATATAAAGATTAAATAAAAAATACTCTAAGTTCTATTATACCAATCAAAACCTCTTAACCTTTTGTTACTAATATCCATTACAATTTGTAAAATCTTTCTTGATAAATTTTCAATCTTCACTTATCTTTGATTTACTTCATACCTGAAAAAGCTTTTATCATGTTTTTTCATCCATGTGATATATTGCTCTACACACATCCGCTTGCGCGCGCACACAAAAACAGCTTATTCTTAAACCCAAAAGACGTTATTATTGAACAAGCAACTTATTCTTGCATAAGAATTTGGGAATGAGATTTTTGAAAAAAGGGAAAAATCATAAAAGATGTAATTCAATTGAACAAGCTTATTGTTTCTAATATTGCTATAAAGGAACAAACAACTTATGGGAACCAATAGTTTATTTGAAAATTAACGTAATTCAAACCATATAAAACAACTAAATTTATTCTTAAGGAGCTGTGAGTAAGAGAATGTATCTATATATTATTTGTTTGCCAATGAATTAATAATATAAATGTACATTATTGATAAAAAAAATTGAGATGATACCGATACTGATATGTATCATTTAATGAAAAAAACGTTATTCATAACTATGTTGTTCATAAAATCAAACCTCCAATCCCACTTTAGTTGCTATTTACCATAGTTGCTTTATCCATGGATATAAATAAGCAAACAACCAACATGACCCTTAACTACTTGTTCCAGGTCTGGACATAAAGGTTCAAAATATGAGTGGTCAACTGGTAACGACCCAATATTCAATTGCAAGGTCCAAAAAAATGACTATAGATGCAAGTCGTTGTATGTGGAGCCTGATTTCAATCCAGAGACATTGTTACAATGGAGGCAATGACCTTAAAACTAGTTTTGTGTAGGTGTCCCACATTGGTTATTGAGAGAAGGTCACAACTTAGCTCAAGTATATAAGTGTCTTGTCCCACATTGATTATTTAGAGAAAGATTACCTCTTAGCTCTAAATAAATATACATGATCTTGTATTGTTTTGGGTGAAGAGAGAAAACCACAAAAAAGAGTGGGGGTTGGGATTTTGGTTGTAACACTGCTGAATAGTGAAATCGAAATCTGGTTATACTCTGAGGACGTAGCCATATTGGTGAACCTCGTAATTCTTGTGTGGTTTATTTGTTTTTTTAAATTTCTAGTTTCTTTATTCTTCAATATATTGCTCCGTAGATTGTGCGTAACAACTGGTATCACAGCTTGGGTTCGAATTTTACTCACGTAGGTTCTACTTTTAAGTGGGAGCAATGGCTGAAGAAGGTAAAGGAAAGATCGAGAAGTTTAATGGTATGAATTTTCAGTGGTGGAAGATGCAAGTTGAAGACTATTTGTATCAGAAGGATCTGTATCTACCGCTGGTGGGAGATAAACCTGAAGCGATGAATGCGAGTGAGTGGGCAATTTTGGACAGAAAGGCGTTGGCTACAGTAAGACTTAGCCTAACCCCACAAGTAGCATTCAACATCTCCAAGGAGAAAATTACTGCTGCTGTGATGAAAGCGTTAGAGAAATTATACGAAAAACCTTCTATTTCGAATAAGGTTTTTCTTATGAAAAGATTGTTTAATATGAGGATGTCTGAAAATGGTTCTGTTGTTGATCATCTAAATGATTTTAACGGTATTACAAATCAATTGGAATCTGTCGGCATTAATTTTGATGATGAAATTAGAGCTTTGTTATTTCTATGTTCACTGCCTGATAGTTGGAATAACTTGGTGACGACAGTGAGTAATTCTACTATTTCTGGAACACTAACACTTAATAATGTTATGAGCTCTGTGATGAATGACGAAATGCAGAGAAAGACAATTAGTGATGGTATATCATCTAGTACTGCTTTGTCCGTAGAATCCAGAGGTAGACAAAATAGCAAGCAGAATAACAGGGGAAGAAGTCCTACAAGAGGAAGATCAAGAGGCAAGTCGAAGTCCAAAGGGAAAACCATAGTGTGCTGGAATTGTAATAAGGAAGGTCATAAAAAGAATAATTGTACGGAACCAAAGAAGAAAAATGGAGCAGGGGGAAGACAAGGTGATGATGAAAGGGCAAACATGGTAAGTTCAAACGAACAGACATATGACAATTTATGTCTCTCTGCTACAGTTGATGATAATTCCGAAGTATGGTATGTAGACTCAGGAGCCTCGATTCATTGTACACCTCATAGGGATTGTTTCCGTGATTATGTTCATGGTGATTATGGACATGTGACTGTTGGGAATGAATATCGGTGTAGCATTGTTGGAAAGGGAAAAGTGAAAATTAAACTATCAAATGGAGGAACCCTAGTTTTGAAGGATGTTAAACATATCCCAAAACTGCAGAAGAATCTTATATCCATCAGTGGATTGGACCATGAAGGCTATTTTGTGGCATTTGGTGAAAAACAGTGGAAGGTGATCAAAGGGTCGATAGTGGTAGCCAGAGGTGAAAGAGTAGGAACCTTATACACTCTTTCAGGTACCATAACCACTTTATCTCTTTGGCTTTTACAGAAAATCAGATAACCACATTATGGCATCACAGGTTGGGACATTTGAGTGAGGTGGTATGAGAATTCTACACTCAAATAATGCATTGCCAAGGATGAAGAACATTCAGTTAGATTTCTACGAAGGTTGTGCCTATGGAAAGCAAAAGCGGGTCAGTTTTCGGAGGGATGGTAAAGAGAAGAAGATTGAAAGGTTGGAGTTAGTTCACACGGATGTTTGCGGACCTACTACAGTAAAATCTCTTGGAGGTAATTTCTACTTTGTTTCTTTTACAGATGATGCTAGTAGAAAGACCTGGATATATGCTATCAGACAGAAATCTGACGTTTATCACACTTTTAAGAAGTGGAAAGTTCTTGTTGAGAATGAAACTGGGAACAAGATAAAATGCCTAAAATCTGATAATGGGGGTGAGTATCGTGATGGAGAGTTCCAAGAATACTGTTCCAATAACGGTATCAGGTTGATAAGGACTGTTAAGAGAAGACCTCAGGAAAATGGCTTGGCAGAGAGGATGAACAGAACCATCATGGAACGAGCAAGGTGTATGAGGATACATGCTGATTTACCTCTACAGTTCTGGGCAGCAGCTATATCGCCCCTCTCTCGAAAATTCGGAACTCTATTACTCCGGACTCCTAAGGCGTTAACCTATAACATCACATAGATTAGAGCACCTGTCATAGTTTCAAATTCCTAAAACTGCATAACGCTATGTTCTTCCAACAACATAAAGTTCCACATGAGAAATTTCAAATTTAAGTTGTTTCAAACTTGTACATAAGTCTCTAACGGCACACTAACTGTACATGCCCACGCAGGGATCCTATTTACACAAACTAGGGTAGCTACCTTAGAGGTCTTACCCGACGCTAGCTCCTTCCCACGAGAACTACAGCTAAGGGCCACCTGCAGAACGAAACAATTAAGGGTGAGCTTTTGAGAGCTCAGTAAGGTCCCTCAAACGAAGGAACTATGAAATAATTCACGGATGCAATTAAATGATATTTTCTTTCAAGAGTTTCGATCGAATCATAACTAATTCGATCACATATCAAGGAAACATTTTAGATACAATGCCGACAATTATAGATCAACGACTAGTCCGTCAAGGTACTAGCTCATATCAATGCACCGACTAGTCCGTCAAGGTACTAGCCCATGTCAATGCACCGACTAGTCCGTCAAGGTACTAGCCCATATCTATGCACCGACTAGTCCGTCAAGGTACTAGCCCATATCTATACAAAATCTCACGCCAATTGACAGAACGACAACAATGATAATACATTGATTAAATTGAAACACCACCAGAAATAAATACCGTGCGGCGAATAGAGTTTCAGATAAGGGTCCCTTACCTGGTTCACAGCTACGATACCCTAACCGAAAATCCTTTGCTTTAACCTAAACGAAACAGTTCAAAGATTAGAATGTAGTTTACATCACTATATTATAACTCACTATTAACTCACGCACATTCCCAGAAAGACCCCCTCGCCGGATGTGTAAAATTATCAAAACGCCCCTAGGGTAAAATTACCAAAATGCCCCTGGCATCCCTAATCACCAAAATAGTGTTCCCATAATTAAACTTGCTAAAATAGCCCTAACATATGTGAATTTACTCAAAAACACCTTTTTAGGTAAAATTACCAAAATACCCCTTTGGGGTGGTAAATTACCAAAATACCCCTTGAGGGTTTCCGGCATCGAAAAATTTCCAAAAATATCTTAAAATGTTATTTTAAGAATCCTAGAGTCATTTATGGGCTAAAAAGTACTTTAGAAAATTTTCGTCCAAAAATTCCTAACCGGTGTCCGGACCGAGCGCTTAAAAGCCGGTTCGGCTAAAAATACCTATCGGCTTTAGAATGGTATGAAATTTTAGATACTGCATCATATCAATAAATTAAGGTTCTCATAAAAGTCTCAGATTAATTTAATTTACTATGCCAAATAATTTATTAATTTTAGTTAACTGATACCCTAATTTAGCGTCCTTCGCGAGTCCTAAAAATTCCAGGGTATACGTCTCGTAAAATCAATGAGCGTTACAGTTTTCACTTTGTTAAATTTTGATCCTAGCTGTTTATAAAAATTCATTGAAAAAACTGCCGAATTAATTTTAGCTTTTAACGACAAAAACAGGTACTGTTCACATCATTCCCACACACTAGCTCACCTTTTTCTCACACACTTTTCATCTTCATTCGACTGCTACACACACAGTCCTGCACATTTCACACACACGCACACTGATACGTCCCTAAACACTCCCCGCACACTTTAACACACACCCTAACCCATCTAACACACACATTTACACATTTATATACACATTCACTCGCCCTGCTCACAGATCCGTAACACCCATGTTTAAGAACACGCACACACAGTCACGCTAGCACCCAGTTTACTCCCTCAGATTATCTGCTACCCAAAACCATGCCCAAAAACACTTATACAGGTTCATGAATCACACGAAATCATACAAGAGCACCCGAAACACACACTCACAAACACACACTGAAACTCACACAACCCACACACACAAACCCTCGGATACATCAAACACTCATAAATATCATCTTAATTCAATCCTACACCATATTACTACCACCGTACACCAACTCACACCACAATCGCTCACCATCCATTTCCTGCACACGATGAAAACACACACACACAGGCATACACAGCCGCTGCAGTCACCTAAACACACACTGTCACACATAGTCAACACATATACCTCACCTGCAACCCACGATACACACCTATACCTACCTAAACACATGAATTACTTCCTTTAACCCACACCCGAAGCCCTCAAACACATACTAAACCTGCCCCTGCAAAGCTCAGTCCATGGTACCCACACACAGTGCACAGTCCCAAAACACGCACACAAGACTTGAATTCGCATATTCAAAAAAGAGGGAGAATTACCTTGATATCTCTTTCTCAATCTCTCTCTCTTTTTCTCTGATTTCCCCTGCTTCTCTCCCTGCTTTTCCTTTTCTTCGCTCTGTTTCTTTCTTTCCTATTTGTGTTTTGTTCTTGGCTACTGTTTCTCACGAATTTTCTTTTTCTTTTTTTTTCCTCTTTCACCCGAGAATCCTTATCTTACTCCATATGTTCCTATTTAACTAGCTTACTCAGCTTAAGCTAGTAGGTGGTGGCATGTTCCTAATTCATTTCACCAAAAAATTAACACCTTTCAAACCTAGTCTGGGCTATATTTCCCAAAATTACACAACTAGCCCACAATTTACCTTTTCACAAAAGAACCCCCAACTCTTTTTTTTCACGCTCAAAAGATTCGCACTAGGAAAAAATGAGGATATTACAGCAGCTGTGGATACCGTCGTATATTTAGTTAACAGAAGTCCAGCAAGTGCTCTCAATGGTGGTATTCCTGAAGAAGAATGGTCAGGTTAACTAGTAAATTATTCTTTTCTGAAAGGTTTTGGATGTATTGCTTATGCTCATATTGATAAAGAGGAAATGAAGAAACTTGACTCTAAATCTCAGAAGTGCGTATTTATTGGATATGGAGGTGATGAATATGGTTATCGTTTGTAGGACTACGAACATAACAAAATCATCAGGAGTAGGAATGTCATATTCGATGAATCATAGTTGTATAAGCATAGGTTACAAGAACATGGAATTGAAAAAGAAAATAAGGAATACATGGAACTTGATGAGCCAGAAGATGGATATGTACCCAGGACAGAAAATCCAGAAGTCCTTGATGAGACAACTGATACTGAAATTGGAGCTGGTGATCAACAACAGGTGCCTGAAACTCTTAACCTCAGAAGAAGTAGTTGGGTAAGGAAAGCTCCTGACATACTTTGTCTTCCACTCGATTCTATTTTGTATACTGATTCTGGTGAGCCAGAATGTTATCAAGAAGCGATACATGATGAATCCAGGTTACAGTGGGAGCAAGCCATGAAAGATGAGATGGCTTCACTTGAGCAAAACCAAACTTGGGATTTGGTAAAGCTCCTTGCAGGTAAGAATGTTTTGTACAATAAATGGGTATACATGATTAAAAATAAAACTGAAGGAACAAAGAGATACAAGGCAAGACTAGTTGTGAAAGGGTATCGATAGAGGAAAGGTATTGATTTCCAAAAAATCTTCTCTCCTGTTGTGAAGATGACTTCAATTCGTACGATATTGAGCATTGTAGCTATAGAGGACTTACATCTGGAGCAGCTGGATGTTAAGACAGCATTTCTCCATGGGGATTTAGAGGAAGAAATCTACATGCATCAGCTAGATGGTTTTGAAGTCAAGGGTAAGGAGGAAATGGTTTGCAGGTTGAAGCAGAGCTTGTATGGCCTAAAGCAAGCTCCTAGACAGTGGTATTTGAAGTTTGACAGTTTTATGAAGCAGAAAAACTTCACTAGACGTGACTCTGATCACTGTGTTTATTTTCAAAAGTTTAATAGTGATGACTTCATTATTTTAACTCTGTATGTAGATGATATGCTTGTAGCAGGTTCAAGCATGGGAAGGATTAATGAACTCAAGAAAAAGTTGGCAAGTACTTTCTCTATGAAGGACTTGGGTGAGGCGAAACAACTTCTTGGCATGAGGATAACCAGGGATAGAAAGCAGAAAAAGTTAAGGTTGTCGCAGGAAGAGTACATTGATAAGGTTTTGAGGAGATTTAACTTGCACGCCTCTAAACCTGTGACGACTCCTTTAGCAGCCCATTTTAAGCTTTCAAATGAGTTGAGTCCCAAGAACAGGGAAGATGAAGAATACATGGCACAGGTACCATACACCTATGCTGTGGGAAGACTCATGTATGCGATGGTCAGTACAAGGCCGGATATTGCACATGTAGTTGGAGTTGTGAGCAGATTCATGACAAACCCAGGAAAGGAACATTGGCAAGCAGTGAAGTGGATTCTCAGGTATTTGAGAGGAACATCCAGGTTCTGCTTATGTTTTGAGGGTAATAACATAGATGTGCGAGGCTATGTAGATGCAAACCATGCAGGTGATAAAGACAATGTGAGAAGCACCACGGGATATGTTTTTCTGTAGGAAGGACTGCAATAAGCTGGATCTCTAAGTTACAAAAGATTGTTGCATTGTCTACAACGGAAGCAGAATATGTTGCTGTGTCAGAAGCAAGCAAGGAAATAATTTGGCTTCAGAGATTGTTGACAGAGCTGGGATATGGACAAGTAGATTGCAAGTTATGGACTGATAGTTAGGGTGCAATACATCTTGCTAAGAACTCAGGATTTCATTCGAGAACCAAGCACATTCAGTTGAGGTATCACTTTATACGGTCTCTATTAGAGGATGGACAACTGAACTTGGAGAAGATTGAAGGCAACAAGAATCCCACGGACATGTTTACGAAGGTGGTTGACAGGCAAAAGTTGAGCCTATGCTCAACTTTGAGTTTTCGTTGATGCTTCTTGGATGAGTATGTCTAGCATTTGTGTGGAGTTTCAGCATTGGAATTGTATCAGTCTCCAAGTGGGAGATTGTTGTACGTAGAGCTTGATTTCAATCCAGAGACATTGCTACAATGGAGGCAGTGACCTTAAAACTAGTTTTGTGTGGGTGTCCCACATTGGTTATTGAGAGAATGTCACAACTTAGCCCAAGAATATAAGTGTCTTGTCCCACATTGGTTATTTAGAGTTAGATTACCTCTTAACTCTAAATAAATATACATGGTCTTGTATTGTTTTGGGTGAAGAGAGAAAACCACAACAAAGAGTGTGGGTTATGATTTTGGTTGTAACACTGCTGAATAGTGAAATCGAAATCTAGTCATACTCCGAGGACAGAGCCATATTGGTGAACCTCGTAATTCTTGTGTTGTGTGTTTGGTTTATTTGTTTTTTTAAATTTCTTGTTTCTTTATTCTTCAATATATTGCTCCGTAGTTGCTGCGTTTCGTAACACAAGTCACTCAAACCATCCATGTTGATCTATCCAAACCGTTAAGACAGAATCTGAAATTGAATCATTCACCTCTGCATTGTTTTGTTTATCTTATAAAAAAGAAACTTCATTTCGTTGTCCCCTTCTTTGGCCGAAACAATATTTTGTCATTTAGGTCCAAACCGAAACAACCAAACGCTGTTCGCCCCAAACACGGTTAAAGGGCTGTTTTCATACTAAAAATTTGCAGCGACATATACTCAGTTGCTTAGGCGGAGTGAGCTAGCTTAGTTAGTATAAAAGACATTAATGACCGGGTTTACTTTTACTAATTTATATGTATCAGCCCTGGGCCTTCTCACAGTGTGGGGCGGATGGTACTCAGTAGTCAGTACACAGTGGGAGTAATATGCAGCCCGAAACAGCTCTCCATATTGGGCCAATTTTAGTTCCTGATATCGAGATATAATCAACTTGGCTTAAGGAATTCCTCTTTTTTTTTTTTTACTTGAACAAGAAAAGGAATTTCTTTTTGTGAAGACGAGCGATTGCAGGCAGCCCCATCTCTTCCCCACTGTTTGTGGCCAAGTAAAAAGGCTGAAATACACTCCTGTGCAGCACTTAATGATGGTCACTTTCTTGCTAGCACTCTATGACCTTTTGAGTTTTACATAAAGCTAAAAAAAAATTCGAGAGCGGATTTAGAAAGTCGTATTTGGGGGCACTAAAAAGAAGTTTTTGTTTTTGTTTTTGTAAGAACTTCAGGTAGCTTTCTATATTTGAGGTGAAAAATTATGAATTATTGGCAAGAAGAAGCACCAAATGCCATTGTATGACAAAGAAAAATGTTATTCACTGTTTGCACCATCTAAAATGCAGTGACTCAGCCTAGCAAAGCTGATATGTCAGAAGGCATTAACATGTCACGGCATTAAGTTAGGAATGGGCGTAAGGGTAAGTTTCCACTTAAAAGCTTATTCCTCATATTGCAATTTGGTGACCGGTTATTAAAATGTCAAATTAATGACAACAATGACTTAACGACATGTGGTCAGTTCTAAGTAAAAGAAGGACACGTAGCTCATTAACACATGATATGAAGTTTTAACTCTGCTACGTGTCATTATGAGGAGAGTTGTAAAAAACGTGACAGATGCTGAATGAAAACTTAAACAAGAAAGCAAAATAAGATTCTCTCAAGTCTCAACATATGAAAAAGTCAAATTTAATCAAGGATGCTTAATGCAAGCAGAAGGATAAAACACACATGCTTGGACGCGTGACAGCTCTTGGATGAACTGAGACTAAATGATTATAAGCTCAATTATAAAAGTCATAAATTTTTTCTCAATTAACCCTTCATTTACCTTAGGTAAACATGTTTATCTTAAGTATATCAAATCAACTTTTGACTCACTCAAATAGTCATCAAGGCTAAGTGTATCTAATTCTTGAATTAGAGCTTTGTACTCTCAAAACATTATAATTTAATAAGAGTTGATCACCGTAAACAGTATGAACGTAAACTGCCTTTATTTTATGTATTACTCTGTATTTGACTTGGTTTGATACGAAAAAAGTCCTAAAGTTTCAGGCCAATGAATTCTAATAATACTTTTAGGTCCTCATAGATCTTTTGAGAAAAGTCAGAAAGGCACACCCAAGTCAGACCATTCAAATTATTTGAGAATTGCGTTTAAATGTGATCCCGTCAGGTTCCGACATGCTCGCACATTATAATAATAGCTATAAACATCCCAAGTTCACATGACAGACACTACACCAAAACTGTCCTATGGTGACAAGAAGGCCTACGGTACAAAAGGAACCGTAGGTACAAGTTATGTATGCCTACGGTTAATATTGCACCGTGGCTATACGTGCTCTTCAGCAGTTTGGAAGAGCAGTCACGACGGTGCTTACCGTGAGAATTGGGTAGACAAAGGCGGGTGAATCTCGCAGACAAAGCCTTCGGCTGCTTACCGTCGGAACAGGGGTCTCTCTCTCTGCGACTTGCCCAGTTGCCAAATGCCAAATACTCTCACCCACTCCCAGAAAGGCAGACCGCAGCACTCACCGGTGGACTCGACTACCGAGGTCCGAAGCCGTCTTCAAATTCAGATCTGGAACAACAATCGAAGAAGAAGCAGTGACCGGTGAGGCGAGAACTCCACCGGCCAATGACCCTCCCCGGTGACGACCCGTTGATGAACGGTGACCTTAGAAGAAGCAGTGACGGGCAGACTGATCAACGAGTGTCGACGGCGAGGCGAGGACTCCGGCGGCGACGACTCGTTGACGACTGGTGCGGCAATAGTGCACCTCCAGTCGACTCTCTCTGTTGAGAAGAGCTCAGATCTGGAATGAGTGGCCGGAGTGGAGCCGTGGAAGGAAACGGCGAGTGGACCGGCAAGGACGTCTTCTTCTGTTCAGATCTGGAAGGATCAGTGATCGGCGAGGCGAGGACTCCACCGACCAAGAACCCACTGTAGGCGACGACCGTGACCGGCCAATTGCAACGGTGCCGGCCTTGGGAATTGGGTCGAAAATCAGAGAGAGATTGGAGAGCTTTGGCGATCAGCCGATCAACAATCTCTCAAACGCAAACCCCACGGCTGATTACCGTGGGGATAGGAATTGACGAGCTTCTCCTTCTCTGTGAAACTCACACTCCGCAGACGCGCACACACATCAGACACAACACAATCACCGGCCGCACATCCGCAATCAGACGCAAACGCCAACGCAAACACAATCAGGTTCTCGATCTCCCTCTTTCGGTCATATCTCTTCATCTCCCTTTTCCTCTTAGATTTTTAGTTGCACGCACTATTACACAGACACGCACCGAAATGCACACAGACATAAACGCACACAGATGCAAACGCAAACGCAAACGCAAACGCAAACGCATGCACTATTACACAGTCACGCACATGCACCAAAATGCACAAACATAGAATTGCGGCTATGGTTCTCTCCCTTTTCCTCTCTGATTTTCAATTGCTTGGTTCTTCCCAAATTCAGGATTTCTCTAATCAATTTTTTGATTTTTCAATTTTGTAATCTTTCCCAAATTCAGGCTTTCAGTGTGAGGAATAGAGGGCTGCTGGTTAGGGAAGGCGGGATTCCGCCGCTGGTGGCGCTTTCGCAGACGGGGACTGCAAGAGCCAAGCACAAGGTGAGGCTCATAAGCTCATTTGATTGTTATTAGTTCACGTCTTGTGTGGTTAAATTGAGTATAGTTTGTCAGATTGAATGTCCTTATTTCAGTTCTTGCTCGCTCCTGTAGTTCAAGTTTTGGGCTGGTTGGTTCTGTAAGACTCTTGGCCACTGCCGTAGAGTTAGATGTACGCAGTCTAATCTTTGCTATTGCGGAATAATAGACTGTTTTGGCGTTGTGAACTCGTGACCTTCGGCGGCTCACCGTGAAACGAACTACCCATGAACTTTAGTTTCTGAGTTTAAGACCTCTAGATAGTTGTAGTCAAATGGAGTTTTACTTTTGTGATGCTATTTTAGTTTCTTGTCTTACCGATTGTGAACGTTGAACTTGTCAACGATTTAAGCTTAATTAACTTATTTTTGCTGATTTTGTACTGCACCCAGTATGAAATGTGATCTATTGATCAAATTATTGCCTTAATGATTCCAAAGAATGAAACTTTTGGAAGTGTAGCCATTTCCATAAATAATTATCATGGTAAGTATAGCTGTCAATGATAAGGAAATCGATTTCATGACTAACATAGATCCAGGGTCTGATGTATGAGTATGCATCATGATTCATGCTGTGCAGTAACTGTGGTTAAGAGTGTCGTTTCCGGTGACTGATGTACTGTCTTCTTGTTTATTAATGTCTATATTATGGTAGCTGCGTTTTGACCCTATTCATGGCGTTTATGGGGGGCAGAATTCTGATGGTTTTTGGTTGCTTCTGGCAGGCTGAAACGCTTCTGGGATACTTGAGAGAACCAAGGCAAAAAGCTTCCACTTCAAGTCCTTAGAGAGGTATTTCATTAGACCTTATTTTATTACTAGAAGTGGTTGGGTGTTGACTGTATAGAGTATATGTATTTTTGATGGTTTGTACAGTGTGGTTGAGGGATTGGGGAGTTGTTTATCATGAGTTGAACAATTAGCAGTAGAAGCTAGTGAGAAAAGCTGACCCTTTTAGGTGCATGGTGGTTGACTAGTCTTTTGGGGTTCCTTGTTTCCTCCTTTGTTTAGTGTTTTTGGTTTTTGTGGAGGAGGAAAACTTGTTTGCCTAGTTTTCTTTATCATGTTTTGGGTTGCTGGTGAGGATTATGATCCTTGTTTGGCTGATCCAAAATCCTGTTAGAACAACTATATACTAATTGTCTAGTTTTGTAACATAAGGGTATGCTGGAGCTTGTTTCCAATTTTTTCTAACATAAGGGCCCCCTTCCCCTTACTATCACATATTTTTCTTCCCTCTCCCCCTTGTGCTGATGGTTTACCAAATTGAATGGTTTTCCCCCAATGTTGTGTTTGTTTTGTTGTTTGCTTGTCAAGTGCTCAATGTTTTGCTTCCTTGTGTTTGTATTGAAGTGCTTTAAAGATAATGTACCACTATGGTTAGATCTCTTAATACTGAAGCTGGTGCTTGGCAGGGTACAGTGGTAGCATGGAAATGATTTTCGAAATATTTTTTTTGACAAATAATGAGCTATGCCTACGGTAGTACCGTAGGCATAGGTTGGGAATAAAAATAAGAATACAGCTATGCCTACGGTAGTACCGTAGGCATAGCTGGGAATAAGTGGGTTAATACGAATTCGGCATAGGTATATAGGCTACGGTATAACCGTAGGCATAACCTTCAACCCCGTAGGCATAGATCTAGGGCATCGCCACTTCTGGCTACGGTATAGTACCGTAGGGATAGGCTATGCCTACGGGACATGGCACCTATACCTACGGTACTGTACCGTAGGCATAAGCTGGTTTTCTTGTAGTGAGAGCATTTTACAAGCAAACACTCCATCTGTCCCCGAAGAATAGTCTCTCTTTGAATATAGATTTTTTTATGGACAACGAGTTGTGTTTCGGTTTTTCCTTTAGTTAATGCTTGCATTTTACTTTTGGCATTAAATAGAAGACTAAAAAACCGGTGGCAATTAGAAGAAAGATTAGTTTTGAGAAAATGATGAATGATGTGCATCATTTTGTACAACGATTATTTTTAGAGATGGAAGAGAATTGCACTCTAGAACAGTACTACTTGTTATGTAGAATAAGATTTTGCAGCGGAGCAAAATCTTATTCTACATCAGGCCTCGATTAACCAAGTATATTTTAACATTAGGCGTCGCCAAATCCAATAACTTCAAGCAGCTCCTTTTAGGGCTTTAGAAATCAGCTCTCCAACATGTATTAATCCATAGCAGAATATAGTAGAAAAAAGAAAGAAAGAAAGCTCCTTTAAATACTTGGGTTGTTGGAATATTCCTCTACTATCGTACATAATGACCATTAATAGTCACTAAATATTTCTAGTTATTTTTTTGCTAACACTTTTAGTAACAATATTAGCAGTATTTTTTTAACATTACTAGATAGCAGCCACTCGAAACATTTACCAATCATAACTTATCATTATAGGAAGTACGAGGAAGATTCCTTTTATCCGAGTAGCAGCCATATATTTTTTTTTTACAAACATTACTTACTGTTATAGGTAACATACTAGCTCCAACTCTATGAATTAAACCATTTTCTTACTTTGTGAACTAATCTTCGGCAGACTGGGCAAGTCTTACTATCCCCATCCATTATCCTGCGTAAACCAGTTATTTCGGTTAGATCATTAGTGCTCTATACAATTTGAAATTAAAAAAGTCTACCATGCCGTAGTACTAATTTCACATTTTTATTTGTCGCTAAACATCTCAAAATACTAAAATTTTAGTGACATAAGAAGAACCGACAAGCATACTCCTGTTTAACTTAAAAAAAAAAAAAGAAGAGCCGACAAGCACATAAGGTATCATGATTGATATTTCTTTAGAAGGTTAATGATTTCAATTGTATACCTTTGGGCACAAACATAACAGGTAGCACAGTGACCACAGGGGATGAAGAAGCAATTCCGTTGTTCCTCATAACATATAATACATATTCTCCCATCATACAACTCCTCCGATGAGCCACTGCATTTTCCTGACTCTAGATCTTCTTCGCACGTACCATACCTTCGCGAAATTGGATCCTTTGGCAGCAACCAGTTAGTCTCTGTTGATGTTGCTTGTGCTAGAGTGACCTCGGTGTCAAAATCACTTAGGTATCTCCAAATCGACAAGAGGATAATCACGATTGCTACTGCATTATAATTCGCGCTGTTAAAATCATCAGGGTGCGTGAATGTGAACAAAAGAAACACACAAAATTTAAGAAACTCTATGACTTGAAGACAATTTCTTGTCAACATTGTCTGGACTGCCACTGGACGAGTCTAGAGTGTATAATGCGTGTAGTAAGTTTAGACACTTGTTAAGCAAAATTACAAAAGAATTATAGAATTAACGATCTAGGAACCGTGACAAGTTGATGATACCATGATAAGATCATTAACCAAAACCATGTTTAGGTGAAGGAAAAATATACTTAGTACGAGAAATTAAGGCAGTCAATCTCCAATACTATTCAGCTTGGGAAATTCTGAAGAGCGAGGCACTCACATGCTACAGAAATTAAAGATATGAAAGGTGCAGTACTTTTCATGAACAATCAATCGGTTGGAATGAGTCTGGAGTCACTCTATAGGTTGGTCCTAGCTAGATGCATGAGGTCAATTTAGACTCATATGTCAGGTGCAATTAGAACAAAACGAAGGGAATGTTTATCTTCACTCTTCGTATATCACACGTTTGTCAAACTCTACTTGTCGCGATAACATGTAAATTTTGTTGTTAATGCAAGAATTTTTTAATAACAAAGTGATGATGTCGAAATAAACCCTTCCTAAAATAGAAGGCTCGATATTGTTCGCCAGCAATCAATCGCTTTAAAAACATGAATGAAAGGGAGATGAGATGCTATTCATATAATATATTATAAGAATGCACAGGTTAAGTATCTTACCTAAAATTATGAGATAAATAGCTATTTGAGTTAAAAATGAAAGCAAAATATCCCACTCCGCTTGATCGTCCTGTGATAAGTGAAGTGGAAAAAGGCATCATTTAGTCTCATAGCCAAATCAAAATTTCGACATCAAAGGGGTATGATATACGAGAGAACAAAGATATCTGATGTGCCGTACTTCATTGCTTCGCAACACAAGGACTGAACTTGGTCCGTCTACCGTGGAAGACATGTTTACGGTGCTTTCTTCTCGATGAGTTTTCCTCTATGTAAAGGCCATTACTTGCTGAAGAAGAAGGAAGATGGAAAGCTAAACGAGTCTGAACAGGAAGAAAGAAGATAAAGGACAAGGTCAGCTAAAAAGAAATCTAAGGCATATTAATGCTTTCCTGAAAAGAGAAGAAGATTCCCTTGGCTTTAGGTTTTTTGGTTCCTTTCTCTTTAACAAAAGCAGGAATATCTCAAGTCCGTATTCAAGCATGCATTTACATTTTCCTTTTGACTAGTGATAATTCGAGAAACATTGGCCATAGACTTGAAGATATCCAGATTCCATGAAAAGGGAAACAAGGAAAGCGGTCATTTGCTAAAGATAATGCAAGATTCCTAAATACAGAGTCCCCCATTTTCCAGATAAGCTGAAAACCCACGGAGATACGAAGCTTAATACATTACCTCATGAACTTCGAATTGCGAAAACTTCTTCCAAAACCAATGAAGAGACAGGTCAGGTGGTCACTGAAATTCATTCTAGTCACTGAAATACTGAGGCTAACCTTCACAACACTTCAGCTCCATTGGTCACTGACATTCTAGTCAATTCAGCTACGAATGTAATAAGACGTGACTTTGAAGAGACGCGTAGGTGGTCTCTGTGTCCTTCCATCTGTGCAAAAAATAAAAGTTCGTTCCCTTTGAATGGTAGGTTGTCCTTGTCCAGACGGTTGTGAGACCTCCAGTTGAGAATGGCAGCTGATTCTACATTTATAGTATTGATTGATGATTGATGGACTCATGCAGATCAGAAATATTCCATCAAAACTTTACCTGATTAAATGGGTGGGACGAATAATAAAGGGTTCTCTGTTTTAATATTCGAATTTTGAGAAATATATTAATAATAGGATCTTAACCCTGTCAGATGACGCATGATAAAAAAATGGCCTAGAATGGCGAACCGTGGCCCACTACTTAGGTGGCCCTCCTCTACTTAAGATTGTGTGTTTTACCCACTTCAATTTTTTAAAAACAACATCTCACTGAATCCCTTTAAGATTAGAGTATTATTATATGTGCGTCCATTCATCATTAATTACATCCTTTAACCGGATGAAATATGGACTCGAGTCGCGTACTTTAACACTAGTAATTACTGTAACTCTAGTTACAACCGTTCAATCAAGATAAACTTAAGATGAAAGTTCAGAGTATACCACATCAGCTAACTATTTATTCTTTTTAATAAACTCTCTGCTAACCCCAATTCTCTCTCTCTCTCTCTCCCCCCCCACAATTCCATCTATCGGCAACGACGATACCTCATACTCTTTCACCTTCCGATAACTCCAAAAATTGTACCGGCCTGAACTCTTAGTGCTGCCATAGGAGAATAATCACCTTTCGGCAACGACTTAGCCGGACGGTTGATTTGCTGATCTGCTAAAACTTGTTTTCGGAGTGAGAGACAATGTAGTGGTGGTTGTGTTTAGATTGGCAGCTGGCTGATCAATGGTATAGATCGGCGGCCGACGTGTAGATCGACCGTTATTGATAAGGGAGAACGAGGGTAAGTTGTGACATGGGCCGTAGGGATACAGGAGACGACGTGTAGATGAAAGACATCATGTAAATCAGCATGTAGATTGGTTGGCATGGTGGTTATGACATGGGCTGTAGGAAGACGGGAGACGGCAAGACGTGAGACTGGAGACTGGAGACGAGGCCATCTTAGCTATGTCGTTGCCGGAAAGTGGACGCTTGTAGTCGCCGGCAGATGGAGAGTCGTCATCGCCAGAAGGCGGAGAGTCATCCCCTACAGATAGATTGTAGAGAGAGAAGATCAGGGTGCTCTTTCTGGACTTCACGCCAACATTGGTAAATGGAATAGCCGAAAAAACATCTTGTTTTGAAAAATGTTAGATGTTAGCTGACGTGGCTTGATCTGGGCCCTTAAAATTTATCGGACAGCTGTAATTAGAGTTACAACATGCCTGATATAACCCTAGTTACAGTAGGTGATCCGAGTCCGATGAAAGACACATGTCTTTATAGCATTTTTTATATAAAAAAAGTTTGTACCTTTTATTTGTGCTGAATTTTCTTTCATTGACTATGAGAAATATTAAATACGTCATTTGGTTAGATTAAAAATGGCTTTTACATTTTTGATAAAAAGATGGTTGTATCCCTTTAAATATGCTGAGTTTTCCTTTCTTCTGCCATCCTCTATCTTTTTTTTTTAAATTTCTTTTTCATATTTTGGACAAAATACTCCCACCTCTCCTGCCCGATGTCTTGGTTTTCTCCCTTCAAGTCCAACACCACCACTAATTAACCACCGTCAAGCACAACCACAACATCATCAACCACAACCAGGAAACCACTCGAAAAGCACCGCACCACCACCATAATCTCCGCATAAACACACACACACACCCTCGCCAGGCATGCACACGTGTACGTGAACAGTGATTAAATTCACACACACACACGCGCGCGCGCATAGATTGATAGAATTCACCCATAATCCCACACATGCACATGCGTGCGTATGTACGTGCTGGTGCGCGCGTACACAGACACTCTGATAACTAATTAAATTCACCTATAATCATAATCACATGCATATTGAGTTCAGACCCACCCACACGCACACGGGCAAGATCACAACACACGCATAAACAAACTATTCAGACCTGCACGCACACAATGTAAACTGAAGTTAGACACACCCATACACCTGCACACACTAAGCGTCTGTGTGTAGTGTATGTATGTAAATCCCCGAGCGTAAGTGTGCATGAGTATGTGTGTGTGTGGAAAAGTGGGAGAAAATGAAGGAAATATGGGGAATTTAGAATAAACACGTACACACACACACACACATAGAGTTAAGGGTAGAAAGTGTCGTGTATTGTCATTTCAAAAATACAATATGCTGACATAGCACAAAATTTATTAAACACAAAGAGTACACGTGTTATGAATCTTTAGAGTGTGTTTGAAATTATGAAATTGATGAGATTTTATTTCAAATACTCAAATTTTGTTGTTGAAACAGTAAAAAAAAGAATTGGATTTGGATTTCATAGGATAAACTGAATTTGTCTCTATAGCGTGAAATCCAATAAAAAATGGTCAGATTTCATGAGATTTGGATTTACTTGAATTAAAAGTAATCATTTACCTATCTTACCATTTTTTGGATAGCTTCAATAATGAACCCACCACCACCATCCTCATTGTCCATATCGCCACACCATTTAAAATACCACTGGCACCACTACTACCATCAGCGTCATCACTGTTGTCGCCACCGTCACCGTCACCATCACCACCACGACCACGGCTACCACTACTGTCACCATCACCACCGCAATCACTACCTTCGCCACTGCCACTACTGCTAGCACCAACACCAACACCATCGCCATCACTACTGCTACCACTACCACCGTTGTTGTAACTAATACCACCACCACAATCGCTACTGCCACTAGCATCGCCATCGTCGCTTACCACTACTGCCAGCATCACCGTTACCAATACTATCACCACCACAACCACTACCACTACTGTCACCACTACCATTGCCGCCACAATTACTGCCATCACTACCATAGCCATCACCATCACAGCCACCAATAATGCCATCACCACCGCACGCCAGTAATGCTACCATCACTAATGCTGCCACCACAACCGTCACCAACAATGCCATCACCAATGCACGCCAGTAATGCTACCATCACTAATGCTGCCACCACTTCTACCGTCGTAGCCACTATCACCACCATCGCCATCACTACTGCCACCACTATCACATCACTTTTAATATTACCATCAGCACCACTACTGCCAACACCACCACCACCACTATAGCCACCATAACAATTGTCGCCACTACTACTAGCACCACCACAACCATCGCTGTCACCACTAATGTCGCTAGCATCACTATTAGCGTCACTTGACTACCACCAATTACACCTCAATACCACCAGCAACACCACAATTACCATAATTTGACCACCCCACCATTTTCACTGTTGATGCCGCTACCCCGTGTGGTGCCGCCACTACCACCACCATGTGGTGCCTGAAACCACTTATCATAGTTTGTTTTTTTTTATTGTAAGTCAAGGATATTCTTGTCTAAAAAACTGTTACCTTTCCATTTTCGATGTTCTCCAAACACAAAATAGGAATTATGTGATTTGAATTCCCTTCCGTTCCAAAAAAAAAAGAAAAAAAGAATTGAATTGAATTTGAAATCCAAATCCAAATCCTGAAAGAATTAGTTCCAAACAGACTGCATTCTTGTATGACATGTAAGGTTTTGAAAGTCTATGTGGGATGCTTTAATTACAATATAACATCAAGGAGTTCAATGACATTTTTTCATTTTTTAAAGTTGGACGATACCTACATCGGGAAATAAGGAGACTATTATATATATATATATATATATATATATATATATATATATATATATATATATATATATATATATATATACATACTACCTATTAAAGTACGAATGTTGTAAATCATTTTTGGACGATTATGTCCTCCATTAATTAGGCTAATACAATTATACCCTCTATTTATGACTCATTTTTAAATTTGGTTAAAATTAAATGAGCACTGGATAATAAACATGTTCTAAATATTGGAAAATGAAAAGTCTAGTGACAAAGAAAAATAAAAATAAAGATAAAGAAATTCTTTAATTACACCCTTTCTAATTTGGTTGAAATGAAATAAACATTAGATAATGAATGTTCTCTAAATATTGGGTAATGAGAACTGTGATATATTTTATTTTTCTTGCATTTTTTAGTTAGTAAATAATTAAAAATTATAAAATTGAAAAAAAAACAAAGAAACTAAATACATGAAAAATCAATTAAGAAACAAAAAAATTGTTGAAAAAATAAAAATAGAAAAAAATGAAAAAAGGTTATTATGCATCAAAAATAGGAAAAAAAAAGGCTTAAAGACGGCGCAAATTTATAACAGTTTTATACAGAAATTGTACTGCTCTTTAAAGTGAAATTACTGACTACTACGAACAAAAATGAATCACAGTACTAAGCATGCAAAAGATGCTACAAGAAAGTTTCAATCACAGAAAAAGGACGGGCTTGTAAGGATGAGAAATGTGAACTTCTAATATTTTATGAATCAAGGTAAACTAGGAAAATTAAAATTTTTTGTTTATTTTAATAGAAATATGGCCAATTCAATGATGTTGATAAAAACAGGTAAATGCTGAAACTGATTGTAATTATTAAATTTCAACATGATTGGATGTCTAGTCTCAAAATTGATACAATCAAGGAAGGTACATAAGTTCATAACTATATGCCGTGTAAAATTTAGGCAATAACGACGTCTAACACTAAAAATTACATGCAGAATGGACAGAACCTTGAGAAAATGAAAGGGAAATAATTCAGTTTTATTATTAAGATGGACAAAAATGCTAAAAATGACAGAATCTAAGCAAGACTGATAGCACATGAAGTTCAATAATATTTAATACAAGAAAATGATGGAAACCATCCAATGACAGCTGAAGATCCAGTACATAAAAAAGAAGATCACTTTAATGAAGGTTAAAATGATATTATATAATAAGGTAAAATTACATCTTCTCATTCTACATGCTAAAAGCTGAAAGCCTGCTGTCTGCATCATGAGTGAGTCTCATAAAAGATTATTGAATTTATGCACATTCTCTGCTTCTTATTATTGAAATCATAAACGTACATTAATCATAACACTCCTATATATTGTTTATGTATAATTTATTCATATACACATGCATAGTAATTGACTATATTGTGAATGTTGGTTTGTGGTTTGATCATATATAATGTTTGAAACAGTTTTTCACTGATTGTTCGCTAAAAACCCTCTTTCTCTCTGTTGATGTTTAAAGAGAAAATGAATTGGTCTCCTCCCTCAATGCCGCAATCAACAAACAATGGTTTTCTCTTTGTAAACTTCTCTGTTTAAACCAAAAATAAAAAAATAAAAAAAATATATTTCTAGGGCTTTGAGTTCTTCTATCTGGTTTATTATTCAATGTAATTCTTTTTTTAAATAAATAAATAAATCTTTATTTTTGTCTTCTCGTGATGAATAGAAAAAAAAAATATCTAGAAAGCTCACAGAACCAAACCAAACTACAATAAAATGATGAAAATTATAAATCTTAACTGTATACCATAAACCAATCTAACAGATTACAAAAATAAAGATGTAGATTGATTCTTTTAGTTTTTCCATTTACTTGTCTTTTCAACAGTAACATCAAACATTTCTTCAATCCAAAAGTCTGTAAAGAAGATTTTCAAACATTGATCACAATTGCAAACATCAAATATACATTTTTTATCGAACAAGTCACAAAAGAAATAAGAACATAATTAAATTATATTATTTGATCCAAAAGAACTAATAATATCACCTTAAAAATTACTCTTGATCACATTCACGTGCAACGCACGTACTCTATACTAGTGTCACTAATTGCGTAAAACAGTAACGTTTTCAAACCAAATATCACTTAAAAGTTAACTAGTTAAATTCAAATAGCTTAGAGTAGATATTGGCAAGTAGCCCTAGCAAAGATTGATCTTTCTACCTATCATTCCACAAAAAAATGTTGATTTTTATAGTGTTATTGACAGGCCCAAAAAAAAAAAAAAAGAAGGTAACTGTGATGAACAAAATTTATTAGGTTGAGGGCCTAATACCTTAAATCTTATGGTTAGTCAATGTTGAGAACAACTTAGTCCACAAATTTGACGCTTTCTCTTAGCAGCTATTTGAAGGTGCACTAAGTTTCCAACTAAACATAGGTCAAAATTAAAACTAGTTAAATTTCCAGCTGTTAGGGTTTTATTCTTTCTATTTTATCTTGGTGCAATCATTTGTTCATTTATTCGGGCACAAGTGGAAATGGATAGGACCTGAACGAAGACCTTTCCCAAAGTCTCATGGGCCAGCCCACTGGATTGGGCTAGCGATCTAGCCCAACAAATTTGAACCAATTGGATTAGTATTTCGAGTGGCAATCTAAGAAGTTTGACAATGGTGATGGGGTCCTTTTTGGACTGATGATGAAAGCCGGGCAGTCGGCCCTTTATCCCCCCACATGGGTCACAAGCTCGCGTGACCCAGCTCGGCAGTGTAAGATGCTATATAGGTATAAACAAAGCCCAACGAGTTCGTTTGAAATTGATTCTTAAAAGAAGGTTTTGACTAAATCAAAATTAGTTTTTAATTTTTAAAATCAATTTTAATCTATTTTAAGAATAATAGATTAAAAGTTATTGAATGTGTTTGGTTAAAAAGAGATTAAAATAGGTCTAGTGCAGCAAAATTACCATATAGTATATTCAAACTGAAATTGAGCATTTAATGTTGTTTATATGTAAGAATATTTTGATAGATCTCTTGGTCAAACCTGATTCTAAAAAACTGATTAAATCTTAATCCAAGATAATGAGAATTATAGATTTAATCAGTTTTGAGAACGTTAGAGCAGATTTGACCAGTTTACATATTTTTTTTTGCCAAACACTTCTAAGCTGATTTAATCTGAATTTAATCAGATTTGACCAATATAGAATCAATCCCAAACATCCTCTGAACCTTTCTTGGAATAATCTTACAAAGTGAAGCACTCCATCCGTTCTTTTTTATTTGATTACTTTGGATTTGCATGCTTATTTATGATATGACTATTTATATTCTATGAATTTCTCATTCTACCCCAAGAGAGAAAGAAAGAGGGAGCGAAAAAAGTAGGTTAAAAAAGTGAAAAATTGATTGGTGGAGGATCAAATATAGAGAGGGAAATAAAATAAAAAATAGAAAAAGATAAACATAGATAAACACGTATGAAATATTTGTTAATTTTAAAAGTAATCAATTTTTTTGGGATAGCCAAAAAAAATAATCAAATATTTAGGGACAGAGAGAGTATCAAATTCAAGGTCATTCGTATATATAACATGCATTTTCTCGTTGATGCCAACATTTATAGTACCTACCAAGGATGAGCCGGAAATCTTGGTTAACTCTCTTATTGCCTTTTTTTCCTTTCAATTGGTCGGTTTGTATATATGAACAAAAAATTACATACTAGGACCACCATCAGTGCCTTCGCTAGTTACAAAAGAAATCTACACCAAGGATCAAGTGAAAAAACCAAAGAATTTTGACACCAACCCTCTTGTTGCTTTCACATTCTCTAGAAAATGTGGAAGTGTTTCAAGAACAAGTTGAAAGTAGACATTACCATGTAGGCATTGCACCTGTTATCCAGGTGTAATTAGGTCAAGGCTTGGGTAGAAAATATTTCACCTAAGACTTTAAGGGTGAAAGGAACGCTAAGTGACTACATACATGTTGCAACTGAAAGTTGCTCCCTCCATTGTCAAATTAGAAGGTTCTCTTTGGTAAGAGAAGAGGGTTTATGTATAATAAAGAGCAATGATGTATCACATTTATCTTGAACTAAACGAAAACACTATAATAAATAATCTAGGGTAGCGTTTGAAATCATTTACAGTTTTAATTTCTGTTTCTAAAAAAAAAACAAAATCAATTTTGTTTTTATATTTTACAAAAAAAAAAAGTGTTTGATTACCTATATATATATTTGATTTTTTTTTCTTTTGAATGTTTGATTGCCAAGTTTTATTTTGAGTTTTTTCTTTGGTGGTGGTTGCGGTGGCTGACTGGCAGCGGTGGCTGGCAGTGATGGTGGCTGGCTGCGGCGGGCGACAATGTTGGCCGGTGGCGACGGGTGGTGGCTGTGGCGTGGCGTGGCGTGGGAGGAGAGGAGTTCAAGACAAAAACCAAAACGCCAAATTGAACATTTTCAAAAACAACTTTATTTTAAAAACTGATTTTCAAAACTGAATGAAAAAAAATAAAATAAAATTTCGTGCCAAACTAGTTTTTTTCTTCAGTTTACAAAACTGAAAAAAAAAACTGAAAACCAACCAGTTTCCAAACAGACCCTAAGTCTTTAGAAGCAAAACTTCACTGTAAAAGTAACATCAAGACATTTAAATGGAGTATATAACTGCGGATGTTAACCAATTGGGCAGGGCAGGTGCTATGTTCGTCCAGCTTATATGTTTTTGGAGACATTTGGAAGGTCACAAATATTACTACTTTCTCGTTAAAACCGGGTGATTTGGTTCTAGGGTTTTGTACATGCCCAGCCTATCATGACTTAATTGCACCCTTCATGGCTCACGTACAACGCATAACACTAATGTTTAATACACCTATGTGGGACTTTCTTACTAAACGAAACTATTACCACGGGACACATGGTTGACGGCCAACACATATCATATACCTAGGATGATTAAATCTCCGTTAACTCTTTTGTGTATGCTCGGTTTTATTGCCTAATTGGATATACTGACAATTTTCGAAGCGTTGTTCAGGTTATATTTGTATATGCTTTTATCTAGAGCCGTTTTTTTCCCTTTGGAGACGAGAAAGTGTGCTAAAAAGTTACGAGTTCCTGTTTCACAATACTATCGATCTGTTTCTAGTTTCGACATATAAGCCTTGTAAACATCTTTTTTCATTGTTGATTGAGCTAGGTCAAGCAGCCCCGCGAGAGACATGTTTTTACAATAAAAGAAAATGATGTGGTACATTAATCCTAGCTAAATTAAACTCCATTTCTATGTTTTGGGACTATTTTCAAAAAAATTATAACATTTGAACACAACTTTTTGACAACAGAATGCGGGTGACTTGCGAAGCTTGTTTTTCCCATACAAAGAGATGTTAAAATTGCAAAACGACATTCTTCATGATCACGAAGAAGTGGTATAAAATAAGCGTTAATTAGTTCCTTTCATGTCCAACTAATACATATTTGGAGCCTTTAGGGAGATGGTGACATTGTCTCCAAGAACATGTTGATCGACGCACAGCATCTTAGCACATGAAGGTGAGTAGTGCTTCTAAGTTATAAACAAACATAATATGAAAGTGGCTAGCCGATGGCTGACAAGTAAAACTTATAATGGGTAAGTTGATTACTTTAGGCATTACAATATTAAAATACACAACGGTTTTCTGTTCAACCATCTAAAGAATATTCAGATCACAAGTACAATAATTATAGAGTTGAGGGTGGACAAAATATGGTTTGCACTGGTAACGAAGCTGACGGATTTAGCCAAGCCACAACACAAAGTTGGCAATGGTGGGATTGTGGTTCGAAGTTGACAGATCTAGTAAAGCGGGATGATGTTCTTTCCCTATGAGTTGCGGATTAGTTTGATCTGACCTTAAGAACTCTCTCCATTTTCATTGGATCCGATTATAATCGCGCAGTAATATAAATTGCCATTTAAAGCAGCCCCTAGAAATAATGCCTTATTGCATCTTCTCCACCCTGTTACCATTTGATATGTATTTTCAAAATTCAGCAATGGTATTATTTATCTTTTATGCTTTCATCCAAAGCCATGTTGGTCGTGCAGTGCTTGTGCTTTCTTAGCAGTACTTGTTATACTTTGTTTCCAAGACCAAACATTAGTTTGTTCTCTTTTTGATTATACATTATTATCTCAACTAATGCAATGTCCGTTCTACCAAAAGAAAAAAAAATGACAGCATAAAGTTGGCTTCGCGGTAGCAAAGAGACTTGTACACGAGGCCGCATTGCCCCCACTTGGGTGACAAACTTACCTGACCAAGCTTGACTATTGGAATTCCAAGGTAATTTGTTATGAACCGAGCTTTTAACTTCTAATTTGCTGAAGTGGAATAAGGCAAAAACTGAGTCGATCAGCTTTCGAACTACATCATCAACTTTTCACTTTATTCAGTTCTTTTTGTGAGATCAATGATATATTTGGCTTTCCAGTATTTGTTGCGGGATTTTTTATTGATTACAATGATTTGGCGGTGCAACGATGGTTCTTGGAGGATTATGCAACCCAATGCAGAGGGTTCCGTTGTATTGATCTGCAAGAATTATTGAGGGCGTAAAGAGCAAGAAACTATTGAGGCGTACATAGCTATCGTGATTGATGGTGACGATTATTTAGATTCTTCTAACAAATCTATTTTTTTTCACTACTCATAAATGTTGCAATTAATACATAAATGTCTCTCTCACTTGGCATAAAATTTATCATTAACAAAATAGATATATGTTCATTACTATCCGTAACTTGATGCTTTATATAAATTAGGACATGCAAGACCTTGACGAGACCTTGATGATGATAACATCCTTTGACATAAATAAAGTAATTAACTTTTGTCAAATAACCATTAGATTATAATGGTTTTCTCTCAAGATAGATGAATTTTATTCTCATGTTGTTCTAATGGATAGTTGGTTCAAACTTTTACATTAACCATGAAAATTTAGTAATATGATTCAACAAAAAAAAAGATTAAAAAACTAGGAATACTTAATCTGATCCTACACCTTTACTATATTTGATTTTAAGACGTGATACCATTTTTGCATGTCTATATACATATGTGTGTTTGAGTGTGTGTTGTATACATATATGTTGTATTAATTGTATGTCTTAGATCTGATCATACAAATGCTATTAATTCTCTAACCTAAATTTCAAAAGGAAAAAATTTGGCTACTACCTCGGTTGGAAGAATCTTCCTCGTACTCTCTGTATGGCGACAATCAATCGTCTCTAAATTTTTCTAGTGGTTTTTATTTAATGATTCTAAAAAAGTGCTGTTAATAATTGTTGTCGAAAGTTTTAGAAGAAAAGTCACTAAAAATATTTTGTGACTATTGATTGTCACTATACACGGGACTGAAGGAAGATTCCTCCAAACCGAATAGGAGACAAAGTTTGTTTATTTCAAAATATTGCGCAATTTAACTTTCTTTTTTTTTTCTTTGAGTGTATAGAGTACTCTCACCATCTTCTTATTTATTAATGGCTGTGGCTTGGATTGAAAATTATGTTGTGTGACTATTATGTCTTAATAAAATTAAAAATTATGCCTTTCACATTTACATTATTTAAGTATTGGCACAAATTTGTAATTCAGGGTGATTCCACCTTTTCCACTTCTCTAAAATCTATATCTTAAAAATAAGGTAAGTGGAGGTGGCTATCATTTTCTTTATGTAGGTATCTCACGGTGTGTTGATGACTACTTGCCAAGCACATTCTGTTGTAATTAGAAGAAAATAACATTTTGCCTTTGCTAGGTAAGTTATTTTGACTTCACTTCTTATTCATCTTTATATATACTGCCATTACTCATTTTGATCATCTTTATTGGATTTTACATAAATAGAAGGTTCTACGTGTTTACAACGAAAAATTAACTTTAAAACAAAAGAAATTTCTTCTCTATATCACTTGTAATGTCACCAGCGAGAATAGATAACGAATAGATTGATTTCAACAATACGAGTCATTGCTTTTTTTTTCCCTATCTATTTGTTTTACCATTTATCGCATCTTTCTGTAATCAAAATTACATTTACTACCATATCAGTAAGGGAGTAAAGGGTTCACTTGGCGCCAACGGGTCATAGTAGGGGTTAAAAAAAATACTACTAAGCCTTCTAGGCAACAAAAGATTACAATATTGAGTTGGAGGTGACTGACACCATGATGCTTAGTCTGCAGCGCATTATCCTTTTTCGTTTACAAGAAATTTTTTTATAACAATATTTATTCTAGAAAGTGGTCGTGTATTTGCAAATAGATAGGCATTTTTTTAAAGTTTTTAGGGTTAGAAGTTATTAACCTTTTATTATAGCGAATCCTAAAGTATAAATGTGTTAGATATTAATCTAATAGTAACATTTTCTTCTAATTATATACTAAAAATATTTTATAAAATTGACTAAGGATGACTGTGATACAGACAACTATTGTGTCATCACGTATAGAATATATACGAATACCTGAAATGATAATAAATGATTGAAAGATAAAGTAAAAAAAAAAAAAAAACCACAACTATATGGATGCTGACATAAAGGCAAATAATAATTTGCAGAATGTTAAATTTTAAACCTTTTAGTCTGGCCTAAATGCATGAATTTGACATAATAATTGGTTTTACTTCAAAAGAATGCATGTAAGACCATGATAGGGAGATGATCATGATTGTCATTAAATCGACGTCCACTTTTTTACGTTTTTATAGAAGTTGCACCAGGTGGTTGAAACAATATTAATATTCTACAAATGGATTCATAACGTTTTTAGAGTAATCCCAATGCATATATATATCTCAATTTCAACTTGTTCTTTTGACTTTAATTAAAGTAATGTCCATACATGAACAACATAAAATTGATTGTCATAGTCTAGAGAATACATTGGGTTATGACTTTTGTGTAGCATAATCTTATTTGTCACATATTAATGTTTACGTACATCGCATGCACAATATTTACGTTGTACCTCCATTACACATACATGCTACTAGTTCACTTTAAAAGAAGCTTCATAACTTAATTTTTGTCATATTCGCACGTTCTTTATGGCATATTTACTTGAGTGGTTGGACGATGATTTGTGAATACTATATATGGAGGACTTGGTGAACACTGATTGCTTAAAAATGAAATGGCATTGATATTCACCATTAAGAAATATTTTGGCATTAATTACACCCTTCTGCAACCATCTATATATGAGTGTTCCGATAAACTTTTTTTTTTTTTGGCTATGATTAAAATTAATAATTTCTATAGGGCCTGTCGTTGTGATAGTTTCTCGATGAATCATATTTCTCATTTCTCGAATTTGCGTTAAATTGACAAGCTAACCAATGCGTCAGCGATAAGCATAAGAAATTGGATGGGGTGAGTGTTTTGGTCGACTCTCCCGAAAAAAAAGAGAAATCACTGACGCACTGTATAACAGTACAAGTTCTAGTATAATAAAAACTCAGTTGATAAGCAAGATCACTGGGGGCAAGTTAATGTCGAGTTCTACGTGTAGGTCATTGAATAGTACGTTATGAGATGCATAACTGACCTTTTATATGCAAAAAAATGGACCCAAGATGTAGGAGTTATGAGTTTCTCTAGTTGTCAACTAATTCATTTCTGGAGCCTCTCTTGTCTCCTCGAATGCGTCATGTCAATCGATTGCTTCCAAAGGTATACTCGATCACTTTGCAGAGGATAATGATACTAAACAAATTATAATTTCCAGACATCCTTCATTTCATTCAGGTCAGGCTTGGAAAATGAAGATGACAGAAATATCTTGCATGTTACCGGACCAGCAATAATCATCAAATTAGAAGATTCATGGGATAGACAAGAGTCTTCATGATACGCTTACAAGGCTTCACGCATGAAAGGCAAACACAAACATATAAAAGTCCATGCAAACAAAGCCCACACGTCCTTTTTGCGTTCATCCGATACAAAAACATTTGACATAGGTTAATTGACAACACGGTCACCAGACCCCAACAGGAACAACCTCTTCTTAGTACTACACAATTCCTGTGAGCATCTTTTCTCCAGCTTTTAACAAAAGAGAAAGATTCACTAGACAGATAACATCACTGTGACAATTACATCTCGCACAGATTATTTGAACCTACACATATCCAAAAAGCTAATTCCAAAAGAGAAATCTAAAGACACTTTTCCAAGGCCAAATCACAGTCATCAATACAAAGAGGAGAAAGAAAGAGATTCTTCCCTTTTCCTTTGGTCCACAGGGGACATGTTTGGTTGGTTGCACACCATGATTTTTCCTTTTTCTGATGTACTATTTTATTCCTTCAGTTGGCGGCACACATCCTCTGTCATCAACGTCGTCTTTCCGGGGTCCAAAATGGCGTGGAGGGGCTAAAGTGCGACGAGACTACTCTCGAGTCGAGGAGTTCCATGATTGGCGTGAAACTAACGCACCTCGGAACCTTATACTGATTGATTGATGCACCCCTTGAAATTGCATAGTCCATTAGCTCTTCAAACGTGCCATTTTTAACTACCCTAATTTCAAGTGGACCAATTGAGTTATCCGCAACTCGCCCTTGTCGATACACCGAGTTCAACGACTCTTCCATAGCTAGGCAACACTGGTTCAAGACATCGTGACTCGGAGAGTTGGTTGGGTCCTTCACCAACAACTCCCAGTAAATCACGTAGTGACCGGGGATGCTTTTGGTATCCCCGTAGCTGGTGTATTCGACCACACTGGTATTGAATTCATGTAACAGAATGCAAGCGTTCTCGATAGCCTTTTGCAACTCGGCCTCGTCCGTCTTGTCTGAGTCAATGCTGAGCAGCACGTTCTTCCTCCTTATGAACTTGAACTGCGGGGCCGCATTGTAGAACCCGGTGACTCTGAGGATGTCCCCCACTCGGTACCTGCACAACCCGGCATAGGTGCTGATCACTAGCTCATACTCTTTACCTAGTTCCACGTCAGCGAGGTCGACGAGACGGGGAGGCGAGTCACGAGAGAGGGTCACCGGCACGTCCGGGTCATGCGGAATCAACTCGAAGTAGCCCATATTTGGCATGATGGTGTATGAAACCTCAGATGGCTTGCAAACTGGTTTCAAGTTCAGCCCAAAGTAGCACTCGGAAGATGCATACATTGTGCAATATTGTGGCAACCCTCCGCTGTAGTAGTCAAGGGTGGGAATATACTGAGCCATTGCACCCGTCACAATGACATCAAGGTACTTGGTGTTTGGCCAAATTTTGGTAATGATTCCCTCCCAGTTTTCTCCAGAACAGTGTTTGGTAATGAAGTTGGCAAGTTCCGGGTTAGGTTTCACATAAATGGAGATGCTTTCTCTGACTGAGGCGTCGGTGATTTTAGGGTTTAAGGTTCCAGTGGCGATGTCTTGGACGAGTTGCTGCCAGTTGAGCTGGAGGAACCGGATGGCTCGGAGTAGGCCGGAGGCAAAGACTGCGCCGACGCGGAGGACTTCCTCGCTCATAACGAGGCCGCAGAGCATCTGGCTGTACATGCTTTGGAACGAGTCGACACAGAGGATGGTCTCGTTAGGGCTGGTGTAAACGTTGTATGGGTCGTGAGGCCGGGTCTTGAAGTGCTCGCTGTTGTAGTAACTGGTCAGCACCGGACGTGCGAGCAGCCCACCTGGGGTTTTTGCTGAGGCCTTGGTGAACAGAAAGTACAGACCCTTTCCTTTGTCCAAATCGGGAACCGTACTGCAAGGAATGAAGATTCCGTTAATTTTGGGTGTATTAGATATATGAGAAGCAGATAAAGGGATGGTTTTAAGGCTTACAGGTTCATGACTGGCATGAGAAGGCTGTATAGTTTTGTTCTGCGGTCCAACTCTTCGTGAATTGTTGGCATGAGCTTTCTTTCTCCAGCTGATGTCCCAGAACTGCAAATTTGTAACTCTTCGAGGTCATACCTCTTTGTTTCTTACAAAAGTCCACACCTAAATTTGTAGTACCAAAACCATATTTTACTCTAATCCACCTTTTAGTTACCCAATGGGCGTTAACAAACATAGAGAGAGCGTCATGCTAGCCAATCTCCCACATGTACATGTACACATAGTTCATGTTTTTGTGTGTACATCTTGGTGTGGTGCCAGACATCTTGAATTACTTAAGAAATCATTTTGTAAGCACCAAGTAATTTGGTGCGAAGTGAGGGAGAGGGTCCAGAGAGAGCGAGTCTTCGCAACAAGGAGTGGCAAACCATATATGTTTATCCCATGCCTCATCACAATTCGACGTGTGAATTTCTGTCATGGATCATGGATAAGCATGTACTTGATTTAAGAAAACGTTTAGCTATGACCCTTATTGAAGTCATGGCTGCAACCTCTCCATTTAGTGTCAATGTTTTTATTGTAAAATTTGGTTAGGATACAATAATCTTTTCTTGCAAAGTTTTCATCATATCTGGATGATTCAGTCAATCTTTGCCCTTAAAATCTCAAACTGGTTATAACCTACGGAAATGAAGGCTTTACCTAGTGAGGAACTCCGAGATAGGGCGAGACGACAGAATCGGAGAGCGGTCACCATTAGCGATGCGTTGGATGTCGGGCTGAAGATCCTCGTAAGTAACCACCGGCACTTTCGACTTGAAAGCGTCCCGGTTCGTCGCGCCCTTGAGCTCAAACCTTCCAAGGTACTCAGTCTCAGCATTTTGGTTCAGTATCTCAGCCAAAACCTTTTCTTGCACCGAGTCCACGTTTTTGGTCATGTCTTCGATGAACTCAAGCGCCTTGGCGTCCTTCTCGCACGCTGGTGGGCCGAGCGGCGCCAGTAGTACTCCAGCCTCCACAGTCATGGTCGAAGACTTTAGGGTTTACAGAGAAAATTACACAAGAAGGTGAATTTCAGGGAAGGATACGAAAAGCTTAGCTGGGTGCGGTTTCTACTAGACGAGCGTGCACCATGCTTATATAGGCGAGGCAAGTTACGGTAGCTTCGTTACGTCATGGAGAGCCGAATGGGGAATATTTATGTCCTTGGAAGGACTTTGACGGAGCATTGGTGTGTATCGACATGGAAATATTTGGCTGTCTCCGGAGCTGCATGGCCATGGCGGGACAGCCGGGTCCCGCCGCACGTCAGCCTGGCGGCCCGGAGGAGGGACAGGTGGGGCCAGCGTGTCTGCCAGGTCAGCACGGTCCATGCTGGGAGTGTTTGTCCGGTCTCGAACCGCACGGCTCTTTTGCTGGTGGCCCTGTTGGTCACGGACAACGACGGCCAGAATTCGCCACCTTTCAATCTTCATTCCCGCGAGGGATCTAGCTAGACACAGCCTATCTTAGTTGCATAGACCGATCTATTTTTTAGTTGATCGATTGCCCAATTGTTTATTTCAGCTACACAATCCTATAGCTTTAGATTTCAACTTATTATATACACGGAGGTAGTGACACATCCGAAGATGGAGGGATAAATCGTGGAACTCTGATAATAACTCTCTCTTTACGTACAAGTTATAACGATTACGATAATTTTTTTTATGGGTATCTTGTACAAGGAAATGTATTATAATATGTTTGGGTACTGTGAATCGTGTAATCGTGACATGATGAACATATATAAGATCCATTCTAATATAAGAATACATGACGGATCATCGAAGCAGACAGTTAAGATGTATTTGTCTTTCTCGAAAAAGAAAATTAATTCCAGCGCTCTTATTAATTGACACGATAAAAAACTATAATTAAAAAACTGTCGAGGAGATGAGAAAGGCGGCGATTATGCAATAACTGAGGCTTTTTTAAGAGGAAAGAATTAAAGAAAATTCAGAAGTGGGTCGGTATGAATCGGATTGCAATGATTTGCCTCTTTTTCTTCCAAGGTAATGGCAAATGAAGAGACAGCGCGTATGCACAATTGTCGAGGAAATTATAAAGTAAGCAAATCTGTGAAAACAATATTGTTGTGCAGCAATCACGTGGACATCCTCCATGAGGTCATTTTCCTGTAGTTAGAATTTCTGCTTTGTTCCGTTGCTTCTTGTCAAGTAGTCTTTGGTATGAGGATTTTATTTGTTCGTCTTTGATGGCATGCAGTTGCATCACAAAGCCATTGGTTTCATCTACTTAGCTGCATAGCACAACGTTAAACTAATACTTTTACCCCCGAGACATGTCTTCCACGAATAACTAAGGCCTTAAGGATGTTGAAGACTTCAGATGCTATTAGGTACCATTTTACCAAACTACTATATAACATCAAAAGTGAGTGAACAAGCAATGAAGGAAGAGAAGTGAAAGACAGGAAAAAGTTCGTTGAAAAAGGTTTACGTCTCCCCCGTATTATGCTTGTTCACGGTTCTAAAGGGCGCAATAAGAACAAATGTCAAATTATTTGCAACATAATACTGATTCTCGATGATATACTATCGAATCTCTTACCGCTTATATCATGGACCCGCCAATGCATTACCCAGTCAAGATTGCTAGAAATCACATGATACTGATTTTGAAACAGTTACAAAGATAATCTTGTTGTTGAATAATGCGCATGAATGTCAACGATGAAAGCTAAGTGCACGGATAAAGCATGGTTGCACTGATTGCAGTAAGTGATAATTCTGTGCATGAATCCCACGCACAGACTGGTTTCGTTCTCCGGATATAATTTGAGCGAAAAACTCTGATTACACCGACTAACTAATTTTGGCTTATCATACCAAGATGATCACACAACCATGGTTTTGCCAAAACAGCTGCGTACTCACAAAAAGTGGAGTCAAATGTTTTCTAGATGCCTTTTTACTTTTTCAAATCAGGACTGTCATGTCCTGCAGCGTAGGTATTAATTATAAGCTTGTTTTTTGAATCTCCTGGGCTTTCTCTCCTCTTAGACATATTTTTGGTCGGACACTTTAACATAGTTGCGGTCAAGCAAAATCGATAAGTTTGCTAGAACTTCGATCTTTATCAATTTCGGGCCGGTTTAAAAAGGCGTATTTATAATTTAAACCCTAAAGTTTTCAATTTTCCTGGCAACAACTTGAACTCTGGTACATTGTCAAAAAATTATAACGCTTGAACTCTAATACATTGTCAAAAAACTAAAACTCCAGCAATATCAGTCTAGATGAAGTCTGAAATGTCAAGGTTTTACTAGCTCCCTTTGAAAGGTCGAAGTTGAATAGTTTCAACAGTTAGAAACTCGAGGATTCTACGTACATTTTGGAATTTATATAGTCATTGGCTTTAGAAGAAAGCTTTTGAAAATGAAGGCTAATTGACTTAGAGACATGGGGATTACATTAGGCTAGGGCAAATGATACTAAATTTGCCATCTCTCGTCAACAAAAGCTACTTTAGCGAATTTTTTAACTATTTGTTGACATTAGGGACGTGAAACATAAAAAAGTTACATAACTAGGGGCTCTTAACATCACGACATCTTCTTCTGGTCTCGACAATTGTAAGTCGTGTATCAAACGTACAAGGAAGCCATGCGGTTCTTTAAATAAGCTTTGACTCATGGAAAGTGGTAAAGGAAAATAGATAGCAAGAGAAACTAGTTACTCTGTTATAATAACCTATAAAAACGAGAAAAGAACCCTTGCCGGGGTTAATGTTGGGTGATAATTAAAGTTATGTTTATACTTGTCGTTATTTAAGAGGCAGGCGTGTGTTATATTGCACGCATAAAATTATATACAGTATATGTTAGTATCACATTGAGCAAGTACGAAAAATAAGATGAGCGTAAATATTTGGATGACCAAGACTTATAGATATAGGTATCATACACAATTTCAAGAATTATACCTATATAAATATTGGACTTCTTAAGGGGGAAAGGAATTATGAAATGGAGGGAAACATTGTCAAAAGAAAGACGGGTTATTCTAAACTCCACTGGTGTAAGTTTGATAATATATGAACTTAACTTTAAGAAGCTTAATTTACTTATTTACAAGAGGTAAGTGACGTGGGATTTGGTTTGAGGAAAATAATAGAGTTTTGAATAAAACCATAAGTGCTCAAATTGCTTGAAAATGGTAAGTAATAATTTTCTTACGTACTTAAACTTTTAAAAAGTACTTGTCCCAAAAAAACTTTAAGGAGTATATAAGATAATACTCTTTGGCCTTTAAGTAAGACGTGCTTGAGTCTAAGACTCGTACGCGCAAGGGGAGAAGGACAAGTGGGGGATATATAAAATATAGTTGTTGGGCAACAGTCACATTTTCTTTTATTACACAACATTCATATTTTTTATTGCAACATTTTATTCTGAAATGAATTTCAGATTTATTTCTTTGTAACGAATTTTCAACAGCTCTTTTTCTTCATCAATAAAAGGAGACCTCTTCCTCACTTTTTCAACACACAACTCAATCTTTCTATCTTGCTCTCTCTATATTGTCATACACTTAGACTTGTGGCATTTTGGTAAGGTATCGAGTAAAGCTTATGCTTCATTCGTTTATGCAGAATTACGAGTGGAGTAACAGTGAAAACTGGACTGTTGCATCCCGGATGCGACGCGTCGATAACCTCAATGCACTGATGGTAATCCGAAGGGGCACAAATCATCTTAAGAGAACGACTTAGTTCACGTCTCAGCCAGCTACTTTTACACTATTTTTGGAGTGATTCTTGCCAGTTTCTTGCAATAATTCCAACAGGATTTCAACCACAGCCCCATAATTCCATCAAGTATCTAAATGTCTACTTGGGAGTTTGAGATTTAGCATTTGCACTGGACTCGCACGTGCACACACATAATTTTTGTTTTATGTAGAAGGTAGCTATGGTAGTCTGTCACCATCCATAACCATATCCTAGCTCGTTACTAACAATTTATACAATCTTCATACTGTCGAGATTTAAACCCCTAAAACATATACAACTAGCACATCAAGAAAAAGAGAAAATAGAAAAAATTGTCACACATAAAATATATGGACATGAATATTTAACGTAGTTCAGCCTCTTGCCTACACCATAGAAAGACAACGAAAAATGTTATATTATAAAAGTAGAGAAGTTACAAGAAAACTTTTACTCAGTCACTTAGATCCAATTCCCAATACACCCAAACTCACCTTAATATTTTTCTCTCAATGAATAAAAACTCTCTGTGATTTTTTTCACTCACTAGTAATATTACAAAAGCACTTAACACTTTTACATTTGAGCTACAATCATAATTGTTCTAAATGCCTAATGCCCTTGTTAGTTTTCCATGGCTGACTCATTGCATTTACCTCTCAATGGCTAATGCTTCTCAATGGTGTTTGGTGTGTGTTGTGTGTTGAAAACCTTTGTTCCCAACCTATTCTGGTCGCACCCAAAAAGGCCCACTGGGGTCCCATTTTGCATGACACGTCCACACAAGCAACAATCAATATTCAACGCTTCCAACCGGTCAAAGACATGCACGCTCAATTTACGTGCACTTCTCACTTTTTCTACGTGACTTCATCACTAAGAAACTCATTCTTGCGCGATACGTCATCACGCTTCGACAGTCGCACTTTGCACGTCTCCCATCGACGCACCATGGCACTTGCCTAAAGAAGTTGGCCTTGGCCTTCCCCTTGGGGTCGGCCTCGGCCTCGGCCTCGGCCTCGGCCTCGGCCTTCCTCATGGGGTGGGCCTCGGTCTTGGCCTTCCCCATGGGGTCAGCCTCAGCCTCGCCTTAGGGGTCGGCCTCAGCGTCCCTTTGGGGGTCGGCCTCGGCCTCCCTTTGGGGTCGGCCTTTGGCCTTCCCCCAAGGGTTGGCCTTTGGCCTTCCCCCAAGGGTTGGCCTTTGGCCTTCCCCCAAGGGTTGGCCTTTGGCCTCCATACTTAACACCTTTACTTCTCTTCAAAGGACCATACATCATCCCCAACCCTCGTCGTTCATCGCCCGGACGTCATTCTGCCACCCCGTCGACCGGACGTCACTCCGCGACCCCGTAGCCCTTCGCCCGGACGTCATCTCCGCGACCATAGTCGCCCGTCCTCCGAATGTCGCCCACGCCTGTGTGCCATCTTTGTGACCCCCGTCGCCGGCACCCTCGCACCAACTCTGCGACCCCCGTCACTCGCTCCCTCGCGCCATCTCTGCGACCCCTGTCGCAGATGCCCACACACCAACTCCGTGACGCTCGTCGTCCGTCGCCCAGGCACCATCTCCGTGACCCCTATCGCTGGCGTCCGGGCGCCGCACTCTAACATTTTGTCGTGCCATTCGCCGCGCCACTAATACAGTTGTGCCCTAGCTCCTTGTCACATTACAGTGCCCCCAGCACCTTACACACTTCGTCGCTTCGGTGCGCCGCATCGCTGATACAGCCTTGCCCCCAGGCTCTCTGTCACAATGTCGTGCCCCTGGCACCATATGCATTTCATCGCACCCATGCGCCACAATCATGTTACATGCCCCCTGGGCACCACACATGCATTCACCACACCATGCGCCCCCGCCGTGGACGTGGAACATGCTCCGACCCACTCTCAGGAATGTGCAGCATTCTACGGGGATAGACAACTCCTCCGGGACATTATCTCTGCCAGGGAGTTGTTCAAATCCCCTTCCTCCAGGTAGATGGCTCCTCCGGGATGCTACCTCAGCCTGCGGAATAGGTGACTCCTCCGGGACATTATCTCTGCCAAGAAGCTTTTCAACTCCCCTTCCGCTAGGTAGACGTATGGCTGTAAATGAACAGAGTTGTTCACGAACAGCTCGTTGTTCGTTCCCTTTAGAACTTGTTCATGTTCGTTCATATAATAAGTGAACCGAACACGAACACAATTTTAGAGTTCATTTATTAAACGAGTTAAGTTTGAACATGATAGTGTTTGTTTATTAATGTTCGTGAACGAGAGGGCTCGTTTACTTAACGAACCGAACACGAGTCGAGCCTTATAAACGAACATTGGTTCATTTACCTATTAAATAAATAATATATCCCCTAAAATAACTAAATCTTCTTACCCACTCTCTCTAATTTCTTTTCCTTCTCTCAGACTCTCAGAGCCTCTTTCATCAGACTGGCACGGCCACACCGCCGCCCACACCACCGGCCACACCGCCACCCACACCACCGGTGACACCACCAGCCACACGGCTCCCACACCACCGGCCACATCGCCTCCCACACCACTGGCCACACCACCGCCAGACCACCTTATCTCTCGTTACAAAGCCAAGCCCTCTCTTTTCGGTAACACAACCGGCCGTAATGCGCCTTCTCAAGACTGGCCACAAGCCCACAAACCAAATCAGGTATGATGATATTGGGGATATGAGAAAGCAGATGGCTCAGATTCGCAAGCTGTTGAGCTTCATCGATGGCCGTCGTCGGCTGTATAGCTTCATCAATGGTGCGATTTTGCTGATTTTTGGAGTTTCTTCCATCTTCTGAGGTATGTCTATTTTTTGCAATGAAGTAATTGCTTGAGGGATCTAAGAAAATTAGGGATTAAGGGATTGACAGATCTAAGAAAATTAGGGATTTCATCTGATTTTGTGCAAGAGCCCGAGTAGAGCTCTGAAGCTTGAGTTCGGCTCGTTTAATTAAACGAGTTGAGCGAGCCGAGACCGAGTTTGAAGGATACGAACTCGAGCCGAGTTAATTCGAACAATTTTTTTCTGTCCCCTTAACGAACTCGAGCCGAGCTCGAACATACCAAGTCTTACACGAACCGAGCTCGAACACGTCCATGTTCAGCTTGAACTCAGTTTGTATACAGCCCTAGGTAGACGGCTCCTTCGGGATGTTACGTCGGTCTGTCAGGTAGACGGCTCTTCCGGGATGCTACCTTGACGGGCTCCGAGTGCTCGGCACAAGGACTCACCCATGGGATAGGCAACTCCTTCAGGACACTATTTCTGCCAAGGTGTCTTAGTGACTGGCTTACGTGGTCCGGCACTGGGGGCTGTGTCGGCACCCCTATAGATTATGACCCCCGGGTCACTTCGAGACGGGAGCAGGCCTTTGGATGGCATCGCGCCTAGTCCGCCTGGCAGTTGGGCATCAGGTCTTCCCCACCGCTACCAAACTTGTGGGACTCCTCAAGGGCTTGGATTGGTGGCTAGATCAAGGGGGTTCTTTGGCCACATCGGTGCTATGGGAGCAAGTCTTTCCAGACAGACATAGCGACGTTGTACGGGGCAGGGCGGGTGAATATGCGATTCGACAGTTGGTGGAGCACCGGCAGCTGTGGACCCCTCGGTGGCGTGTCACTCTCGGGGAGCGCTGCGTGTCGCATGATGACATCATTATCTCAACCTCTATAAATAGAGGTCTTGAGAATTCATTTGGACAGAATTCTCACACTTGAATATTTTTCACTTTCTCACTCTAGAATTCTAGAGAGAAACATACAGGACCTTGACTTTGGACCTAAACATCGGACTGTGACTATCGTTGTATATTCGCATCACGCCATCAGTCTCGCAACACTGCCATCCTCAGGATTTGTCTGGAAAGCTCTTGGTCTCTGCCCCTGTTCCATCCTTACTGTGTCCCACATCATCATAATTGACATCTTACTCGGACTGCATTCCTTGTGGCACCTCTACATCGACTGCGAACCCACTTTACTTGGCATCAATCTTTGGCAAACTTCTCCTTTTATGGGAAACGAAGTGGGTAAAGATATCATCCGAGTCAATGTAAAACCAAGAAGCTTTCGAGTGAATAATTACCACATGTAGGCTAACTATTCACTTGTCTTCGTATCCTACATATCTCCTTCATTCAAGGGATATGTGCCCATGTGTTTGTGAAAGCAATCTCACTCCAAACTTGGTAAAAGATGGTGGGTGGTTCTTGTCAAATGGAATTAAAGCCAATTCCAACACATAGCATCCAAATTGAAAGAACAATCAATGAAGGAAGAGAGGTGAGACAGTTAAAACTCGTAGGAAAAGCTTAAACCCTAATTGTATATTGGCTAACCCCGACGAAATTAATATTCGCACCGGTTGCAACATGAACAAGAGGAGTGAAAGGCAAAAGTTTTCAATTTCTTTCGAGAGAGAAGGGTCAATTAGATATCTTCTTAAGCATCCACTCAGCCTCCGTTCTATCCATAAGAAATCTAGCTGGGTCGTCCATCACTTTCTTCATGATCACCATGGTCATGACATTATCGGAAGCTGATGTAAATGCCAATCGACTTGACTTCCCAACGACCTCAGACCAGATAGTAATACGCGCAGAAAAGGGATAGCTAACTTTATGGATGCTTAGGCACGCATCTGAATTTTATGAGAAACACAAACTTTTGAAGGTAGATTTGGCGAGGCAATGGAAAAGGTAAACGGTCAGTTGTGTTGTCTGGATTTGTTATCACGAAATGTCGTGCTGTGCTTTTCATCAAACAGTTAATGACATATGCTCGTTGACGCAATCCTCCTGATTGAGCACGTAATTGACTTTGACATCTCTTTGTTGCCCCCAACGGATTAATGTTAGGCTGGCTCCAATTTTGGTACTCCAGTCATTAGCCAATATACCGCCTAATGCAGGCAAGCTCGAGGGTTCCATGACCCGCATTTTCGCCTTAGAGATGAGGGGTTCAAGTTTCCTGAATTTGCCACATTTTTCTTTATTTTTTTTGGACGTCGACTTTTTGTTTTTAGGCTATTTGATCATGGACTCACAGGTAATATAGTATCTAGTTATCTTTCTCCCTTACAGGTATCAAGTTGTTCACAGCTATATTCCTTCACAACTCAGTTGATAACCATAAATTGTAAGCTTTTATTAGCAAATGGACTCTAGCTATATGTTTCCACCATATGCATATAGGTGTGTATACGCGCGCGGTGTTATGATCGCAGAAATTGCATGGGGGAAATATTGGGTGGTAGTGCAGTTGTACAGTATGACCTACTAACGTTTGTTCTTAGATGGTTTGTCCAGCACATATACATAAGCATGTAGAATTGGGGACGACTAAGACTGGTTCCCATTTTGGTCATGCTATTATGTATGGGTCCACCAAAAAAAAGTCTCTTGAGATTGCTAGTTTGAGTCTCTGTGATGCCAGCCCAGGTATGCATGGCATGTTTAATGTGAAGTAGCATAACTAACAAATGAGATAAAAGAGTACTAATTCAATTTGATGTGTCCAAATATTTATAAGGACATGCTTTAATTTGTTGACCATGGTCCAAGCCCTATAATTGCTCGAGTTATCTGGATGAATCAATTTGCTATCTTTATATCCGGCAGACTAAATCCACATGACAGGAAATGTCCCTCTATATGGCCAAAAATGGAGAGTGATTAATGCCATAGCCAACATACCATTAACAAGTATACGGAAAAATTGAGAAAAGAAAAATGAACATAAAGTGTCTACCGATGTGGTATGCATGAAAACTCTATCCCACGGGGGCGACAAAAGTAAAGCGCATAAAGTACTTTTCCAATCATAAATTTTTTTTAATACATAGTTTTGCTCAACATGTCGTCTTTCGATGTGCTAATCATTGTTCCAAACGAGCACAAAAAGTCCACAATCCTTTGATAAAAGCAACAGCCGAAAGGGAAAACAGAAGGTTGTATGAAGAAGCATTTGATCTTTGCGTTTTCTTTCTCCATAGCTAGCTGCATATAATAATTAGGTCAATACCAATCACTTCTAGGTCTACTACATATGATTCCTTCCCGTGATGTTTGCCCCTCTTATATAAGAATTGCACCAGTTGATACATAACATGTCCGTAGGGCACATGAGCTGGGTTCATGGACGTTATTCGACCCATAGGACTTGGAAATTGGTGCCTAAGATTCTGGGCTATGCTTTAGATGTTTAGGTCCACACTAATCATGCCTCAATTCTTAGCGTAACAATTGTAAGGGCCAGCCCGACAGAGGAGATTTCCATAGGTTACATTTGGTGTCCCACACAAAAAGTAATTGTTGATAATAAAGGCGCGACTTTATTTCTTTATACATCTGGTACAGTATCCAGCACACCCGGTCGAGCACACTAAAGAGTTGATGTGCTCGGCCAAGCGTTGATCTGCCAACTATCCCTCCCGTAGAAACAACTTTGAGGACTCGAACCCGTTTCCTGCTCTGGTACCAGTAGCTCCGATTTGTCAAAGCAACGGTTTACTTTTTCTTCAAGTTTGAGATCATTTTTTCCAACCGAAGTCTAAGGAACGAGGCCAATGATATAGCGGTGCAGAGTACAAATATTCTGTCATTACAAGGTTTAGTCTCAGCAAATATACTACTATAATTTAGGTGATAAGCCACGATCAATAATCTGGGTAGCGAGGCCAATGATATAGAGGTGCAGAGTACAAATATTCTGTCATTACAAGGTTTAGTCTCAGCAAATATACTACCCGTATGATTTTAGGTGATAAGCCAAGATCAATAATGTGGGTAGCAGCAGCTGTAGACTACGGAAGAGTCCTTAGGATTAGGCTCTAGTGGTTCATAGGCCGGGGTGTCTAGGTGAGAAGAAAGGATCTTATGAAAATCTTCCAATCAAAATTCTTTAACTTCAGAGATATACTCAATGGTCTCAATTGACGTTTCTTAAGCTCATATAATATACCATGCCGACGACTCCTTTATGCATTCACCTTGCAGATTAATGCAATGACCTCAGCTCATTCTACGATTGTCATTTGCTCACCTCCTTTTGTCGAAGAATCTCTTGAAGACTCTACGTAGCATTTGTTAAGCGGATTGCCTAGACATCAAGATCACAGCTAGTGTTCTCTGAAATTTTGTAGAGCTTTTTCTCAAATTGACATAACCATCGAATCTTTTTGACACCCGTGATATGCAAGGTCTTTTTTTTGGGAATGAAAGCTTAATTTCATATAGAGGGCTAAGTCTTCTGTCTTAAGAGACACTTCTAACTGATTGCTTCATCTGATGGTTGCTCTAGCTTATGTTTTTCCATCCCATATATTGTCTCTCCACATGCAGCAGAATAGAAATTAGACGGCACCTTTATATGAGAGATTCGTGTGAACTATCTGCTATTCTACTCCAACGCTTTATTTGTTATATGATTTTTCTAATCTTCTGTCCTTGTTTCTGCTGTCATATTTGCTTATTTGCTAGCATATATATATATATATATATACACACACACACACACACACACACACACTAATCTTCGAGATGAAGAGTCATCCTTTCTATAGTTCGAGAAATGCTTCTGGTAATCAACACTGCAACCTAGAACAATGCTTTATTTTGGCTCTGTAGTGTCCCGGCCCTATCTTGTTATGTCCTTGTGTATGTTGCCACAGTTGCTATGATTCGTAGAATATATGCACTTCTTCAGGTTGAAGACTCTCACCAGATTCTACAAGCTCAGTAATGCTAATCAAAACTCCAAGGAATTGAATACAGAAGTGACATATCGATTTTGTACCAAATCAATCACTCCGCTCCTTTATAGGGACATATTTCTTCTTGAGTACGTCCCTACAGAAGAGCCATACATTTCATAAGTACCTACAAAGTGCCACGAGCCCTAAATTATGCTGAACAAGAAATATTATTATGCACCACGAGAACTTTATCAAGGAACGGGTGAGATGAAGAACAACGTTGTTTCTTAGAACTGTCGACTTATAAATGGAGAAGTGTCTCTCAAGGAACGAGCGGAGAACTATATCAAGGAAAAGCAGTTCCAAATCGAATCAGGAATCAATTTTAGGGTCACAGCCGGAGATTTAAGTCAAGTTTGTGCCTGTCCAATGCGTGTTTGGGCACTTTGTCCCCATGAAAACTGCCTGGCCAAGTCAAATCCGTTGCTTCTTCAACCATGAATTGTCTCCAAGCCACATCACTGGAGAGACTGTTGCCATCATCGAATCTCGCTACCGCATTAGTAGTCCCAAATTCTCGGCTTGGTTTGTTCACAAGTACTAGTGAGTGGGGATGGACACCGAGAGACTGTGTTATAGACGAGCTGCTGGACTTCTTGGTTTCCCCTCGTTCTCTCTTGTGTGCATTCTGGTGACCACCCAAAGCTTGTGAGCTGTAAAACTTCCTCATGCAGAACTTGCATGAGAAAACCTTATTTTTGCTTGCTTTTGATGATGGGGTATTCCTGCCTTTGCCACTGAATGATCCATTTCTGTTGAGGCTCAAACTCAACCACTCTCCCATAGTATTATCTCCCTCACCCATTTCATCATTTTCACTTGTTTTGGATCCACCATCATCTTTCTCCTCTCCATGGAAAACCATTGCACCCTCAAGTTTGAACAAGTTTTTTTGGGAAGAGCTGAGGTATAGAGTCTTGAAAGAGGAACTGCTTGCTCTTAAATAGGAGTGGGGGCATCACAAGCCAACCGAAGTGGCAGGGGATACTGTTTAATTTAGCATTATTGTAATTTTCAAAGGTTTTCCTAAAGAGGAAAGCATATGACATCCTCTCCTGCGGGGAAGTACGTGTCAAAGCTCAACATCAACCATTCCCCCATCCTGACAATCTATGATGCCACAGTAGCCTATGCTTGATATTAACTGAACATGCTTTTCCTTTACTTTTTTTTATTGGAAGATGCTTTCTTTTTTTTTTTTGGTAAGAAAGTTAAAGTATATTAGAATCAATAAATTACAACCATGTTCCTAACTTCGTCTGCATTTACAAACAAACTGGATGAAGGTGGAACAAAACCAAAAAGGTTGTAAACAAAAACATCAGCTGCTAAATTATGGGCTGCAATGTTCGCCTCACGAGGTGTATACACTGCCTCCCAACATGAGATTTTCTTCAAAAGAGCCTGAATATCTTGGATAGCATTCCTGCATCTCCAACTAGGACTTAAAGCTGGGTCTCTGATAAACTTTATAATACTTTCAGCATCCCCTTCCAAAATGACATAATCCAAAACATGTTCCACAGCTTTCCGAATTGCTAACAAGGCTGCCATGGCCTCTGCTTCTTCAACATTTCCAGTGAGGGCTTGCATTGTAAATCCAAAATCACACATTCCTTCATGATTGCGACAAATGATTGCTAAAGAGGCCTTATTACCTCGAATTGCAGCATCAAAGTTGAGTTTATACCAGCCAAAAGGAGGAGGGATCCAACCGCTAGATTCGGGTCTTTGGTTCACAGGTGATTGAATAGCTTTGACAAAGGCTTGAGTTTCCGAATTAATGGATTGAGACAATCTGATCATAATTAGAGGGGCCTTTTCATGAATAATCTTGTTGCAAGAGAACCATACTAGATCCATTAGTGTAGAAGCAAAGATAGTATATTCTCTTTGTGCGTCCAAAGGAAGACCTGGACACTCCAGCATAGAAAGAAGCCAATCACTGGGATTAATGGAAGATTGAGGTGGTCTGAAACCCAGGCGTGAATGAAGCCACAGGACTCTCGTGATACTGCATTCCATGAATAAATGTGATGCCGATTCTGGAAAATCGCCACAAAGAGAGCATAAATTACCTTCACCATAATTGTTGTTGGCTTGCACAGGTTGAATAGGGAGGAGCTGCCAAGCAATTCTCCAAATGAGAATCTTATGTCTTTCCCAAATTTTAGCGTTCCGTAGCTTTTTCCAGAAGAGAGGTGGAAAAGTATAGTTGTGAGTGAATCTGTGCTTATTTGCTTCCAAATAGGCTGATTTTGTGGTGAAAATTCCTGATCGATTAGGAGTCCAAGCTATGAAATCTTGGGTTTGATGAGATGGAAGAGTGATTGTCTTGATGAGTTCCACAGATTCACTGTCAAAAAGCTCTTGGAGTTTTGGAATATTCCAAGTCATTGTTGAGCCAAGAATAAGATCAGCAACCAGATTAATATCATGATTAGAAGTGGAAGTAGTTGCCTTCTTGAAACCATCATGGGTTGGAATCCAGGGGTCCTTCCAAATGTTGGTTGTACGCCCATCACCAATAATGTGCCCCAAGCCTCCCATAATTATATGTTGAGCCTTACAGATGCCTTTCCACAGCCAAGAAGAGGACCTCTTTGGTTTGTGTTCTAAAAAGGTTGTACCTCGGAGGTACTTAGAGGCCATAATTTGCACCCAAAGAACAGTTGGCTTGGTCACGATGGTCCATCCCAACTTTGCAATTAGAGCCATATTAACATCAAAAAGGCGCTTGAATCCAATGCCACCAACTGATTTGGGAGTACATACAGCGCTCCAAGCTTTTGGGAAGAAATGTGATGAGCCATCATCTTTCAAGCCCCACCAAAAGTTTCGGATTTTTTTGTCCAGTAATGCCATCAAGTTTTTCGGTAGGAGAAAGGTGGACATTGTGTACGAAGGAATTGCCATGGCTGTTGACTTAATCAAGGTTGCTCTTCCTGCGAAAGAGAGAACTTTAGATTTCCAGCTTGCCAGTCTTGTTTCAACCCTTTCAATTAAATCAGCAAAGGCTGATTTCTTCAATTGGTTGGTGAAAAGAGGGAGGCCTAAGTACTTGGAGTCCTTTGGAGCTTTTTTGAATTCGAAGGATCTGCAAATCGCTCTTGCTGTGCCATTGTTTACACTCTTGCTGAAATGGATTTGAGATTTCATCTTGTTTATGCACTGACCAGACCAGGAGTTGTAAGTTTCTAAGCAATCTTGTATGTGCTCTGCTTCTATCTCATTGGCCCTGCCAAACACAAACAGGTCATCCGCAAATAATAGGTGCGATATGGGCGGGCTGCCCCTGCTTGCTTAGATACCATGGATGTGGCCTGCCTCTTCTTTTTTCAGAATAAGTCTAGTTAGAATTTCAGAGGTGATGATGAACAGGAAAGGGGAAAGAGGATCTCCTTGACCAAGTCCCCTTTGGGGTTTGAAGTATCCATGGGGAACACCATTGATTAAGGTGGAAAAACTGGTAGTGGTGATACACTGCTCTATCCAGCTCATCCAAGTCTCCGAAAAACCAAAATTCCTTAGAACCGTTAGAATGAAGTGTCATTCTACCTTGTCATACGCTTTCTCCATGTCAATTTTAATCGCCATCAACCCCTTTCCCCTCTTCTTCCTCATCGTATGCCAAATCTCTTGAACAATGATGCTATTATCATGGATTAATCGACCAGGGACAAAAGCCGCTTGCATAGGAGAGATGATTTTGTGCATCAAAGGCTTGAGCTTGTTTGCTAAGATTTTTGAAATCACTTTGTACACAACGTTACAAAGGCTGATTGGTCGATAATTTCCTGGTTTGGTGGGAGCTTCCACTTTAGGGATCAAAGCAATATGAGTGTGATTAATTTCGCGAAGAGGCGCACCTTTGAAGAAATCTATCACCGCTTTACAGACCTCAGAGCGTACCGTGTCCCAATAGAACGTGTAGAACAAAGTTGGCATGCCGTTGGGCCCGGGTGCCTTAGGCTTCCAAACTGTTTCAATGTTCTGCAAACTTCAGCTTCCGAGGGAATTGCACACAAAACATTACAGTCTGAAACAGAGAGGATGGGATTGATGAGTTCGTCCAGATCCGGAGAAACATAGGAGTTTGAAGATTGGAATATTTCCTGGAGGTGATCGTTAATGCAATCTCCAATCGCCTTTCTATTAGAAAGCCAAATACCATTCTCATTCTTGAGGAAGTCTATGGAGTTTTTCCTTCTGCGAACTATGGTGCTCAAGTGGAAAAATTTTGTGTTGAGATCGCCTTTGGTACGCCAGGAAATTCTAGATTTTTGGTGCCATAAAGACTCTTCACGGTGCCATTGTTCTTCCAGCTCAAGCTTTAGATTCTTCTCCAATTCCAAGTTACTAACAGTGGGATCACTTCTTTGGATGACATCCAAGTACTTGGTGATCTGTTGAATTCTGGTTTGGATGTGTCCAAAGTGTGTACGGTTCCAACTTCGAAGAGCATTGCAGCTGGCTTCCGTTTTCCTGCATAAAACAGCTTTAGCTGATCCTTGTTCATGCCGTCTCCAAGTCAACTGAATGACGATTTTTGCTGCTGGGTCTCGGGTCCAAGCCGCAATGAATCTGAATGGTTTAGGATCTTCCTTGTTGATTTGGTGGGTTCTAAGAATTATTGGAAGGTGGTCCGAAGCTGTGCCAGGAAGGTGAGTCACAGTTGCATTGGGAAAGAGAGCACGCCAACAAGTGGAGGAGTAAGCACAGAATGTGTGATATGCACCCAAAGACCTTAAAGCACAGAATGAGTGATATGCATTTAACACACTTTAATCCACTAATAAACCGTACCTCAAAACTTTGTGTTACTAGATTTTTACACTTAATGGTGTCTGATCTCATCTCCCATCATAACATTTAATTTTAAACTCACTTCAATTTGCCAACCAAAAATACGTCTAAGATTAATAATCTTAAATTAGGATCTTCGCCAATTGTAAATGCTATCTCTACATTTCTCCATTTATACAATTAAATCATCGTTAAACCTTGAAGTCTCACCAAGTGATTAAATTTCTAGAGCATCAGGTGTATTCATCAAAATCAACCAAAAGACCAATTTGAGACTAGGATATTACATCTTCTTCCCGTTAAAAGAAATTCAGCCTCGAATTTCACAATACTTACAACGTCTAGACACTAGATCCTGCTAGGTTACTCAAATACCTAGTAACCAACATAATAGTCTAGCAGTGCCTAACCTCCACAAAATTTATCACTGATGAACATTAACATTAGGATTCCTGTTCAAACTTTAATGCTAAGCTCAAACTTATTAGGTCATCACTACGCTCTAACACTTATAAAACTTCAAGAGATCATATAATCTTCCAAAAGTCCCAAAGTCTCTACATCCTGAACCAACTTCGGCAACTATAAACATTTCTCTAAACCGACCTAATCTAACTTCAGTCAAACGAAGTAAGTCTTCTTAATGGCATGTAACTTTCGAAATATAAGTCATCATCATCAGTCATAGCCTAATCAACTTTAAACACTAACCGATGCTACTAAACTTGAATTATCAATTACGCGCTAACGGTTCTAGAACCACATGACCCAATGACCTTGATGTTTAATAATTTAGTTCTTATATGAAATACACTTAAATTGAAGACCTATGTTCGTAAGATTTTGACTGACAAAATTTCATAATCCCAAATAACCAACCTTAAAAGGAACCCTTCATAACCTCAAGAGACAACATCATTTACAAAAGTCAAAAGCCTTTTAACATCAAGAGATAACATTCACAATCGTAGTAGCTTTAATAGCCTCCAAAATACGAGTCAAGAACATCAGTACTTCAGTAACGTCCATCGTAACTTCAAACATTTTATTGTACTATAAAAGTCAGATTATAACCTAAGATTTTATAATCTAACCAACCGAATATTATTACTCAACCTCGAAATAGTTATGGCTCAGCTAGTAGGAAGCTCACTGACTAAACTTACTCCACTCCAATTCAACCCGATATTTAAATTCCTAATCATCATACTTCTGCTACACTTTTCAGATAACATACCACAATATATGCTTTGGCACGGTCTACTTAGTAGTGGCAAGTTTAACTTCAAGCCTATGGCATAATAAGGTACTGAGCAATCATTTCATATGACTTTCACTCTAAAGGATCCCACCTTGAGTTCGAACTATAACTCTTAGCAGCCTAGTCATGACTCTACAGAATCATATACCTCTTAACACTGCACCACAATTCACGCCTATGAAAATCTAACCTTTAAACTTTTCATGTGAAATTGTAACACTTAGCTCGAACATATTAGATCGCCATTTATACTCCTCTAGTCGCCAACTTTAAAAGACCCCTTCACCTTTCTAAAGTCCTCAAATATTTCACATAAAAAAAAATACTCTTAACTTCGTGGCTCAAATCATAATCATTCTATAGACATAAATAACTCTTTTTTTTTTTTGTTGCTCTGAAAGGATAAAATACTTAATTCCGTCAAAGATGGTGAGCAACTAGTTCTAGTCCTCAATGACATCCTTTTATCCTCTAGGAGTTCACACCTTGAAGTAAGATAGATAAAGTCATGTATGTCAGTCAATGTAGGACCCTGGGCTACAAACTAAAACCCAAAATGCACGCGCAAAACATCATTACTCATAACCTCAATTCATCTTCGCTATAGTCCAATATATGCTCATAACCTATACCTAGTGAAATGAGGATATAAGATCCAAAGTCAAATCCTCGTGTGCATTCACGGCAAGTCAACTCAGTGGCTCTATGCTCTCAGACTAAATTTTGCTCGTCCCATTCGCGCATTCCAAATCAAAGTACTACTATTCTACGAAACCTTATTTCAAAAACTTATAGACTCAGAAACCTCACTATTACAGAAAATTTTTCACTTAGCGCTCTAAAGGTCGCAACTAAGAGCTAAAAGCTCCAAGTTACAAGCTACAAGTTCCAAGAACTTCAGGAACCCACAGCCTTACATTATCTCTATCTAGCTATTAACCTAATGTTGTTCTACAACCTTGATTAGGTTCTGGCAAATAGAAACATATCTCTCCAGCTTCACCCAATGAAAATGAGTCTTCCTAATGATATCTATAACCTTCGAAACATAAGTCATAATCACCAATAGCAACTTAAGGAAACTTCATCAATAAAATTGGATCATCACTTAGGGTTCTATAACCTAACCAGCGAAATCATTACTTAAACTCTAATATCCCAAGAGCGTAATGCTCTGATACCATTTCTGTCACGACCCGAACCCACGGGCAGGGCCCGTGAGCTAGGCACGTGACCGGCCGCAGACCCAATGGGCTCCAACCAAAGGCTCTGCCATGCCTTACTCGCTAAAATCCAATATATGCTGCAGCGGAAATTAAAACGTCTACAAACTTTAATTACATTTTCATATTTCTATTTGAATACAGTACTTATGCTAAAACTCATTATAACTCTGATTTATCAACGGCTAAAACTAAACCAACAACCTAAATATTCAGCGACTCATTCCATACAGTGTCTGAAGTTCCGCACCAAATTGTCTCTTCCTATGCTCCTCACCATCGCCTTACTTTCAACCTGAAATGATAAGTAAGGGATGAGCTTCCACGTGCTCAGTAAGTAAACAATGATTCAACTAGGTGGACCATAGCATGCAAAAAAATATAACTCGCTTTATATTATAGCAACATTAAGAAATCTAAAATCACAGAATAAGAAACCATCTGTTTAAACCAAATAAAGAACATGGAACAAAACTAAGGCATAAAGTCATTAACACAAAAACCCCAAGACAAACGGTTCCATCCTACATTAGTTTCAAACGATATGCTGCGGTCAGCGTACGAGCCCCCCTGACTAGGGCCCGAAATCCCTCCTACACCCGGGATAAAATAATCATGTGGACGCAAGGGCGCACCACCAGCCACAGTACTGTGCATCAACGTACAAGCCCCGTTGACCAGGGCCCGAAATCCAACTTTCCCCCGTGGATATGGGGCACAACAATCGAATAAACAAACATACAACCTTTTGTTTCATTGTAAACACAACCATTTTCGATGGCTTTCAACATGTTCCATATTCGCAAATACGTCAATTGCCAAAATATTTCAAATCTGAGTTTCTTTGCATTCTCTAAGCAAACCATCAGTCACATGCTAGTCCGGTTTTTAACGAGAAATAAATCACGAAAAGTTTTTCGACAAATTAAGCCAGAGCGGCTAAACATACTTAAAACGGTCAATGCTGATAAGCAACACATTTTTAACAGTAGATAAACATATATGTTGCATATAAAAATACTAGTTGAATCAAGGGTCACTTACTTGTCGCTGACACATTTCCTCGATCCAAAATCTAGTGCGATGATCAGTTGTTACCTTTGACCAATAAAACCGTTAATGCGATTCCTTTCATCTCCATAGCCCCGACTTCATTAGAACCGAAGGGTATCATTGATGAAAATGCAGAATTCCTGTTGGATATTTTCTTAAACAATTCAGACGCCGCAACTGCAACCACACCTGATTCGAAGTACTTTCAATGCCCTTCTTTTTATCTTCGTGTTCTCAGCTTTACGACAACCCGAAGTATCGTCAGTCTCGACAGAACATTCCTGTTGAACATGTCTTCAAGCAAATTCGGTGGCGCAGTCAACTGCCTGACCTTTACATACCCATCCCATATCATGTCTAATTTACCACGTCATTCTTGGCATCTAATCACCGTTGCCGAACATCCCTTAATTCACCCGTTTTAGCAACCACCAAGCAACCTTCACACTTGCCTAATCACATGCACTGAACCCCTACGTTATGCACACTCCCGTTCACCCACAAACATTAATAACATACAGCATCTACACCGCCCACTACGCACATACACATGCATATCTCACGCATGCACAGTACCACCATATGAACAGTGTACACAACCATTCTACACATATACCCACTACTAATCCTTCTTTATGCACAATGTTTGTACAACCATATACCCTTCACCTGTACATACTCACCCATACCTCAACGTACACAACCACGCTCCTCTCGCAAAATACACCTACACAACAATGCCCTACAAACACCCCCTATTACACACTATTGCCCAGCATCAACCACGGAGCATGCACCTTGTATGCCCAATAGACACAGCACCGTCATTAAACCACAACCTGAACCAGACCAATATCGCAACTACACTACCAAACCCTGTTTCATAGTAAGAATCATCAAACCCAATATACCGGTTGCTAGATCCCATAACCAATCTGCCACCACAGGTGCCACCTTTCAACAATCCCACACCCAAATCAACCGGTCCACCACTATTGTCTTTACGATCCAACCCCCAAAATCAGCAACACACCACATTCCACATTACACAAACACCAACATATCGTACCCTGTTACATACAGACGCACTCTGTATGTACACATTATACACAGTTCACATTCATGCACATACAAGCATGCACATGCACCCACCGTACACACACCCGTCGACCCACAAACACCCAACCGATACAATATCTGCACCACACATTATACCAATACACATCCAACACGTGCTATCATGCACACACAACATCCCCATTCATATCTTATTACACACCATCGGCTAACAACAGCCACCCCTATAGCTACCCTTACAAACATGCCTAAATACACGCACCATACACCCACCGTTGCACACATAAACCCACCTAATTTATTTTATTTCCTCCACCGCCATCACTCTGGCTAAATCACCACCACTGCTCAGTCACCAAAATCAGCACAACTCTCAAACACAGGTACTGGACACCCACCGTTGCATATACATAACCCGACTAAAATCAATGCAACCATCGCCGTTAGGCCACCACTGCCCACCAAACCAAAATCACAACATCACCAAACCCTGGTTCACAAACAATTCCACAAAACCAAATTTTCTTTTTGTTTCTTTCTTTTGCCATGGTCATAGATCCCAGCGGCGACGACAATCGGCATGGTTCCGGCGACATGGAAACTGTCCAGATCTGTGGCGGCGCCGGAGTTCATTACAGGTGATGGGCTGCCCTGATATAGGAAAAAAAGACATTGGCTGGCGATTTGGGCTGTCGGCGACAGCAATCGCACAACAGCTTGTAGTGGTAACGGTGCCTTGGCAGCGGTGCGATGGCTGCGGTGCGGTGGTCGCGGAGGCTCGGTGAAGGAAGGCCGGTGGTGAGTCCCGCGGTGGTAGCAGCGACGCGGTGCGTTGGGTACGGCATGACGGTGACGAAGCCTTACGGAATGGACGGTGGCGGTGCTGTGCAATCGTATTGGGCAGGTACAGTTACGGCATTTGGTGCCGTTGGTGGTGCACGTAGGCATCGGACGGAGCTTCCGGTGAAGGCGACTGCTCGGAGTTGATCTCCGATAATTGGGTGTGGCCGGCGATGGCGATTGCACGGCTGTTTGGTTGCTTGGCAGTGTTGGGTAGCGGCGCTTGTTGGAGGCACGCCGGAATTCATCGTCGGTGATGGAGTTGGCCGGCGCTTTGGGCTATTGGCGACAGCGATCTCACAATGGCTTGCGGTGATAGCAGCAACCTGGCCGCGGCGCAAGGGCTGCGATGCGATGGCTTCGTCACGATGGTCGCAGAGGCTCGATGAAGGGGCAGTTCGGTGAAGACGCGGCCGAGTTGATCGCCGGTGGCCGAAGATTTTGCCGGCAGTGGGGTTGCTCCGAGGTGGAAACGGCGCCGCCGCTCTAGGGCCGGCTGCCATTTCTCTTTCTCTCCCTGCCCATCTTCTCTTTCAGTTCCTTTTATTTATTTTTTTTTTATTCTTTTCTCCTTTATTTTTTGACTCCTTTTATCTTATTCCACACACACACACACACACACATATATATGTATATATATCTCAATTTTCTCTAATCTCTCCCTTCTCTCTCTTTTTTTTTTTTGGTCATTTTAAAATGCCACACTTTCTCCATAAATCACCCCATTTGCCATATTTAAATAACCAAAACTGATAATTATATACTAAATCATAATTTAAAAATAATTCTTAAGTTATTTCCCTCACTATCATTAATTGACGATCAGATTGTTCATGTCAATCGTCGTTAAAAACAAAAATATTTTTACTTGTAAAATTTGCCGCTAAATAAGAATAATTAATAAGTAAAGCTGCTAAAATTTTACTAAAATGTTCAAACCTAGGTTCGGGGTATTACAGGTTTATTCTGACCAGCAGGTTCAACGAAACAATGATTGTAGAAACTGAGAGAATTCAGAATGAGAATGAGTTTAGAAGAAGAAATGAGAGTTTCAGAGAGGAATAGGATATCCGAATTAAGCATTCGCACATCCTTTTTGAGGGCCCTGATGCGAGAGATGCGCCCAAGCCCTCTAACGTTCCAAGCATGAATGATCATAGGGGCTTGGGGGACAAGCTTGGACTTGTCACCTGATTTGCAGATTGTTCAGGAAGATGCTTTCAGTGGAACAATATTTTTTCTTGAAAATGAGACATTATGATATGCATATTTATCCTTGATTATATGGAGATAGAAAGCAATCTTATACCATCATATCAAAACATTTTAAATGAATGAATTAGAATGTCTTATTGAAGGCGAATACCCAACTTCTAATATGTTTATATACATATATAGAGGGAATATGTCGCATGTCTCAACTTTAGGTTGCTTATTTGAAAATTACTAAGGATTTCGAAAATCATCAACCGGTACATTAGCACTATTCCAAATTTATAAGCTTTTACATGTACTAGGAGGATGTATGTGAGATGCACGTGTACATTAACTTGTGACACAATAAGACTATTTTATAAAAAAGTCATAACTCCATGTATTCTCTATACCATCGTAATTAATTTTATGTGGTTCAAGTATACATGTTAGCTTAATTGAAGTTAAAAGTGCAAGTTTAAATTGGAATGTATGTGCATATGGATTGATCTAAATGAACTCATTTAAATAATGTTAATAGTCTTCCAGGCACCTTCATCTAGCACAACTTCTATAGAACGTAAAAAGGTGTACGTCGATTTGATACCAATGATAACCTATCTCCCCATCATGGTCTTACCCACCATGCTTTTGAAGTAAAAACAGTTACTTTAGCCTTCTTATTTAGGAGAAGTAGCTGAAGTAGTTAAACCGCGCGGTCCTTTCATGTAAAAAGGGTGTTGTATCACATTCTCGCTTTCAATTGATGCATTTAGTCTAAATTAAAATGTTTAGAGTCTACCGGTCAACAAATTGATATTTAACTTTATGCCAGCATCTATATAGCTGTAATTTTCTGACTTTAGCTTTCAATCGTTTTTTTATACTATTTTTGGTGTTTATATTCATTCTATAGTCCAACTTAATGAACACTATAGTTGTCATGAATGTATCACAATCGTCCTTAATCACCTTATTTATATTTTATCATGTTTAATTTGAGAAATATATTACTATAAGATTAGTATTTAACAAATTTACTCTCTAGAATTGCTGTAGTAAAACGTTAGTGACTTCTAACCTGCTGAACATAAAAAATACCTATCTATTTGCAAATATACGACCATTTTCTAGAATTAATATTGTTATTAGGCATTTCTTTGTTAAGAAAAGGATTAGGCATTACAAAGAAATGCCTAATACTGACAATGATGCTGTCAGTATATTCTAATATCATTACTATAATCTTTTGTCCCCTAGAATGCTTAATTGGTAATTTTCAACCGCCCTGTTACCCGTCACGGGCAAGTGATGAATCCTTTACACCCTTGTTGATATGATGGTAAATGTAATTTAGTTATTGAAAGATGCAATACTAACGTATAAAACAAATAACTAAAAAAATGTAATCACTCGTATTCTTGAAATTAATTTAATTCGTTCTCTTCTCTTTCCGGAAAAATAAAAAGTGGTATAGAGAATAATTTTATAAAAGTTAATTTCTGATTGTAAATACGTATAGACGGTAGTCAAAGGGCAATCCTGCAAACCAAATGGTCCATCTATGTAGTATCCAATTAGGGAGTATCTAAACCGGTAATGACAGTAGAAATAAAGATGAATAAGAAGTGAAGCCATAATAACTTACCCCAGTCAATAGTAGAATGTGTAATTTTCTTGTAAGCATTCATCAACATACAGTGCAATATTTATGTATAGGAAATGATAACTATATCCATTAATCTTTATGTTTAAGATTCAGATTTTCAATAAGCAAAAAAGGTAGAGTCATCCTTAAGTAGAAGGCTGTGTCGATACTTTATTAATAATTATTATAAAAAGTATAATCTTTGTATTGATACTTTATCAATAATTATTATAAGAAGTATAATATTTGTGTCGATACTTTATTAATAATTATTATAAAAAGTATAATCTTTAGACTTTATGAGGGCATAATGGTTAACAACATAAATTTTCATTCTTAACCACAAACCAGTAATAAAGGTGAGAGTACTCCATAATAATAAAAAAAAGGAAAAAGAAAGTTAAGTTGCTCAATATTTAAAAATTTGGGTTAGGAATTAATAACATTTGCATGGACAAGACTATATATATATCACACACATACAGACATATACATAAATATGTATATAGACACACAAATATAATATCATGTCTTAAAGCTAAATATAAGAAAGCTGGAGGACAAAAATAAGCACGTTCAGTTTTTAATCTTTTTTGTTTGTTGAACCATAGTATCAAATTTTCATTGCCAATGTAAAAGGCTAAACTGATTATCCATAAAATATTATGAAAGTAAAATTTATCTATCTTCAGAATAATCTATTGATCATTTAAGAAAAATTAATTACTCTACTTATATCACAAAATGTTATCCTCATCAGGGTTTTGCATGCGCTACTCTATACAAAATATCAAGTTGTAGATAATAATGAACAATATACCCATTAATTTATATTCCCTACAAGAAATGAAGAGAATCTATGTACTAATTGTAGCATTTATGAGTAGTGAAAAAAGTATATTTGTTAAAAAAAAAAGTTCTAGGCATATTAATGATAACGAACAAACATCCATCCATTAATTAATTATCTTTCGAATGACAAGGGAGTGAATTCTATATATAAGAAGGATATTATAGTTTAAAAAATAATTTTTAAATATTTATACTTTTATATGTAGCATAAATAAATAAATAAAAGTACGAGAACGGGACTATCTGTCAAGAGTTGTAATAACCAGTTCAAAGCTTTGAAAAGTGCCAGGAACTTTAAACCACAAAGGAAGAAGAAAAAGCAAATTTGCATGTACTCCTTGAGCAACTTGCATTTGTTAAAGTTAACTTCTTTAGTAGGAGCATAAAGACCGTTTCACTTGCAGCCAAAAGCATGGCTAAGTCATTACAGTTTTGTCCCTACAATACTCGGACCACTACCCTGAGTGGAAGCGTCATACGTAGTTTCATATTATTGGTCCTAGGAAAGTTATTAGCATTCTATAATTGATTGATCGAGAGAGAGATTGAGAGAGAGGGGAGGGGGGGGGGGGGGGGGGCTCGTTTTTCTTTGCTCGGGCTCATAGCCCTGAAAATATCTCAAAACTACTTTCTCAAGCTTGTTTCCGCTTTTGAAAAAACTTGTGATCTGCCATCTTAGCTTGGTCGTGTCCGTAGTTGGGCAACCGTCACCTAATATAAATTAATAACAATTTTCTCAAGTCTACACAATTTGAAGCTCTAACTTGACATGATCTTTTATTTATCTTTAGATCAAAGGTTGTACAAATACAATCTTAGACGACAAATTGATTCACAGATTTATTTATGAACGGGCTCAATTGTCTCGGTCCGACTTTTCACATACCAGTTTTATATCGACAAGTTGATATATCTTTCCAATCAGCGTATAACAAACTAACTCTCTCTCTCTCTCTATATATATATATCACACGTTTTCCCTGTGTAAGCATAGTCGCATGGCATATTTCCTTTTTTTTCTCAACCTTTTACTCCTGCACTTATGAGGGAGGTGGGTCTTTCTATGGCAATAATTGTTGATAAAAAGAGACAAAAAAAATCTATCTGTTTCTTTCGGAAATGGGCTACTAAACAAGAGAATCTATGCGGGTGTCCTCAAGTAGTGGGCTATGGATACGCCACAGCAGCCACTTGTTCTTGATCATTGCACCGTCCTTCGACGGGAGAGTGGTCTGGTCTCCCTACAGGGGCTCCTGTCTTTTTGCTTCCTCCTTCCTATTTTGTCCTGACCTTTGTTTCAGCTCACAGGATCTCGACCATTTAAGATTGCTGGAGAGTAAGGCTCCTTGAATAAGAGAAATGACTAAAGAATATGAAGAATTATTTTGTAACATACCTAACTGTCTTAGATGATACGGATCATTAATCCCAAAACTGTCCTATAATATCTACTTTCTAAAACATTGAAATTTAGATAATTATTCATTGAAATTTGATCAGCTGAAATTAGTTCATAATATACAGAGGTCATCACATCAGTTCTACTGGTCGTGTATTATTAGACATCGGACCCAATTTTTGGAAGGACTGAATTATGCATGAAGATAATGACATTTCTCTGTCATCGAGCCAATACATCAAAACCATATGGAAGAAGCTCTCAGATATTTCTGTTTCAAGGGTGAAATTTACATCATCCTTCCTCTCTTTTTATTTTTTCAGGGTGAACATTACAAATTTCCAAAGCACGTGTTAGAAAATTCCAACAGATCATTCGCAAGTTTGCAATGAATTTTACGACTCTTGTATGAAAATCCAGGCAGAGGCACCCCAATCCCACCCCAAAGACAGAAAACCTGGCCCCTTCGAAGCCTAAGAGGACTTTGTAAATACATGACAAAAATTTATGTCTCTTAGTTTCATAAATAGAGTCCCTAAGTGGCAGTCGAACACTTTGAGACATTTTTAGCGTTCCAAATTGTCGTTTGAGAAACAACGACTTCGGTGTTAATTAAGGACTTGTACTTTGGGAATAAATTTTGCAACAGAAGAGCCTCAAAAACTTTCGAGTCTCAGAACACTTCATTGACACATTTGTGGCAACAGGTGACGAGAAAGGGCAGAGAAGACGTCTTTTGGGGCTGTGGATATATGACATTGTCCTCACATGGCCATGTCCTAGAAAAATCTTGCACTTACACTGGCTAACCACGTGTTGTGTTCCATCATTCATGGTATGAGAAGGTGCTACATTTTGACGTGGTGACCGCACGGCAATTTTCACAACGTTTAGAGGCAATGGCTACACAGTAGAGGAGGACTGGTTGGCCACTGCTGGAGAAGAGACTAATTGCCGACACGGTATAGTGGGAAGCTCAAATTCATCTTACTTGCGCTGTAACCAGTGTCAACCACGTTATACAGTTAGGAGGAACAAGCATATACGCTGAAAGATCCTCGCTTCTTTCAGCATGAAAGGAATGAAGTTGATACTTAGGAGTAGTACTTCTTCCTGATAAGCTAATGTTGGTCATGTTTCTAACTGGAGATATATGCAGTCTTGACGGTAGAGCTCCCATCAGCCAAGGACTATTTAAGGTAATGTTTGACATATATTTTTTTTCTAGTTTTTTTTTTTTTTTCAATTTTGCATACTAAAGAAAAAAAACCCGTTCAACAGACAATTTTGATTTTTTTTTTCCTTTCACTTTTTAAAAATCACTTTTCAAAACAGGATTATTTTTTAAAACTACATTTTGAAGTTTTTAGTTTTGTTTTGAGATCCAACCTTCAAGCTTTGATAAAAGTAAAAAAATGAGTATCATTTTAAGAAAACCCCCTCACACATAGAGCTCCACCACCACCACTACCATCAGACATTTCTTTCCATCAGCCAAATCTACCCCGTCGTTACCCTAGCACCGTTGTAATCTACGAATCTGCCCCTATCACCATCGTCACCCTATCGCCGTCGACAACCACGGGGTTGCCACACCACCGCCACACTCTCGCCACTGCCCACCCATAGATCTGACCTAGCACCGCCACCCTACCGTCATCACCACCTACAGATATGACCTCCCGTCGCCAACCCACGCCTTCGACAACCACTTATCTACCACGCCATTGTCACACTCTCGCCACTACCACCCACCCACAGATCTGCCCCAGCATTGCCACCCTAACGTCATCGCCACCCATGGATCTAGCCCTCCGTCACTATCCCACGCCTTCGACAACCACGGGTCTGCCACACCATTGCCCCCATTCTCGCCACTGCCACCCACAAATCTGCCCTAGCACCACCACCCTACAGTAATCGTCACCCACAGATCTGCCCCCCTTCCCCCTCGCGTCGTCAACCCATGCCTTCAACAATGAATTAGACCTTGACCCATTATCTCGACCCCACTGCCATAGACAATCAATGGGACCTCCAACAACGCCACCACCTCAACACTGTCGCACTACCCACGATTTGCCCTACCGTCACCAATCCACCACCATTGTATTCGATTATGGTGGTGGTGCTGCGAATTGGATAGTGGTGCCACCCACTGATGGTGGTGCTTCAGGAGTTTTGGAAGTCTGTTGGAGAAAAATGATTGGTAAAAAAACTAAGAAACAAATGGAAAAGAAAAAACTTAAAATAAAAACTAACTAATTAACTAACCATTTGTTTCTGCAAAAAAAACAAAAATTAAACTGATTTTAATTTTAATTTTTTTAAAAAATTAAAAATCAAAACTGTAATGACTTCAAACTGACCTAAAGAAGTGATTCCAATTCCAATAGTTAAGCAAACACCACTACCCAACACCTCCCTTTAACGAACTTTAGCTTGTGACACATTGCCACAAAACAAAGTACACCTCTAAATCTTGTTCACGGTTTGACACCTTGAAAAGCATAAGGATGTTGGGAGCTTCGTAAGCTCAACTAAAGCACCGAGTAATAAATTGCAGAATTAGAAGGCAATTAACCCCCATCAAACGCATCACAGGCATAATTAGCTTTTGATGAAATACCTACTAGCCACCGGAGGTGCACGAGCATATGCTAACTAAGGGATGTAAGACACGGTTCCTTTTTTTTTCTTTTCCATTCTTTTTGTCAAGTGACACGATTAGTTAAAGGCCATTTATAATTAATTCTCAAATGTAGATTAAGATTTAATGAGAATCATAAAATCAACTCTAATCTATTTTAACATAACAGATTGAAAGTTATTGGAAATGTTTGGATAAAAAGAGATTAAACTAAGTTTATTATGACAAAATTACCATATAGTGTATTTAAATTGAAAGGGAACACTAATGTTTGTTTATATACGAGGATATTTTGATAATTCTCTTGGTGAAACCTGATTTTTCAGAAATGATTAAAATCAGAATTTAAGAAAATGAAGATTGTAGATATAATCAGTTTTGGCACATTAGAATAGATTTAATGAGTTTACTCTTTTTTGTCGAATACTTCAAACTTGATATAATTTGAATTTGATCAGATTTGACCATTTTAGAATCAATCCCAAATACCTTCTTAGAATTTTTAGTTGACCCAAAACTGCCGTATGCAAGGTTTCAAGAGTGTGAATGTTAGACCCATACCAGAAACTGGTCAGGACGCCAGCTAATCGCAAACAAATTTTGGCAGTAGTACACACATATTTGGGAAGTACATACGAAACTATGACGTTAATATCATTTCATCATAAATTAGAGAAAGATGCGTAGCAAAACATTACCACTAAATAAAAGACTAAATCTCCTAATAAAAACTGGAAGTATCAAGTTTCTCTCCATACCAAGTAAAACGAGAAGAAAGCTTACAACTTCCTACCATCAATTTCCAAAGGAAAGTGCCACAGAATATCCTTCATGCGATATACCACTTGAAGTGCTAAGCTAACAGTTAGCTCAAGTACCTATAACACGCCGATTGATGGTTAGAACAGAGTAAAACCATATAGAACCATCCCACACCAAATAGTATACATGCATACACAAGATTGTAAGGTAAATAATTTTGAGAGTGAATTTCTATATATCTTAGTACCATTATGCCACAATGCACCAGCGGTAGTATTCTGAAAGCAAGTTATACAAAACAATGGCATGAAGATAATAGAGCATTGACTGTAATTGAAAAACTCTCACACTCGTAGAAGCATATAATGTCGAATGATCAAATATAAAAATTAAACAACACAGCAAGAGAACTTGGCAAAGTAGGAAAAAGCAACACTGGAAGTTTGAGAGTTAAAGAGTCCAATATCTCATTATCTTTGGGAAATTGTCCAATTTTTGAAAGATACATAAGGAATAACGACTACTCTGAATCCTCACCGTCTAAAAGACGACAGAAGGGAAGGGTAGAAAAAACTACCTGAAAGTAGATAGAACAAGTATGTATGCCTTCACTAAAGAATGTACAAAACTATGGTTTGGCTGGGCAGGTACAGTAGATTAAAGCAATGCACATCATAGTAGCAGAATTATCTTTCCTAAACTATGTGTCTCATCTGGGAAAAAAGAAGCTGGTTGCAAAGGCTAGGAGAAAAACTCGGTTTGGTTCATCTATATAACTGAAGGAGCATGGATCATCTCATACATGTTGCAGGGACAGCTTAATTGGAGTAGCAGGTGAGGTAGAACAAGCGGGACAACGTGTATAATTAATTGTCGCAAAACCCACGTGCTAAAAGGAATGAGGAATACTAGACTCGACAGAGTAGGGTCTTGATTTAACTACAATTCTAAAAGCCCTACTATGGAACTGCAGAGGTCTTCAAGGAATGTACTACTGCTTAATGACACTCAAGTATGCTAAAAGAATAGCTCTCAGACCCAGCTTTGTTAATGAACTCTTGGGAGTAAAGTCATTAACACACAGAAACTCAGTAAAAGAGAAGGGTCAAACTCGAAGAAGGTAAGCCTGAAAAGAAAACAGACTCCGGGAACAGAGACGGACTCGTGGAATCAAGTCAGCCTCAAGTAAAGACAACCTCGAGTAAAGTCAGCCTCGAGCAAGGCAATGAACTCGAAAGAGAAAGAAATGCATATCTACATTTCGTGATCAGCACAGAAGCTACAACTATGAATACACCCTTGTGTTCATACGATTATTCATTCAAGATCTTTTCATGTAACAAAATATTTTACGAGATCTCGTATGTTCTCCAGTTCTTCAATCATTCTAACCAGTGCTCATTAAGTCAGATGTGAGATTTTATAGTTGAGTCAATACCACCTCAAACCAAGTGTAATGCCCTGATTTTAGAGGGCAGTGACCCTATTACCCTTAGGTGGCACTTCCTACCTACACATCTTTCAGAAGATAGAGAACTGGACCGCAAAAACTCAAAGGGGTAAAGTGGATCATGTTTGCATACACATGATTTATACGAAAGTTCCAAAACTCAACCTTCTAATATAATTTTAGGAAACCCAACAACATTTGATGACACCCAAATTTCAAAACTATCATTAAAAAGAGGGGCAAGTAGAAGCTTAGCCCATCGAATTTTTATAGCCAGAGGGTGCTAATCGACAGGTGGAAAAATTTAGAGATACTTGATCACTGGCAGCAACCAAACAAATCCTCCTCGACCTCTTATTCACTTCCTCGATTACCATCCCTCATACTAAGAAGCTTCAACCTCTCTTCCTGGTCATTCGCTGCCATGATAGCATCTAGCTCCATCAATGGCGTTTCCTTTTTACGCATATAGCACTAATTTGCAACAATATGTCAGCAATATCTAAGGTTATGAATGTTCAAGATAAAACCAAGAAATGCCAACCAACAAAGATTTTAGCCTTTTGCAAAGTAGATAAGCATCAACTCAAAAACACTTCTCTCGACAGAGGACAACCAAATAGAACAGACAGAGAAAATCTATCACCATCATGTTTCCAAATGGAACAATCCTCCTGATCACTAGGACAACTGACTTCATAAACCACACCCATTGACCTCCCAGCCTTGAAACTTAGTTGCAGAAACCTGGCTAAAACAGCAATGCTCGTCCCGCAGATTGTTGCAACGCCAGGCAACCAAGCTTAACACTAAAACCTGAACCTAGACAAAGCTGCCCCCAAATTGGATTCAACAGTTAAAGCCAAACAAGAAAGAAAATCTGGAGCTGAGTGCTTCCTCCCACACCAACTTCCTGTCTAAAATCTCATCAATCTCCCGTTGCATACTACTAATGTAGCTTATAGTTGAAAATCCTTTCATAACATCAAATAAAATATAGTGCCAGCATCCACACAAAATGCTATGTGGCTTTACGATACTAGAGTTTTCAAGAGTCTGATAATTATTTGACTAAAGCAGCGCGTGCAGTACATTGTTATTCAAGCACCACTCTTTCTAATATGCAAATATTTACTGCCAAAAGGCACCAAAAGGGAATGCAATGCATGCATGTAAGAGGTATACAAATAAAAATTTCTACTCTCCAGAAAGCTATCCAAAACTCAAAAAAAGTTTCACCCCAGTAAACCCCCTTGGCCCAACCAAGAAACAGTAAGCAAAAACTTAGAGCCGCCGATGTCTCCAACCCCTCAAAGGCCCGACTGTGCATTTGCAATCATAAAGTCCAAAGCAAACCAAGACGAACCAGGTCCTAGAAGACTAAAGTTAAATCCCATAAAGTACTAGCTACAAGCCAACAAGACTATACCACTTGACCTAAATCTTTCTCCTTTGCCTTTAGATATTGCCAGTCAACACTACATATCTCGATGCTTCAACTTTGTGCCCCACTTTAACACCCTGCTTATAAATATATTGCATTCAAAAATAAAACACTCACTAATGCCTAACATAAACATGCATGTGCCAAGACAAAAATCATAAACCTGTTTTCCAAACAAAAATGACGACTAAATAACAAATACAAGACGTATAGGTAAACAATGCAAATATCCGCAGTTAATTCCAAGGAGTGAGTAACCTAAGAGCTAAAGAGTACGGGGATAACTGGCTAATATATTTGGTTGAAGCTGGCAACACAATTAGGACAGGCGAGTTTGAGTCAGGGCTAGACATGCAAAACCAGACCTCATACTAATGTCCATCCATTCCAAGCTAATTTGAGTTGCTCAGATTAATCTTGAGGGATGATCTAACATCAAAACTCAAAACGAACAATATTCTACCAACTTATGTTGGGCTAAGAGGCAACAAGCAAAAAGTTTCGTTAGGCAGAGTACTTTTTTTTTTAATATAAATCACTTTACTCAGGCTAAAGAGTAAAACTAGCATGATGTGAAATTGAGTCTTGCAACTCTATCTATTTAAAACAAAGTCGGCAGTGCTCATTAAAGGCACTTTCATATTCGGTCTAATAAAGTGGATGGTCTGGAGAACTCACTGGTGGATGATGTGAAGGCAAGTATCGTGGGGTTCTATTAGCGGTTGTTTGCCTCGGAGCATCAGTGGAGGCCTAAGTAAGATGGTTTTGCTTTCATTAGCCTCGATCAAGTTGCTAGTGCCTCTCTTGAAGTCCCTTTTACTGAAGAGGAAGTTTTAGGGGCTTGAAGGAGATGTGCGGAGATAATGCGCCTAGCCCATATGGGTTTGTATGGCTTTCTTCCATTCCTTCTTTGAGGTTGAGTCTTTCGAGGGAGTCTCAATGCCACTTGATCTCTTCGATTCCTATAAAAAGAGGTGCTACCAACATTAGAGATTTCAGGCCTGCTAGTTTTGTGGGCTGTGGTCATACTGAGATTCAGCGGACAGATTGCATAGAATCTTAGCAAAATATTATCTCTTAATCTCAAAATGTTGATCTGATAAACTGGCGTGCGCTTACCTCTTGGAGATTGACTCCAGTTTTTGTTGGGAAAGGCAAATCTTGGATGCAGCTTTGATAGCCGTGTGGTGATTCTCAGGTGAGGAGTGGGTTTTGGGGTCTCATTTGCATGCTTGACCACATGTTTGTGTTCTTGTTATACTTACTGGAGCGAGTTATGGAAGAAAGTGGAGGTCATAACAGAGTGTTGCCGTCCACTGTACGTTACTCTATCTTGTCACCCCATTTTACTCTTTCTGAGGCATTCGACAGGTAAATTCACTATCCGTCTATCCCCTTTATTGTTTCCTATTCTTATGGAGGCTCTTAGCAGCTTGTCAAGCAGAGGCAGGGATTTCTTTAAGAGCCTTTAGAGTTCGGGATCATCAGTTCTGGTGGTGTTGTGCCTCACTTGTGTTTGCCGATGATACTATAATTTTCGATGATGTGGATGATGATCAGCCTCATATCTGAGTTTCTGAGTTTCTGGTTGAAAGATGATGATCGGCTTTTTCCTGTTGAGGAGGTCCCCCATAAGCAGTTATTTGTTCAGTCCACTGGTTGTAGAGTGGGGAGCCTCCTTACGACCTATTTGGTTCTTCCTTTGGTATCTTATTCAATGAGTTGGGCTGCTGAGATCCTGTGGTTAAGCGGTTCGAGAGGAGGTTGGCAGGTTGGAAAAATCAGTATCTTTCTAAAATAGGAGGTCTTACTTTTGTTAAAAGCGTGTTATTCTTATCCCTGCTTCTGCTGCAGAGAGGCTGAAAAAGCTTGAAATCTTGTTGGGAAGGCTCGACGGAAGATAGAGAATAACAGATGGTCAGTTGGAATGTGGTTTCTACAGAGTTTCAGCATGGAGGGTTAACCTAGCTCTTCTTGGCAAGTGGTAATGAAGGTATTTAGTGCAGAGGGACGCGTTATAAGGACGGTTGTTTGTCAGTAAGTTTTGCATGGAGAGGGGGTCCCTGGGATCCAAGCAGGTGATGAGAGCTTATGCCTCTATCCTTGGATTGCGATCAGTAAAGGATGGGACAATTTTTACCATTTTATACAATTATCAATTGGCCATGATTCCCCAGTACGGTTTTGGATTGCATCTTGGTGTCGTGATGAGGCCTTGTCTATGCTTTCCCCACTTTGTAGTCACTGGTGACTGACTCTCAACCAAGAGGCTATGGGTATCTGATGTTCTTTTGATTTTCGCAGCGGGTCCTTGAAATCCAGCATTCTATAAGAAGCTTTCAGGACTTGAATAGTTACAATTGTGAACCTCCTTCAACATCGTTATTGGGTGCAAATTGGTATGGAAGGAGGAGACTGAGTGCTGAGGAAGGGAACGTCTAAAGGACTGTTCTCGTTTAAGTTCAACTACTCTTTTGGAGACCCTCTATCCTTCTTAAGGTGTGTTTCCTTGGTTGGGAATCCTTCAGAAATGTTGTTGCTACAAGTAACAATCTGAGGAAGAGAGGGAGATAAACATTGATTGGTGCTACATATGCAGAGGTGCCAGAGAGTCTATTGAACATTTGCTCTTCTATTGCCCTGTCACTAGATCTCTTTGGGACTAGGTGTTCAGCCTTCTTTGCATTCACTGGGAGATGTGCCTAGATCGATGATGAATTTGACGAGATGTTGGTCCCTGTACAAAAGACGGAGGAGGAGACCAAGTTTACGGGGTATGACTCCTTTTGGTGCAATTGGTTAGAAAGAAAAAGACGGGCATTCGCGAGTGAGGAGATCATGTTAGATCAACTAAAGTCTTCTTTCCTACCGAGCTTCCTGTGATTGATTGATAGATTGATCGACGCCCAAATAACGCGGTTCCGATCTCTCTCACCAGATCGGGATAACCTCTTCATCCATTGATCAGCTGACCAAGCCCCACTATTCACTCTCTTTTCTTGGACTAAGGGGTCTAACCCCTTTGAAGCTTATTGTTAGTGTTTGGACAAATTTGTAGAGTGTACTCGTTTGAGGTTGTACCTTTCTTTTGGGATTGTGCCCCGTTTGGCACATTTTGTTCATAAAACTTCACTTATCAAAAAAATAAAAATTAAAGGGCTAAATTAGAGATCCTATTGATTAAAACATTTAAAAGACAAAACTTTAAAAAAATACCAGGTAATAGGGATGAAACAAAAGAAAACATTAAGGATGTTCAATAAAACCTAGGGCGTCCTTACCAAGGTTTCATCGGATAACCAAAATGCTTTTCTTTGTCGAAGACAGAGAAGAGTGAGTGAGAATGGGTGTGCATCCATGTGCGTTTCAGAGAGAGAGAGAGAGAGGGGGCAAATATCACCTCTGGTAAACTGGAAACACTCAACATATCAAGCTAGATTGGACGTTGGAAGAGAATTAGCTCCACTAATGATCAACTTCGAAAAGGAAGAACAATATATTCAAGAAACAGGCATCTCTGGTGCAAATAAATTTGTCACTTAAGTACAACTTCAACTTATTTTTGATTAATCAGTACCCAGATCTTGCTTTCTACACAAGGTTTTGCAAGTTACAATTTTGTACCCCACGTTTCCTAAGTGCATCATAGTCAATACTCAAAGTACCTTCGGCGCATCAATCATTACCTATTCAAGTACCCAGTGTCCGCGAACTTACCCGAGAAACATGAAGTACTAGGATTACCAGAATGAAACTTAAGCACATTAGGGCACAATTTGCGAATCTGCCAAGAACTTTATCTGCTAAAGTCAATTTTATAACCACCCTTTAAATCTTAGCATAGCCACCAGATTTGCCACTCACCCTTTTACTCTTGTCACACATTCACCTTGCCTATTTAAGGCAGCCTTGAATCGTTGACATGATGGACAACTTAATACAATGTAGTCCATTGGATTCCCCAGTTCTTTTACTTTCCTCTCTGTCAATAGACAATTATATTAACCTTGGTATCTCGCCTAACTCAACAAATCTTACCAATATCAAACAAACAATAACCTCTAATAACTACGTAATATCGCTCCTATAAACTAGAACAAGTCACCACACTACTTTACTAATAGATCCAACAATAATAGGGTACATTCTATACAGTCAGCCATGGTGCACATACACTTACAGTTGCCAAGGAGTTCTTAGTTAAAACAGAATAAAATTACCAATGAGCAGGTGTAACTATTACTTTAGTAAGGACTCACAAAGAAACAAAATTAGCGATCTGGACAAGTGCGGCAAAAGAAGGTACCCTGAGACAGCTCGCAGCAAGCACGCACCTCGACGGCAATGTGAGACGTCAGGCGAGATGCAGCCACCACGCTGTGCAGCGGCAGCAGCGACTGAGTGCACCCTATGACTCCTCCAATAGTCCTTCAAACGGAAAATGAAGTTCAACAACAAAATGAAAGCACATTTATTGCAAATTACTCCTCCTCTCCGTTAAATTTCTCCCTTTGATTTTTCACAAACTCTTACCATAGATTTAGTACATGCAGACATCAATTTTACTCGTTATTTACCACTTGACATGTCAATGATACTTATTTTATTCTATCTATCGTATGTACTTATTTAATGCAGTCCATTATTGGATATTAAAAGGAAAATTCAATAAAATCAAGGTAGTTTAACACCGTAGAAGTGGAGGCTGGAGAGTTAACCCGATATTGGCTGTAGTGAGGAGGCGGCGAGAGTTAAGGCCGCTGCCAAGGGCTGGCGGCGGACGGAGGCGGGGGAGGGACGGGGCTGAACGGACGGCCGATGCTCTGGCGGTGGAGATGAGTGACCTTGAAAGCGATCCATAGCGCGAAGCCATCGTTCCCTTTCTCTGCTCTGCCCAGATTCTCGGGGTTTTGGCATTTGAGGTTTTGGTAAAGGGCCTAGAGTGAGGTTGGGCTGGCCCAACTGCACAATTTAGAAACTCACTGAATGTAACGAGATCGAGGTCTTTCTTTTTGGGCTACTTAAAGAGGCCTGGGATAGATTTAAAGGACTCGGCCGACTAATTTCGGCCATGACTTAAATTCATTAATAGCTGGGAGATTTGATGGCAAAGGTATAGAGAGTGTTTGGGATTGATTATGAGATGGTCAAATCTGATTTAATCTAGATTAAATTAAGATTATGGATATTTGACAAAAGAGATTAAGAGATTTAATCCATCTCCAAAAGCTAAAAACTGATTTAATCCATAATCCTCAAAAGTGAGGATTATGAAATAATCACTTTTTTCATAATCAGGTTTGACCTTCTAATTTACCATCCTATCCCCATATTTTTTACAAAAAGACCTCTCATACCCATTAATTAATTAGATAGTTTTTGAAATTTATCTCTTCTTCTATTGCTACTCTTCTCATACGGCTAAAACACATAGAGGGACACATCCGCTCTCTCCCTCCACACCATTTCTGTAAGTTTTTCTATCTTTTAATCTTTTCTTCTATTTTATAGTGTACGAATAAAAGTTTTGTTAACGTTGTTTGTATATTAAAAAATTGTTTATTGAGTGTCCTCTATGGTCATTTTGTCATAGTGAAACTGATTTAAGTACTTTTTATCCAAATATTTTTTATATATTTAATTCAGTTTACAACTATTTTTACTAAACAGCAAACTGATTCTAATTAAATCAGATTTTGAAAACTGATTAAAATTTAAGTTGAATCTGTTTTTTTTAATCAATCCCAAACGGGCTCTTATTTTATCTTGAAAAAGCTATCGACTAATACTTTGCTATATAAGCCTTGTGAATTCCTCTGCTCGTAGTCAATTGATTTTGTATTGAATGTTTTCGTGTAGTATGAAAACGAGTTGAGTCAGGTCCAACGGTTAACTAAATATTTACTATCATTCAATTTTATTCGTCAATGTGTTCGATCCACTCAAAAGAAATCTGGTCATAAAGTGGTGCATCGAGATCTAATCCCATGTCGGAAAAATATTAACCAGTACTTTAGTATATAAGCATTAAAGCTTCTGCCCTCGAAGACTTATAGAATAAAATATTAATTGATATTTTTTCGATGTGAAATTACATCTCAACATATAAGTCAGTTAGTTATTTATATCTTTCTCCCCACCTCTCCACAATATAATAGCAAACCATCGGTGGTTAGCGGTTTAGACCTACTAATTAACTTATGTCAATTCCCACACCTTGCGTCATTGCCCTCGCTTCCATAAACCTTTGGACACTGCAATATTAATCCTTGGCAAGAATATGAAGCAGCAAGAAACCAGTTACTCCAGCAAAATAATTTCCTCATACGGTGGATAAAAGTAAGAGACTGGGCATGCAATGGGGGAACCACGGTAAGCCCCCTTCAACTATGTCAGGCTTTCAGGGTCTACCCCCTCATGTATCAACTATAACAACTGGCCCCACTCAACTACAAAAGCAGTGCAACACCGTCTTCCGTTATTATGCATGTCACACATTTTAGGATTTCTAATACTGCACATTTACGCATGAGCCAACTACCATTAATTTATCTCTATACTTTTGGTTTTCTAACAAGCCTCGAGGTCATTTTCCATCGGCAGTAAAACATTACAAAACGAATTTGAAAGTGAAGATTCAAAAAAAAAAAACAAACCAAAGTATTTGTAATTTGCATACGAAAGGAGTAATAAATTAAGGCAACTCTAAGAGGACATAGGTCAAAGTAATTTGTAAGTGAGTTATGATATACTAACAAAATGTCCCAGTATTCACACGACTGTTTTTGCTTTTGTAGTAGCACATTTGCACAAACCAATGCACGGGAAACAGAACAGGAAGCCCCATTACAATAACTTTGTATGTCACATCACAACCAGAATCGTCCCGTATTTATTGACCCCGTCAACTTGTTAAGCCTCATTTCCTGAAGTGCCAGGTGAGCTTTTCATCTTTGAATTCAGCTTTAGGGTTAATGCTATTTTAGTAGACTTTTATAGTGCTCCATCATGACCTTTAATTACGGGCCATTTTTGGGGATTCCCCCCCTCCTCTTTTACTCATAAAAGGATAGAGCTAATTGGCTTATAATCTTTACATGTCAATAAAAATTACAATTATGTTTTTATCTAATAAATTAGTTTCTTCTTTTTACATACTAATCGATCGTTATTCATTAGGGAGGAGAAAAGAAAAGATAAATCATTTTGTATAAAATAATTTCTAATATGAAAAGGTAAATTATTAATGAAAAAATGTGATGGTTGCGAAAGAGGTATGTAAAATTTAGGACCATTAATTATTATATACGCGCATTGAACTAATTTTTTCTTTAAATTTTAAAATTTCAAAATCTAATTTTAAACTTTGAGATGTCCAAATTCCGGAGATATCTAGACTTGGAAACTCTTTTTATTTCCGAAAAATTCAGTCCAATTTGGGTCACAAATTCAAAGACAAACATCCTCTAATTAAGTAATCCTAACAAGGAAACGTTCCATAACAAGAGTCCATGAATTACGAAATGTAACAGTAAAAAGTAAAGAGAATCACGGGAAAAAGCGATTTTTGTGTTATTCGAGCATGACAATGTCGGTGAAGGGAAGGTAAATGGTCGTCACCACTAGCCGGTACAATCATGTAGCTTCTACCAGTAGTTCTTCTCCCTACTCCACTGTTACCACTCTGCAACTCTGGAGTACGATGTTTCCCACCTTCCATCACTCCACATGATGCTCAGTTCATGATTATAATCCAACGAAAAGAAGCCAGAAGCCCTAAAAAATGATTAAAACCGCTTTCAACTCAGTTCATGCTCACGTCATCCTATACCCTCGTTTATCCATATTTATCACCGTTCTCCTCTTCATCCAGCTCCTTGTACTATTCATTTCTCGTGTTCCGCCGGTATCTTTACCCATCCGCCCTAGCACCCAAACTCCGGCAGCTCCCAGCGAATGTGGGTCCGGCAGGGTGTACGTGTACGAACTGCCAACCATGTTCAACGAGGATTTGGTTGGCAGCTGCGATGATTTAGACCCGTGGCACTGGCAGTGCGGCGTCGCTTCTAACGGCGGGTACGGCCGGAGCGCCGCCGAGTATGCCGGAACCGTGCCGGAGAGTCTACTCCCGGCTTGGTACCGCACTAATCAGTTCTCGTCGGAGATCATATACCACAACCGGATGTTGAACTACAAATGTAGGACAATGGAGGCGGAATCCGCTACGGCGTTCTACATTCCGTTTTACGCTGGACTCGCGGTCGGGAAATATCTGTTCTCTAATCATACGGCAGAAGAGCGTGATTGGCATTGCGAGATGTTGCTTAAGTGGGTCCACGAACAACCGTATTGGAAAAGATCCAACGGTTCAGATCACTTCATTGTTCTGGGTCGGATTACTTGGGACTTTCGGCGGTTGACCGACCCCGAAAAACTCTGGGGGTCAAGCTTTCTTAACATGCCGCTGATGCAGAACGTCACGCGCCTCACGATTGAGCGAGCCCCGGGGGACTACTACGATGTCGGAGTACCTTACCCCATCGGATTCCACCCTCATTCCGACAATGACGTCAGCCAATGGCAGAGCTTTGTTCGTACACGCAACCGCACCAGCCTCTACAGCTTTGTTGGGGCGTCACGTGGCGACACAAAGAATGACTTCAGGGGCTTCCTACTGAGTCACTGCCGTAACGAGTCTGACACCTGTAGGGTCGTGGACTGCGCGGTGACTCAGTGCTCGAACGGCAGCTCGGCGATTCTGGAAGCCCAGTTGGCGTCCGAGTTCTGTTTACAGCCGAGAGGGGATAGCTTCACGAGGCGGTCGGTGTTCGACTGCATGGTGGCTGGTTCAGTACCGGTTTTTTTCTGGAAGCGAACCGCTTATGACCAGTACGAGTGGTTCTTGCCGGTTGAACCGGAGAGCTATTCGGTTTTCATTGACTACAGTGATGTGTTGAATGGGACTTCAATATGGGGAGTGCTGGGAGGGTACAGTAAGGAGGAAGTTAGGAGAATGAGGGAGAGAGTAATAGATTGTATTCCAAGAATTGTGTATGCAAAGCCCAGTGCTGGTTTGGAGAACATTAGAGATGCATTCGACATTGCTGTTGACGGGGTATTGAGGAGGTTCAAGGAGAGGCGACAGATAGCCGATGAAAATGGACTGCAATTATGACGTACAGTTTTATCAGATAGAACAACGTTGTTACATAGATGATTATAGAATTGTTACCGAGATTTATTGGCACACCGATATCGTTGTAGTCCCCCGGGGCTCGCTCCATCATGAGGCAGGTCCACGGGTAGAGGCCGGCAAAAGCTTCGGCAGCTGCGAGATGCACCGTCGCGACTCATGCAGGCAACTTATAAGGATTCATATTGGTCAGCTGCTGGGGTTGCTATCGTACAAAATTTCGAATATACACAGTGGCGCGGGTTCCTTTATGACCTTGAGTCAAATTATTGTAAATCCTTTTAGTCAAATGGACTCTCTCTTTTACATGGAATATCTACGTTACACTGCCTTTGAGGTGCAGTTGGAAAACATAACGGCAACGATATCAAGGCAAGTTTCCATTCTGACAGTAAAATACCCCAGAATAATATAGGAGAAGAAAAGTTGAAACAAAATTTAGGATGCCAATAGTAGATTGGCCATTGTAACTATTACAGAAGTAAGAAGGTTACGCAGAAAAGAAATAAAAAAAAAATGGATTCCTATAAAAGGTGTTTTTTTACTAAGTTTAACATGAAACAAAATCACCCAGCTAGCCAGCAAATTCCCCTTCTACCCCCTTTCTAAGGTAAGATGCAAAGACCAAGAAATTAGCTAAAGCCTACAAATAATGAATAGGAAGAGTGAACATTCAATTCAAACCTAAAGAGGAAATTTCACCGTTACATTCTGAAATCTAAAACACAAACAGTATTGTTGCTAGTAGAGGCAGCAATTCGGTCACCTTCCTTGTTCCAGCTGACATCAAATATGCTCCCATTACCAATATACGTTTTGACAATCTTGCGCTCTTTCACTGACCATACATGCAGACGTTTATCTAAAGATCCACTTGCCAGGTACTCGCCATTTGGGCTGAAGGCAAGAGCGTATAGAGAATCACTAGCATACAATCAATATAAACTCGTTAAAGCCAACTACAAGTATGCCAAGTAACAATTACATACACACAAGATAAAAATGGCAGTACTGCCAAGATAAAAAGACGAAATCAGTTGCAGAGTATATCAATTCAGTCAAGAAGAAAATATTTTTCCCGACATTATCATCAAAAATTATGTCGAACAAATAAGCATCACAACCCCCAACCTTCATCTCTCTGCCTGGTGGTGCTACAATTCTAAATTGGGGTCGGACATGGATGGACACTAACAGTTGCACCATATAACAGAATAACAGCCTCAGGTACAACAATAGGAGTTCAAAGCATGGATTATTTCATCAAGGCAACTAGGTAGATAGCTACTTAAAAAACTACAGTTAGCCATGACAGTAGCATAAAACTGCTCCATTTTTGTTTTCCCTACATAGCATTAAGAAAACACTAATTGACGTAACAAAAAGCCATAAAGCCATGACATGATCCAGAAGCCATCTAAGATATGACAGCAGATCCATTTAGTGGCTCATAACAGAAGTGATTAAGCAACAGCATAGATCAATTTCCCAAACAAAAAAAAAATGGTACCTGTGGCCATCAAAGCTGCAGAGAAGTTTCCCAATCTCAACATCCCAGAGCTTCACTGTTGAGTCGAATGATGCACTGGGAACAAGGCAGAACAACAGCTAATTTAGAGAACATGACAAAAAGATGAGCCATAAAGAAAAGATGACATCAGTCGAGATCTCGCCAAGGCAGTGAGTGCTCAACTAACCTTATATACAATAGTAGCTCACTCGACTCACAGAAATTATAAATGCATAAAGGTCGTTCAGTTATTTCCTAACTGGAAAAATCTACGGAAGGTCTTCTATCTGTAATCATGAGGATTCAGAATCAACTCTCTCTATATACAATATCTTCTAACCGCACTCCTAGGAGACTAACTTGCAACCCATCTGATCAACAATGCCTAAGCAACACTGAATTTTGGCATGCTAAAGAGTTAAAGTGAGTAATCTCGCACAAGACTGTACAGATTATCTTCCATTCAGTATTGAGCTGGTAAAATTGCAGTCTCAACATTGGCTCATAATGTTTCCCTAGCCCATTTTCCCCTCTTCCTCTCTCTTCTCTCGATGTCAATTGATGTCTCAAACTGATCGACCATCTCCATCAAAGGCCATATATTTGTTGCTCGATAATTTGGCAACAATACAAGGTAAGGTCTTCCTTTTCTGTGAGGTATGATTTTATGATTTAATCTTCTTCCTTAAATATGAACAAGAAAAAAATTATAAAAAAAATATAAAAGAGCAAGCCACATCAGGGCTCCAAGGCAAAATTCCTCCACATTGTCTACAAAAGCCACTGCTGAGCCCGGAAACTCTTTAAGGTAGATGAAACGAAAAAGGCAAGAACAAGGGTACGGTACACAACATGCAGTTTGTTCTGTACAGAGATACAAAAAGGTGGGCCCAACCTGGATCCTACCTTTGGGTCCCACAGGTGAATCCCACTTTTCGGCTTATTAGGCCTACGTACCATGCCATGTCAAACTTTACCAAATTTCACAGAAGAAGAAGATAACATCAACAATAAGTCTAACAAATGGCTACTGGAGATTAAACTTCAACTTTTCCATATAAGCGCAATAACATGAAACAAGGACAGATAAGTTGGTGACAGATAGTGAGAACTGAGAAGTGATATGAGGAAATTCATGACATTGAGCAAAAGTAATAACATGGCTCCCATTCTTCAAAATTATATTCACTTTTGCACTTTTGCCTGAAGTTAAATTTAGGAGAAGCATTTCGATCAATAACATTTGATTATGGTATTTGTAATTCCCATGTTAACCTTGAGCTATTCAACTTACAACACTTCTCAGAGCGCAAAACACATTATGGGACATTCCAAAACAGCAAGGAAACTAATCTAGGTAGGTAAAGAGTACTATGAAAGAAAAGAAAGAAATACGTAATGAGTGGTGACAGTGGATGATAGTGGTGTGGACAACAATGGTGGATGCTGGTAACGAAGTGGTGCTACTGTTTTTTCAGGCTATAGCAGCATTAGAGAAATTGCAGATTTTATTCTTAAATGGTCTACATGACTATTTACCGTGCTTTGCTGTTGAGATTGACAAACCATCCTTTCACACTAACGAGCCTATAGAGGCATCCTCGGAGTCAGGTTATTCTGATATAGACAACGTTTGGAGAACGGATATGGCAAGTGCAGGATGTAATGGGATCTGTGGATCCCAACCCAAATTCAGAGAAATGATGACCAGAGAAATGATGGAACAATGGCAAAGGCAGGTTCAAGGCAACATTAAAATCCCAGTTAACTACTAAAGATGAAACCTAAACTTAAAGTTGACCGCACAGATCACTTAATGCAGGCTATGCCCAAGTCAAAAGTACTGAAAATTCAGTTGGACAACATAAGCTCATCTTTGGTGATGCTCAGGAGCAGCATACCTTGCCAACAGCAATGGCTGGTTAGAATTGTTTGTTCCTGATCCAGTGGGACTCCATCTAATTGTATATATCTCCTGTAAAAAATTCCTTTAGCAACAACCATCCAAAGATAAAGGAGTACGATACTTCTGTAAAAATAATGATAACTTCAGCAGGGAAAATCGGCAGCACCTTCTCATGACCCACAAAATTATGAACATACGTCTGGTGCTTCATACTCCATATCTGCATATGCGAGAAATTGCAATTAAAGCTGGTATACTTGACGAGAAAAAGTAAGACCACATGGGACATGATGCATAACTCGCCAAAAATTACCACTTGTAATTTTATCCAAAATGATGTCGTGCCACTCAATAAAAGAAACTGAGTTGAGAGGTAGCAAAAATAACCTTTGCAGTTTTGTCATCAGAACAAGTGGCCAACAATGAGCCAGTTGGATCCCATTTGACACAATTAACTTCACCCTGCAACCACATAAACAAGCTCAAATAAGTTTTCAACAATGTCAAATTTCCGAAGTCTCAGTTCATAGGTGTACAATAGGCCTTTTCCTTTGACCAAATTACACAGCATTTGAACATTCTTGATTTACTGAAAGCCAAATCAGGAACTTACAGCAAAAAAACAGCATTTTATTCCTTTTTAAGTAGATATAAGCAGAGTAAAAAGTCAAAAACCTAAATGATTTTAAGCTTCTGAGGTTTAAAGATTAGCCACAATCCTAATTTAACAGACATGAGCTCAGATAATTCAAATTAACGAAACATTTTTTTTAACTAAGCAGTAGAATAATAACAACTTCTACGTAGAAGTGGACTAAGAAAATTCTGTAATTTAAGATAGTTCTATGCAAGCCAGTGACAAATTTGATTCAAGAATAAACCTTATGCCCAGAAAAAGTTTTAATAGGAAGCGTCTCCCCAATCTTGCAAACATAAATTGTTCTGTCTGAGGAGCTTGTTGCAAATGAGACATTGTCTCGCCAATCAACGTCAAGGGTTGGACCTGTAGGTGTACATACTTCAGTACTAACCAAGACTACTCTTCAGCAGGAAAACAAGAAAACGACAACACCACCTAACACTGATAGACGAAATGAGCACCTGAATGAAATTGAAATTGTTGTTTAACAGCACCAGCCTTCACATCCCATACGATAGAAGTGGTGTCGCAACTTCCAGTAAGAAGATAATCACCCTTCTTATTCCACTCTATAGACAATATAGGTCCCTTATGTTTCCTTAAAGAACTCCTTAGTTCACCTGGGCAAAGATAACACCAGAAGACATGCTAAGCAAGTCAAAAGAGCCCATGAAACGTAGACGAAGGTAACGTTCAATAAGATGCAGATAGAGATAGTTCCACAAGACAAGAGCAAGTATATCATGCCCTTTAAGCATAAAGACAAGGAAAAAGTCATAGCTCTTCTTCACAAGAATTTCAGCTTTTGCTTCTCTAGAGCCCAACAAAATCAAATTGCAGTAGTTTTGCAATATGTGTAATCACGAAGTTATGCACCCATAAACTCCTACGTGCAATGATCAAACAAAAATGTAGGTCAGTGGTTTTTGAAACTTTGAAGAAGAATCAAGATATCTCGGCTGATCCAAGTAGCCAATGACTCATGCAGGACAAGACAACAACATACTAACCAAGTAACCATACATTTGAACAGACCACTGAGGGCCTCAATCAGCACTGAACCCCTCAATATCCTTTGCCTGCCAGCAAAATGAAAACAAGAAGTCTGTGCACCTCTTTTAACATAGTATAAATCCTAGTGCAAGGTTTCTATAGTATTGCAAGATTGATGTCAGCACAGGTTGTCTATGAGTGAGCCACACTTTAATAATAGTCTGACATGAAGCTCAAAATAGAGCTCAAATATTTAATCTGAACACAGGAAACACCCATGGTTCATGGATTGACTATTAGAAGTTAAAGCAAGCATAATCAAGGTGATTACTTTTACCAGACGTGCATATACCTTAAGATAAAGCACTTAAATGCATCAATACAAAGATAAATTAATAAATAGCTAGATAGTCCTTAATCCTATCAAAGATAAGGACACGCACGAAGAGAAGAAAAGCATATATACAAAAGGACTTTTCCATATCAAATACGTCTGTGTGAGCCAAAACTACAACAATGTTTTTACTGACGAATGAAAAAGCAGCTAACCAGTTGTGCTCCAAATTCTAGCTTGCCCATCATATGAACCTGTTGCAAGAAGCGTACCGTTGCCCTGTATAACATATCGTGCAATATGATTACTTTTTAATAAGAGGAAAGAACAAATAAGAACCCACGAGAAAGCATGGGAAGCATATGCTTAGAACCTTGAAAGATCTTTCTAGGAACGCATCTAAGCAAGGCAGTATGTCACAACTTCGCTATATCAAAATAAGTAAGAAGGTGTGGGGGTTGACCAAAGATGCTTTTCAATGAAAGCAGAAATATATGAATGCTCCTTTTTCTTTTGGGGCACAAAAGCAGTTTATTCAAGACCATTTCAACATCGGACATATAGGCAGCAACAGTGTCTGGAAGGAAGTCAACCGTCACACAACAAAGAATGCTCAGGAGGCATAAATTTTTAATTCACAGCATGCTCTCATCATCTCTATGAAACTATCAGTGTGCCATCGCATGTCCCCCCTGTACCAACACCTAGTTTGGCTAGAACTCACAAGCTCTAACACGATTAGCTTCTAAAATCACAACTAGCTATCCGGTGTCAAATTTCACACTAATTACTAGAGCCCGATTCTATAATCATTCGGAGAAATTAAATAGAGCTTTTTGTTACTGCGATCACCAAAGCAAGCAAAGTTTTATTTTTTCGCTTAGTAAAAAATAGTCCAGAAATCAGCAACACGCACATTCCAATCAAGCGTTGTGACATCTTCGTGGTCAACCGTTTCACACATCACATGCTTGAGTATAACCACGTTGGGAGAACCATTTTGCAAAGTAGTTCCAACTACTCTGTCCGCAACTGTCCAGATCCGAGCAGTTGAATCTCCAGACCTGGATACACATACAATAATAGTAAGAAGTTAAAGACTAGAAAGATATCACTACAAGCTGGGTGACTTAACATGGGGTGAAAATGCCATAGTTACTGCTTAAACTTTTTAACCCACAAATTTGGAGTATCCTACTTTCACGCAATTCACAGAAGAGTTTGCGTAGAGCCGGATCTAAGCATTGGTTTCATATGGATTACTTGGGCTGCAAATTTTCCACCACGTCCCTCGCCCCATTTTGTGTATACCGACAAGTTGGAAGGAATAAAGATGAATAAGGGCAACAAGGAGATTTGTCGATTTCTCTTTGTGCATGAAATTTTCCCACAAAAGATTACCAGATCAAATTGATTATTCCGTCAATGATGATGAGGAGATTTCATAAGGAGGACTTTTTTCAGATATAGGAATTAAATATTCAAGCAAAAATCACATCTAACTTATCGTGGGATACCATATCACCCTTAATGTATAGGCACTTTCTATGATGAAACGACAATCTCGAACATATCCCACAGGATATCAATTCCTCCCTTATCCCACCTTATGGTATCCACCTATCTTGTCCAGCCCTCCAACGCAGCTAATGTTCACCCATCAATTTACTGTTTTGCATCAGCAATCCATCAGTCCAGTATATTGCAGATACGTAAATACTAAAAGAAAAAATTATGCATTCACCTATATGGTGAAGATGCCGAAGGATAACCTTACCACAGTAGTTGTGATATGACAAACAGCTCAAAACAAGTGCCCGCAGAAGGCGAAGACAATAAAGGGCTATATGTGGTAAGAAATCAGTACTAAGGCATCTGACAACAGATAGTAACCCACCCAGATGCAATAAGTGAGCCCGCTGGACTCCATGCACAAGAACAAACCTACACAAAAAACGGAAAAAGAAAGCACGTTACTTCAAGTGAACCCTTTTCTTATGCCCCAAGGGAGTGGGAGGGAGGGCCCACGGGGTTGGGGGGGGGGGTGGAGATTGGGGATGAAGACCAGAGACATGCTCAAACCTCGGAAGTGTGCCCTTCCAGGATCATCACATCTGAACTAGGGAATCCACAAGTCTGAGAAGGTGAGGTGGAGGAGATATCCATTTCCATTGGTTCAGGTCCTATAACAGAGGTAGTGAAAGTAATTGTCATTAGCCCCCAAGAGCAAATATATGATCCTTAAACATATAGGGTGAGAGAGCCTTGATTTTCAGGAATCATTCATCCAATCCATGAATTAATGATCTAAGTAGCTTAAGCAGTAACTTCCAATTCTAACTCGAAGAAAGTATCACTGACGCAAACACAAACAGACAATCGGAAACGTGCACGTGTTGGTGCGAGCGCACACAGACAGACTTAATGTTAAGGAATCGTTTATGGTAAAATCCAAATAAAGTATCACGGATCCATACGCACACACACGCACACTTGTATATAATTATGTACACATGTATAGAGAGAGAGAGAGGGGGGGGGAGGGAGGGAGAGAGGGAGGGAGGGAGAGGGAGAGAGAGAGGGAGAGAGAGAGTTGAAACAAAGAATTGTCCATCGAATAACGAGTTGATGGTCTAAAGGGAAGCTCTACGAAACCCCTTTTTCCAAGTACCTTAATTTGAAACATCCAAATTCTAACGTATTGAAGTATTCAGTGGTATGTTAAAGAAGGTGTAAATGAGCTCTTTCAGCTGCAACATCTTTTAACACAAGTCACAACAAAAATGCAATGATAACCCATGCAAAGTCTTTTCATGCATGTGTCGTCACTATTTCAAATCTTAGCACATCCTTACTTCCACCCACTGGCCTCAAGTTTCAAAGATGGAGGTCCAGCAAAAGGCATGGCCATCAAACAACATCAAAAGGATCACTTCATAAAAAATGCAAATGAAGTGGAATATGTCTTAAATGTTAAGAAGCATGTAGCTCTTAGGTGAAGATGTCCTATTTCTACATAAGAAGAAAAATAAGCCAACTCGAAAGCCAGCCTAGAGGATACCCGAGCAAGTCGAAATAAGATCGAAGGCACTATTAGTACTATATAAATTACGCGTCCAGATGCGTATTTCGTTTTGTTATATTTAGCTGAGCATATAACAGCCTTTAGGTGAATTGTAAGTCGTACCTAAATTTGTGAATTCAGAAGCGTTGAGCTTAGCTTGGCAAGGGCCAATTGCAGAAGGCACCGATCACTTCTACTTCTGCTGTTCCCTTCTCTTTCCTTTTCCTGCTTCTACATCACCAGGTGTCATCTCTCCCCCTTAGGCAAGTCCTCGTCCTAGATGGAGTCGTATAAAAGCTATAAATTCGGAGACTTATCCAATTCCAGTAGGTTGATGGTCTATATCTTGATTCCTTGACATAGTAGGATGGCAAACGTTAATCTTTCATTAAAAACTGGGTCTCTTCTCAGTTCAAAAGCCTTAAATGGCTCCAGCACATTATACCTAAGTAACCTAACAAATCTAGAAATTAAGAGCAGAGCAATAAAATTATTACTAACCAAAGACAACGGACGTTCAATTGAATTGTATTCTTCACAACCCACGTATCACAGTACCATTGCCAAGTTGCAAGCTTGCTGGGCCATCACCCTAAATAGTACTTTCTACTCATGTTGTTCATGTTTGAAGCCCTATAGAGTTGGCGGATGCCGCCTTTTCCAGCGGATGCAAGATGTTCTATTCAAAAAAGCGATTGACTGAACTTTTCTCCAACTGCAAATATAATCGCTAATTCGAAGAACAGAAAATAGAATATCGGGTATTGAAACGGAGCGTACTAATTGCATGTTCCTTGCTGATCCCTAACGAGGGTAGCCCTCTTTCTCAAAACTCTTCTTCCAACTCTCTAATACTTATTTCTGACATGAGGAGATATTTAATCAGACTAAGATGTTCACAGATGATAAAAGTAGCACAGAGTCCACGAAGACTATAACCCTAACACCAATGCAGGTAAAATATCATTGAGATCTGTATACGTGCAAAGTAGATAAATCTAGTAATCAATGGTGATTTACCGTTAGAAATGTCGTTTGCTCTAAGTCTAACATCAACCTTGTCTTGTTTATTCAAAACCATCTCTCTACTCGTGGGATGATCTTTACTCTGCTTCTCTCGTTGCTTATCCTTTTCTTTCTCTCTTTCCTTTACACTTTCTTTCTCTTTAGTTTGCCGTTGTCCTTCATGTTCCCTGCCACATTCGTTGTCTGTACAGCGCTGCTGATTTTTCCTTTTCTCTTTTATCATTTGCCTCAGTGCATAAACATCCTTTGTGATGAGATCTAAAGGTTGTAAACTCGAGAAATCTTCCTCCAAATCTGTGTCACTCTGGCAAGCTTGATGCAAACATTGATCAGCATATTAAAGGCAAATAAGAGTATTTCGAAATGACAAACTTAAAGGTTTACAATTTATGTACTTAAGCATGCTCACATTACTCAGATTTGCTTCCATCTCTAGGTATTGGAGTCCTTTTTGAACAAATGTGACAAGGGCTCCAGGCGGAACCAAATTTCCATCAACAGGGCACTTGTTGATACCTGCCTCGTATCCTAGAGCAAAAGCTGAATGTGTAAAACCTGCAAGCGGGAATAATAACACGTTAAATCTACATAGGAACATGAAAATTTGAGGCTGACAATCCAAAGAGTGTCCGCCAAGATTAAGCTTGATAACACCTGTATATATCACGGTCAAACCTTGTCTCATGTAACCAATGACGCTAGAGCACATATATAACAGTAATTTGCTCACAATGACATTACAATAGAATAAAAAATGTGTAATAAACCATAATGGTCGTTGACTGTCAGAGTAATCCATAGATCTCAGAAGGTTTTCTTGAGTTGTGAAAATTGGCAATAGGTAGACCTAACGCAACGTGAATTTCAATGAAGCACAGTTCATGCAACACCCTGCTACGCGACTTTATCCTCATTTACAGGCTACAGGTTGTCAGAAGTTTCATCTATATCGGGCTTTTACCGAGTGCTTGGTCTCCAGGCTTCAAGAAAATCCTACCGCCACAAAATCCCAAGTACTTAAGCTTCCCGACTATGAGATTGAGAAGGTAACCGTGGCAGAATGTGATGCACCGCATGTTGGAATAGGGCTATTCGAGGCAAAGGGCCGACCACCGCACTTCTAAGCGAGAATGTTTGTAAAGCAAACAGAAGATTGTATTACATCAGTAAATTACATGTGACCTTGTCTTTGAGTTTAGGGGCAGACAAGCCCTACATGATTTGGTTATGTTCCCAAAAGCAGTTAGTCGTGCATTCCCAAGGGTCAAAATGCAAGCAAATTGTAAGAAAATAGCACATTAATAGCTTTGGTGGTCATCTTAGTAGAGGTGAAATATCTGCAGAGGTGAGTAATTTGAACTCTTGACAATAGAGCATAGTGAGACGGAACAGTTTGTCTAAAGCTGTTGAGAACGTCAGATTCATAAGAGGCATGCACGAGCTACAGGATTTATAGACCTTGTTCCAGGAGCAAACGCACCATCAATCCTGCTAGCATAGGAGCTAGGACTACCTCACATAACAAGAAGGCCTGCTACATCCCTTTGCTGTGGTAAATCAATCCACCAAGATGACACCATTTATCTTCCAACTTCAACACTATCAAAGTGACATTTACAGTATATGAGGCCTTTTTTCGATGGCTAAAAAACTCGGGTAGTCCGGCACTTTCCTATACAGAATAATGGTGGGTAGGAGCTTTGTACATTTATTAAATTGCATCTAGGAGATCACGCGAGGATAAAGGATAACTTTTGCAAATTCAGTTGAGAGAACTATTTCAAGACCCCCTCGGAGCTGGCTATTAAGCCATAAACATATAAATCCTTAATCCCTTGCCCCAAGTATCAAGGGTACGTTCATGCTGCCTGAAAGCTAGGAAAATGGTAAAGGCCACAATAGCAAATCAGCATAAGTGCTTAGATTACTCCAGCGCAAGATGTGTCCAGAAAGGGCACTTAACATGCGCTCAACAATAGTCCAGAGTTAAGCACATTCAGCTTTGAAATCGGCAAACTACTTTAGTTGCTTTTATAAGTTTTAAGGAGTTGAATATTCAGGAAGTAACAAAGGGACAAATACTATTTGCTGATAGAAACCCCAGAGGGGCAGAATAAGCATGTATAGCAAATTCATGATTGGGTGAAGCTGCTTTCAAAATCAATGGAATTGCAGATGAGGAGCATATGCTGAATATGTGCATGATCAGATACGTAATTTGTTCAGTCATTCATGTCATTTAGCCGCATCCATGTTAAGTGTGGATGCAGCCGTCATTTTCCTTTGTAAGACAGCAATTATGTCTAGTTCAATAATAAATACTGCTCAACAGAAGCAATCATGACGCTGTTTAAGGTATCTCTGTACTTAATTCTGATGATGAGTGCCCTCAGAATGGACACACTATTGCGGCAGTAGCACCCAAGCCCACAACAAGCTTCCATAAAAAGGCCTACTCGTACACATAAAAAGACAAACTAACAAGATGAATTGGTGAATAATGAGTTTGTGAATGCCAGATAAAGTATATTCTTATTGTCTTTCAGTGACCTAAGAACTCACACGCTAGCAAAGGGAACTGACATTCTATGGCTTAACGTGAGGCTTAACGGTCTTGAGTCAATCCATAAAACAGACAGGAGCAATCAAACAGATGCCACGGAAACAGACAGGAAAAGGAGCACAGACGACAGAATGTCAAGGTTCAAGTTCCCTGGCTTCCTAACCTAACAAACGGCATTCCTGATGAACTAGCTAGCCAGAAAACCAACCCAAATAAATCAAAACTGAATTAAGCTAATCCTGTCTCCAAACGACAAATCATATCGATACGACTTCCATGATTCAACTAGATAAAATTCCTAAAGAATATCATATAGATTGACCAAAGCCTCGCAATTAAATCCGATATCTCGGAAAAAGCCCTAGGGCAAATCGCACATAACCACATAAAATCACATACTTATAAATAGTATATAAATGCACGTAAATAGTAATACCTGATTCTTGAAGGTAACGAAAGATGAGGTAATTCAATTCGACGGAGGTTATGGAGCTCATCTTGGCTCAGTTCACGGAAGCGCACGGCGGAGCAATTCTTCCAACACTCTTCTTTTATAGTTTTGCAGCGGCGGAAGGAAATTAAAATACTCTCTTTACTGAAATATTGTGTTCTGTGGAAACGGATAGCTCGTGAAAGGTTAGTGTTGCCAGTAGATTTCTGCCCTTTGGCTAGTTTGTGGGTCAGGTTTTGATTAAAGGTTATCACGTGGCTGAGGATGATGTTTGTGGCCCCACTCGGGAGAGGGTTATTGATAATTGACTACACTTGATCGTGGCCCTTTCCTTTTAGAATATTGCTTTCGAGCAGACCCTTTTTTTATACCTTCCACGCCGTTAAAGATGAGAAAAATGTCAAAACGTACCTTAAAAAAATGTGAATGTAAGTATATGTAAACTTTAATATATACTTTACTAAAAGATGAGTATGCAAGAAAAACTGAAGTGCGGTTATCAATTCATCGTTTATATATTATCAAATTTTAGATATTTTTAATTTTTAAAATTATATAAACCGGTTTAGTCCTATTATTAAAGCATACATGACTTTTGTAAGGATGCGTGAAATGTATACACTTTCTGCTTCTTAAATTATTCACTGCTTTAAGAAAAGTCATATGTGCTTTTGACTAGGGCTATAATGAACTGAATTTATGAATATATCGTTTTTCGCTACATGGAGAGCTCGTCCAATTTCGTTTATATAATATGTGACTACAATATGAACAATTTATTTAACCTTGTTTGTGTTTGTCAAACATGTAACTATATATAATGTTATGTTAATTCTAGCTGATTTAGAGTTGTCTGTCGAACACTGCGGATGACTCGTATCATTTTTCTTTTCAAAAATTTGTGAGTCTGCACGTTGTAGAGATGGGCTGTTCATAATGCTCTCCCTCTCATCCTTTAGGCAACAACAACAACAACAAAAGAAGGTTTCGAATTGCAACCCGCCTGTTCAAGGGGCAGTTTGTAATCTCTTTAGAGAAAATTGCGTAAAATATCCCTGTGGTTTAGGGTTGTTGCAAAAAAATCTCTCGCGTTACAAAAATTGCAAAAGAACACCTAGGATTGTAAAAGTGTTGCACCGTAAAAATTCCGTTACAGAATGGTGAAAAAGGCTAAATTGCCCTTCTATATAAATGAGAATGGCACCCTTTCTTCTCTAGAATGGCCAATTTTCCTCTTCCTTCTTCACGAGATCGCTTAGTGGATCGATGGCGGCACAAGTGGGAATCGCAGATTACTGTGCAAGTGGAGGAGTAAACAACGGGTCACGAGTATCTTGTTTACCCAAATTGCACAATCTTAGTCTAGGGTTTCAAACGCAGATTGTAATTTGAAACCCTAGATCTGAGATCGTGCGATTAGGGTTCGAATTGTTGCGGCCGCAGCGGGATTAGGGTTCAATTTAAGTTTTGGGGTTCAATTAGGGTTCGATCTAAGTTTTGGGGGTTCGATTAGGGTTTGAGTTGTTGTGCGATTGGTTTGGGTTTGATGGCTATAGCAGCGATTAGGGTTCGATTGGTTTGGTTTGGTTTGGGTTTGATGGTTCAATCGGCGATTGGCTTGGGTTCGATTTAAGTTTGGGGGTTCAGCGTGATTAGGGTTCAATTAGTTTGGTTTGGTTTGGGTTTGATGGTTCGATCGGCCGCTAGGCGCACAAGACTAGGGTGGTTGTGACGCCCGACGCCTGTTGTGGGTGGCGTAGGTGGTAGATGGGCGGTGGTTCAGCTCCTTCTCCTACCTTTCTCCCCTTCCTTGGTCCCCTGCCTTTACCCCTTCCCTTCTCCTACCTTTCTCCATTTTCCCGTTGTTTTCTTGCGGCCCTAATTAGGGCTTGGTTGTAAAAGAGGTATTCAGGGGCAAAAACGGGTTTCCAACAATTATTTAACAGTGGCACTTGCTCTCCAGCCGCGTTTACCACAAATGCCGTTAAAACAAACAATTTTATTTACGGTTGTAACACTTTTACAATCATAGGTGTTCTTTTGCAATTTTTGTAAAGCGAGGATTTTTTTTTTGCAACAATCCCAAACCACAGGGGTATTTTACGCAATTTTCCCATCTCTTTAACCTTTCTATCTCCTTCCTCATTCCATTGATCGAAAAAGCAACACATTTTTACTGGTAGCCCATTAATTAGATATACCCAACAAGGATAAAAGACTTTTACATGGTACAAGCCTCTTTAAAATTAATGACCAAGGTTGCTCATTGCAAAAAAAAATACAACTTTTGTCAAAATAATGTACAGTGATCAAGCTGCCATTGCTTTAACGATTGACGTTTAGGTCTACCGTTGGGTTATTACTGAGTATCCGATAGAAAGATTGCAAGAAATTTTAGTTCTAACTTGAATATTAAGCAGGGTGTCCATGTTAGTCAAACTTCAATCTTGACTTTTTCAGTCACAATTATGACAGAGAAAAAAATTAGTATCACAAAAAGGGTATGAAAAATTATTAGAGACCAAAAGAGTTGTCTCAAGGCTGCGAAGCAGAAGTCGGTGTTTGTCTTCTTATCAAGCGCCAGTGATTTTCTCATAGCACCAAACTTGGCTAAGCCTAAACTTGTTCAATCTAACTAATATTATCGCAATCATATCTTCATTAAACTAAATAAATAGGGAGAAGGAAGAAATGTATGAAAACAAGATGAAAAAAGACTTGTATTGCATAACAAATACTGTAATCAACTGCACCTTGTAAACTCATACACAAGAGTAGGGAAAAACGAGCCCCTAAATGAGTGGATAATTTGTGTGAACCCCATATATAATTTTGCAACAAATCAAACTGAGCATGAGTCCACCAAGCTATAGTGAAGACATATAATAGAGACCATCGCTTCGCTTACCTGAGGCAATCTTCTTCCTCGTAGCCAAGTCCTGCAAAGCACAAAAAAGTGAAAAACAAAATGGCACAACGATTTAATATTTTTGAGTTTGCTAACAGACATCAATTTGAACCGAAGGAAAGAACACATAAAACGTTGTCTAAGGTGATATATGAGTTTGATAGCATGGTGCCAATGGAATTGATTAAGGCAAATGACCCCGTGGTTAAATTAAGAATTGGTATTGATGAAGATTTTGTTTGGGTGAAAAGTGTAGAATCAAAAGTATACGATCAGTAGCTCAGCTAACTGAACTTCAAGCCTCGATAAATACAAAATTAATTTAAGCATTCTAAAAAAGATACAAACCTACAGCATTTGCACAAACATCGGTACTGCTGATGGTATTGTGATTTTGAGTTATCATAGACAATGCATGAGTAATTCGTTGAAGTTTATTTGCGGAAAGTCCAAGTGAACTATTTGTGTATTGTGAATGGACCCATTGTAGATTAAAAAGATTATGTTGCATTAGCAACATGAAAGGAATTCATTGCATTTCCTTGAGACCCAAGCTACCGTTGTTGTGAATTGTTGTGTCGATTACATTGGTCTCCCGTGTTGTTGGGAACTCATGTGCCATTTTTGAACTTGCATCTGTTCTCCATATGGTCTTTTCTATCATAATACATAAAATGAAACTTTAGGAGGAGACAATTTGCGCTTGTATGAATTTCTCTATTACAATGCTTCATTTTGGATTTATTTGAGAAATTATTTCCAGTCTCTGAATTACAGCCACAGTGGAAAAACTTTCATTCCGATGTCATTTTGTCCCTTTGTTTCCTCTTGAATAACAAGCGAATAGGCTTGAGGTATATTAGGCAGTGCGCAACATCATGAGGATATTCCGTACGGACAACATTGTAGGTATCGTTGAGACCCATGAAAATCTGTATTAAACAATTTTTTTTTTGTTGTTCATCATGTGCTTTCACCTGGTTGCAAGTGGAAAGTTCAATATGTATCCAACTCGTCCCAGAGGCCTTAAGTATTGTGAAATAAGTTGAGGCTGTTTATGGCACCTTATGAAAAAAAAAAAGTCTTTTTTTTATCTAGTAGATTGCTAGCGCATTCTTTTCTGAGAACTGGTGTTTAAAATCTTTCCACACTTAATAGGCGATCTTTGCGTGAATGGCTCATTTGACTAAGGGTGCGTTTGATAAACTAAAATTTATGTGGTGAAGACTTAAAGTATTGTATTTGTAGAACTGAAAATTCTAAGCTGCTGAATGTTACGTACTGAAAAAAAAAATTAGTCAAGTCTGAAATTTAGGTATTGAATCGGTCAATCTTTTTGCTAAAATTATACAGCTGAAGTATGAAAACTGCTCAATCTTGTTAGTATCTCAATAACTGATACTTCAAATCTATTTTTACAGTCATGATAGCTTTGAAATACAAAAGAATATTCAAATCAATCATATGATAAGAATTAGCAAGTAATGTTTCGACAGTTAAATGCCACACTATGACATTAATAAACTATAACATCAAATTAAATAATTGAGTTACAATCTCCTCTCGTAAGTTAACCATAAAAAATTCATCCGCTTGTCGTGATTTTGCTTCCATATCTACTGCAGTTTCATTATGGTGCACTGTATTCTTAAGAATATCGCCATTATTAAATCTTTGAAAAAGAGAATCCAAGATAATCGTTTTTCGGAAGAAATTGTGTACCGTTACACAAGCGATAACAACATCTCTTTGCACTTGAAAAGATATGGTGGCATCCTCTTCAATATTGATAAACAAGTTTTAAGGACTCCAAAAGAACGCTCGGTGACATTTCTTAATCTAGCATGTGCGTGATCAAATCGTTCATCCTTTGTTCTTGCACGATAACCATGTACAAAGTCCGCAACCAATAACGTACATTACGAAAAGGCGCCATAAATCTACCAGTATGTGAATATACAACATCGCATAAATAGTACTTATCTACAAGAAATTTATTTTTTTGAACAGTTTAGTACTAGCTTTAACATGAATTGTAATACCATTTGCAAGGAACCATATTTCAATACGTGGGGGAGGAAAGGAGAATTGATTAGCAAGATCACGCGTAGTTTCTGTTAACACCCTTGAGTCATGTGCTACTCTTTCCCAACCAGCCCAAAAAAATATGAAAGGCATAATAAAGTCACATACAGTTAGAACATTTTGATAACAATCGCTTCTTCCTCTTCCTACTTGCTGATTAAGGGGTACGACAACATGAACAAGTGTTCCATCCGGTGCACCCACTGCATCCTTCAACAAAAAGTTAACATTCTCGCAATTTACAAGTGAGTACAAAATTATGTCTATAAGCATTCTCGTGTTTCCTTAAAAAATAACACTAAATTTTTTTAACAATATATATAACTTTATAGTTGTACATGAAATATGTGCCTGAGATGACGATGGTGCCGAATTTGATTGACATTGGGGTAAAGTAGGAACAATTATTTTCTTCTAAACTTTAGCATAGCCGATTACACCTCGTGAAAATACCTATACACAGTATGCGTCGAATGATTGAATCTTCATTTAACAAAATAAGTTCTTTGTGTTATGACTCAAATTACTAAGAACATTGTCATCTTCTCCGGTATCTAAACATGATGACTATTCTTTAGCTTCCTTTCCAATTGCTCAAATACCATCAAATAATACTTTTATATCATTTTCATACTGTAATCCGGCACATCAAAATTGTTTTGCATCTGAATTTTCTCGTGGTACACTGTGTATACAGTTTAGTTAGAAATAAATAATTTTTCATATTTTTTGAAATGCATTTCAAGTTAATGAAATTGTACCTTTATGTAATCATCCAATTCATCTGAACTCCGGTTCACGATGTTTGTTACAGGATCGTAACCATTTCAAGTCTTTTTAATTACTTTGGACCATACACCATATTTGTGTTTCAGATAATTCTACGAGTTCTTAAGTTATTTTTTTTATTAAGGACAACAACTTTTTCCTCCTTTAATTTTTTAGGCACAAAATTATTGGGAACCTTATTAAGAATATGCACAGTTGTTTTAAGTGTTTCAACCCACAAAAATTTTGATAGAGTGCTTTGGCATATCATACTTCATATCATATCCATGAGGGTACGATTATCATCGTTCAGCTACACCATTCTGCTGGGGTGTACCTGACATTGTATATTGAGCAACGATGCCACATTTTTCTAAATACGAGGCAAAAGGATTAGGGTTACGACCCGATTCAGAGAAATTTTCATAATATTCTCATCATCTGTCAGATCTTACGACTTTAATCTTTAGGTCGAGATAATTTTTAACTTCGGCTTTATAAGTCTTAAACATGACAAATGAGTCGAATTTTTCATAAATTAGGTAAACATATCCATAACGTGAATAGTCATCAGTAAATGTGATAAAATATATATGACCACCAATATCCGGTATAAGCAAAGGTCCACAAATATCAGTGTGGATAACCTTTAAAAGTCTCATACTTCGAGTGACACCACGTTTATTATCTTACAAAATTTCCTTTAATACATTCAATACATGCATCATAAATCTGAGAAATTCAAACAACGAAGAATTCCATCCTTAATGAGGCAGTCCATTATGCCTCGTGATATGTGGCCTAGACGTTCATGTCATAATTTAGCAAAACTTTCATTCTCTCGTTTTCTCTTCCACAAGTTTTAGCAACTACATTATTCAAAAGTATTCAGTAAAATAAGTATTCAAAAGTAATTTGTATAGGTTTCCCTTAACAAACAGAACCAATAACTCTAGAGTAAAGGAAAAGAGAAAAGTCTTTATTCTCAAACTTAAATATCCATAAGAGTCAGGTTTAGAAACAGAAATAAGGTTTTTAGTCATACAGGGAACATGAACAGTATCAACTAAATTCAAATTGAAGTCGATCTCCAAAACTAAATGAAGAGTTCCTACAGTTTTAACTTGAATTTTCTCTCAATTTCTTACTAGCACATTACGGTCCCCTTAGTTTAACTTCTTCACTGAAAGGAATCCATGCAATGAATTAGTTATGAGCACAGTTATGTGTCAACCCACTATGTATTTAAAGGAGTATCAATTGTATAAGACTCATAACAAACGCAATTAAATAAATTTCATTTCTTTTTCAACTACTTTATGAATTTATGACATTCTTTCCTCGTATGTCCTTATTTTTATAAAAGTGACACCTGGGACCAGAAAAATCCTTGGTACCAGAAGAGCTTGCCCTGTCAGTCTTGGTTACAGAAGTACTCTTATTCCCTTGTATGCTATCTTTGTCAAATTTCTTTCCTTTTCCTTTAGATGGACTAGTTATGGCGTTATGAGCACCATCAAGTTGTTCAGATTTTTGCCTCTCTTCTTCTTGGACACACATAAAAACCAACTCCCTCATATTTCATTTTCTCATAATAAAGTGCACAAGAAAATTTTCAGAGATTTCTATGTCCAACCCTTTTAATTGAGAAGTCATATCATTCATCCGTAAATATATGCTAGCGAATACTGTTGAATCCAATGTACTTGAGCTTAACCATTTTAGTGATGAGAGTAATATCATGTGCCTTGAAAGAGCCTTGAAACTGCTATTCAATATGAAACTGATATTCAATATGAGCAAGATACATCTTAGCATTATCTGAATCAGTAATGGCTTCACGAATTGTATTCCTAATAGAGCCTTTTATAATCATTATGGATATGCAGTTGGAACGCTCCCACTTTTCATAAGCCGCCTTTTCCTCAGTAGAACTTTCAGCCGTAAGGGTAGTAGGCGCGTCAACCGTAAAGCATAATCCATATCCATAACTCCAATAATTATGCTAATCTGTTATTTTCATTTTTTAAAACTAGTGCCGCTTAAAGATTCAATAGAGTACAGATAACCCGTAATTGCAGTAGGACTATACGCTAAATAATAATAATAATAATAATCATGCACGTTAATATCAAAAATCCATATGATGAAAATAGTTAGTTCCTCATTTTAACATAATAAAATAAATTGAGGGATAAACAATTTATTTAGATGAAAAAGGTAAATACACAAAACATTTCCCAAAAGGAAAAATTAACATATCACTTATAACCTTCCATTGGGCCGGTTATTAACATACAAGTGTTTTTTTACCCTTAGCAATTTGGAAATCATTAGAAGCAACATGAGCACGAATTACATTACCGTTGGACAAAAAATAATTTGACCCATGCAATATATTATTTCCTTTCTTTCCATTTAAAAATTAAAAATATAATCTTCTATTGAGCCGATTAATATTTTCAATTAAAAAGCGTAATGTGATGTGATTTTATCATTATCTCATCAACTTATAAAAGAAAATTAACTTCCATTGGGTCGCTTACTGCCAAATAAATAAGAACCATTAATTATTTCAAGTTCATTATCATAGTCTGAACATGCCAAACGAAGCATAAAGTTTTAGCATGATCTGGTAATTTTAAACTAATTTTTTATATTAAAATAATATTAACACGTAATATTCATCAGTATCTCAAAATAAACCAATATTAAAACATAAGCGGCTTTACAAATTTTACTTTGCAATCCCCAATTAAAATACACAAGCTTTTTGAAAACCCATTTTAAAATGGCCGAAACAGGCCCAATCATGAAGCTACATGTCCAAATTCAAATGACCAATAAAAACCCAATTCGTTGGCCTAAATGCCTAGACAACAGACCATTTAAAAGGCCTCCTACGGCCCAATTTTGTGGTAGACAGCGGGCCCTTTTAACAGGCCTTTTACGGCCCAGTTTTGCTGTAGACAGCAGGCCCTTTAATAGGCCTTTTACGACTCAATTTACTGAGCTATTTTACACAGTCACCAACTGCCGCAGGCCCAAATTCAGTTGGACAGTTGGAAACTATATGCCCAGGCCAAGTTTTCCAGCCAAAAAATATATTTAGCCTATATAATCTGGGCCATTGTAACAGGCCCAAGTTCATAATTTCCGGGCAACTGACGCCCCTTCGCCAGCGCTGCAGGCCTTCCGCGCAGCATGCCCCCGTTTTTTTTTTCCTTTTCGTATGTTAACATCAATACTTCAATATTCTAAGAATCTTTAGAGGACGTCTTATCACTTATGTTCATCCAACTGATTAATTTGGCTCTCATACCAAATGTTAGAATTTATTTCATTCAACTTAATCCCATAATCAAGACCATTAAAATCTTACAATAGTATAGACATAAGAACAATAGGATTTCGAACTCACAGGAATCGAAGGAGTCATAGATTACTAAGAACTTTATCCGTAATGAAAGAACGTCAAGATGCGGAAGCGAACGTAACCCTTTGATATTGATCTTCACTACTCTTATCTATCCTTGATGATAGAATTGTGTATTTTCTCTATTAGACTAGGAGGCAAAATAGTAGCCAAACATTATGATGTCTTACCCTTCAAGAAAAAGAGAGATTTATATAGAGAGAGTAGCGAGATCAACCCTAAAGATTGTCAAATCTTAACCATTCATCAAAGTTAAGAAATTAGGGTCTATAAGCCTTTTAGTATATCGAATGATAAAATTAAATAGGCTCATAAAGTTATTTAACATATTTAATTAACTAATGTTCAAGTCAAATAAATAGTCAACAATAATATGACCGTTAGGCCACCTAATTGGATTGGACCGATCAAATCCAACAATATCATCTCATAGAATGTGTTAGATGGTAAAGCACGGTTCCAACCCCCTGACGTGGGACGCATTGCTTGGGCTTTGAATGATATAAATGGACATTTTTACCAATCTAACGAAATCAAAAAAATAAAACTTACAAGCACCAAAATAGTTCAAACTTCAAACTCACAGTACTCATCAAAAGATTTTTCTACACAGAGAGAGAAGGTGAAAAGTCATGGCCATGGAGAGTTCTGGATAAATGGAGGAAAGCCAATTTGACGCTCAACATTTGTCATATCCATGTGGAATTGTCTAAATAGAAAATGACCCGGAAAGAAAAGAAAAGAAGAAATTAGGCATCTCACTCAGTCCAACACGTCTCATGATGCCAAAGACTAAACAAAAGTTGCCAATAATTTCTTGGATAACACGCATAACACCTATATATATATATATATTGTAAATAATCTACCATTTCACACAATAAACACATCAACCAACAAGCATGGCAATTGCATGGTTATCCGCATCCCTTTCCATTTTGCTCTTATGGCTAGCGTTCAGGTTACTTTCCAAAGCAAGAAGAATGAACCAAAACCTGCCACCAAGCCCAGCAGGAGCGCTTCCGATAATAGGACACCTCCACCTGCTACGACCACCTCTGCATCGAACCCTACACAAGCTTTCTCAAAAAGTCGGGCAGCAAGTAATCTCCCTCCAATTTGGAACCCGCCTTGTTGTCGTCGTGTCGTCGTCGTCGGTAGTTGAGGAATGCTTCACCAAAAACGACGTCGTGCTCGCAAATCGACCATCCTTTTCGATAGGCAAGCACTTGGGTTACGACCATACCACGGTGGTTGCATCCCCCTATGGTGATCACTGGCGCAACCTTCGACGAATCTGTGCACTCGAGATTTTCTCCACAAGTCGGCTCAACATGTTTGCGTCCATTCGAAAAGATGAAATCAGGAGTTTACTTCAGAAATTGGCTCAAAATTCACGTCATGGCTTCGCGAAGGTGGAATTGAAGTCTAAGCTCTCCGAGCTGACCTTTAATAACATAATGAGGATGGTTGCAGGAAAGCGATATTTCGGCGACGATTTGGAAAGTCATGAGGCAGAAAACTTTCGGAAGCTCATAAAGGAGGCATTCTCTTATGGTGGTGCGTCGAATCCCGGGGATTTCTTTCCGGTTTTACGTTGGATTAATTACAAGGGTATGGAGACGAAGTTGGCCAGGCTTGGCAAGAAAATGGACGCGTTCATGCAAGGTCTTATCGATGAAACTCGACGTGGTGAAGGTAAAGATAGCATGATCGCTCATATGCTTTCTCTGCAAGAATCACAGCCGGAGTACTATACGGATCGAATCATCAAAGGCCTCATAACGGTACTCTCTCTCTCTCTCTCTCTCCCTCTCTCTATGGGGCTCTAAAGTTGTTCATTAGCAACAAGATGCGACTTTAGCGGCATTAGTTGTCCACCCACCACAGTACCACTGCCACCAACGCAGAAGCCCACCACCACCGCGCGCGAGCCATGGCCCTGCACCACTGCCAGAGCTGGGGGATGTGACGTGGTGGTTTTCTGGGACATAATGGCGGGATCTGTGATGCCGCTGGTGGTTTGTGGTCTGTGACGCAGTGGCGGTTGGTTACTGTGATGTGGCCGTGGCTTATTGTGGTCGGGATGTCAATGTTGGTTAAGAGGACTGCCCAATTTTAATTCTAGAAACAAAGGTTTTTTTTTTGGTAGTCCGCGGGGCATCCAAAGCAGAGGCTGTTGGTAGCTAAACTTCAATGTTCTTTCCTAAAGGCTAAAAGGAAGTTATTTGGATAGAGTTGTACCAACTGCGCAAGAGATGGTGCGCGGTGAGTTTTTAAGATAAGAACTCAGTCCCGTGTGCACGTATGCTTCCTTTATTAATTAATGTTTGTTACGAAATCGCTCTAAATAAATATGTATAGAACACGATAACCAAATAAGAAAACACAAGAAATATGAGAGAACTCAAATCCACTTTGCACATGTCAGATTTATAACGCTCCCTCACGTATATCTCTCAACTGTTTTCCTACTCAAAGAAGGACTCTTCTATCCCAAATACGGACTCTTCTTTGGGAAGGCCAGAGAAGGACTCTGCTCAAAGAAGACTATCCTCTCTTTCCTTTTATCTTGGCCTACTCAAAGAAGGACTCTCCTCTCTTTCCTACTCAAAGAAGGACTCTTTTTCTTGCCCTTAAACACAATACAAGACACCTTACTTATACTTGGAGAAACCAGTGATCTTCTCTATCTAAGCAATGTGGGACAAGATGTCTTATATACTAAGGGTCAAGTTGCAACCTTCTTTGAGTAACAGATGTAGGACATAAATACAAGACATATATCAACAATATTAATGTTAATGTTAATTGATTGATGTGCAGGTTATGTTGCTTGCCGGGACAGACACTTCAGCTGTTACGATCGAATGGGCAATGACACTTCTGCTTAACCATCCTGAGGTGTTGAAGAAGGCCAGAGCTGAACTAGATGATCACGTGGGCCACGATCGATTGGTCGAGGAAGCAGATTTATCCCAATTACATTACCTTCGCAGCATCATTCAAGAGACTTTCAGATTATTTCCTGCAGCACCAATGCTAGTATCGCACATGTCATCCGCTGATTGCTCAGTCGGGGGATACAACGTACCACGCGGCACCATACTGTTGGTCAACGCTTGGGCCATTCACAGGGACCCTCAGGTATGGGAAGACCCTACAAGCTTCAAGCCTGAGAGATTTGAAGCTGGAGAGGTAGAGGGGCACAGGCTAATGCCTTTCGGGATGGGAAGGAGGTCATGTCCCGGGGAAAGTCTGGCTCAACGGGTGGTAGGCTTGACCTTAGCGTCATTGATTCAGTGCTTCAAGTGGGAGAGGGTTGATGGAAACCAAATTGATTTGACCGAAGGAAAAGGTGTTAGCATGCCCAAGCTTGAGCCTCTCGTGGCCATGTGTAAGGCGCGAAAGATCATGAACAAGATACCTTAAAAGGGGTTTCACGTGAACTTCTATGTTTTTAGGTTATCGTATAATTTTATAATAATTGTAGCTCTATTATTTAGCCGCTAGAATTTTTATATAATCTTTCAACCGGATCGCTATATAATTAGTGTTCAATTCTTTTATATAACTATTGCTTATAATGCAATTGTTGTCCTTACTACTATTGGCAGGATCATTTCTTGAATCAACAACACCATTATGGCCATTATTGACTGTATTACTCTATGTGTCATTATTGGCTCCATTAACATTTGAGTCATAATTAACATCGTCATTCATGACATCATTGCTTACATATGAGAAAATACAGTCCAAATTTTGGACGGTGCCATCACCACTGTACCTAGAAGTTATCACGTATTGACTCCATACGTGGCTAAGCTCAAAAAATATAATCACTAATCCCACAGGCGAGTGATCGCACAAGCAACTATGTAAGCATGTCTTAATCAACAGTACCTAGCAAATAAAAGAGACCGAGAGAAACAGAGAAGAAGAAAAATCAAATCCCAACACCTTTGTTTGGTCATCCCTAACAAGCACGTCAAGAAGAGAAGGTTGAAGGTGCTGCTAAACCAATAATTCGGAATACACTTGACACCCTCTACATCTACATCCACCATCACATTAGAATCACATTAAGAAGCGAAGCATGGAAATAACATTGCTATGGTCATCCCTCTCTGTTTTCCTCCTATCTCTGGCCCTTATATCTCCTAAATCAAGGAGGAAAAATCAAAAACCTGCCACCAAGCCCAGTACTGGCGCTTCCCATAATAGGTCACCTCCACCTCCTAAAATAACCTCTCCATCGAACCCTGCACAGGCTATCTTAAAAACTCGGCCAGCAAATAACCTCTCAGGTTCGGATCCCGCCTCGTCGTGGTGGTGGCGTCTCCGTCGGCTGTTGAGGAATGCTTCACCAAAAACGATGTCGTACTCGCAAACCGCCCCCTTTTTGCAATAGGCGAACTCGTCGGCTACAACCATACCACAGTGGTCTGAGCTCCCTACGGTGACCACTGGCGCAACCTCCGTCAGCTCTGCGCTCTCGAGATCTTCTCCACAAGTCGGCTCAATATGTTTGTGTCCATTCGAGAGGATGAAGTCATGGTTGTACTTCACAAGCTGGCTCAAACTTCACGTCATGGCTTTGTTAAGGTGGAACTGAAATCAAAGCTTTCTGAGCTCTCTTTTAACAACATAATGAGGATGGTTGCAGGAAAGCGTTATTTTGGTGAAGATGTGGACAATCATGAGGAGGCGGAGCGCTTTTGGGAGCTCATAAAGGAGGCATTCGCTCAAAGTGGTGCTTCTAATCCCGGCGATTTCTTGCCGGTTTTACGTTGGATTAATTACAAGGGTGTGGAGAAAATTTTGGTCAGGCTTGGCAAGAAGATGGACGCATTTATGCAAGGTCTTGTTGACGGAAACCGTGCGGTAATGGTAAAAGTAACAACATGATCAGTCATTTGCTTTCTCTACAAGAATCGCAGCCCGAGTACTATACGGATCAAATCATCAAAGGCCTCGTACTGGTACCCTCTCTCTGTAGAAAACCTCTAATAAGATGCATTACTGGTCACTAGTGCCTATTCAAGACAGATAATGTGAATTTCGTTTCTTGTCTTGACTATATTTTGGTTCGTCGGTAGCCGGCTTCTTGAAAGCCAGATGGACAAAGACCCTGTTCTATCTTGACCTGTAAAAATGACCTATAATTCTACCAGATTCAATACTAACATATGTATCATTGATCGAACATGGGATTGGCACCATACTCAAAAATGTGGGAGAAATTGTGGGTTTTGTGTGTTCGCCACTGGCTCACAAAGACCTATCATTTTGTTGGTTGGCGTACTATCTACATCGATTGAACATGATACAAGTTATGTCCATGGCGATTAATTGTTGGAACTCCGTTTAGAAATTCAGAACACAGACCAGTTATAGATGTCGGTTTGAAAACATCTATACTGGTTCCCCACCTCCAGTTATGTCATTCATGTATCAATCAGTTATCTCAATCTGTAGCAATTTGTTGAAAAATTCTGTCAAACTACTGCTGATCTGATACAAGTAAAGGCTCTTGTGCTAGAACACGATATGAATACTAGGAATGGGTCGGTGCAGCATTCCAAAGTATTTTTACTTTCTTTTAATTTCATTCTATGTGTAGGTTATGTTGATTGCCGGAACAGACACTTCATCAGTGACGATAGAATGGGCAATGACTCTCTTGCTCAACCACCCTGATGTGTTAAAGAAGGCCAGAGCTGAATTAGATAATGACGTTGGTCACGAGCGACTGGTCGAGGAATCAGATTTAGCCAAGCTACATTACCTCCAATGCATCATTTTAGAAACATTTAGATTATTTCCAGCAACACCCTAGCTATTACCGCATGAGTCATCTGCTGATTGCTCAGTCGGGGGATACAATGTTCCACGTGGCACGATCTTATTGATCAACTCATGGGCCATTCACAGGGACCCTCGGGTATGGGAAGACCCTACAAGCTTCAAGCCTGAGAGATTTGAAGCTGGAGAAGTAGAGGGGCACAGGCTAATGCCGTTTGGTATGGGAAGGAGGTCATGTCCGGGGGCAAGTCTGGCTCAACGGGTGGTGGCCTTGGCCTTAGCGTCATTAATTCAGTGCTTTGAGTGGGAGAGGATTAGTGAAAACCAAATAGATTTGACCGAAGGTACAGGTCTTAGCATGCCAAAACTTGAGCCTCTTGTGGCCATGTGTAGGGCGCGGCACATTATGGACAAGATACTCTGATATTGAAATTCAAATCATCATGATGTGGAAATTTAAATCATCATTCCAATATTAGAAGCATTTTGAATTAATTGTGTGTCATTGAAAGAGAAATTTTATTTTCCTTGAAGAATGCATTTATTTTAGAACGCAGGAAATATACCACTTGTGGTGCAACTGTCCGGGGTATGGCAGGCAAAGCAAAAGCGTTGATCGGATGTGTTTCAATCATGACAGCCAATAACATTTTTACACAGACATTTTTGGGAACCTCTTACAGTCCAAAGAAAGAATGAAATGGCAAGATTTGTGAGGTAGACAAGATAGGCTTATTTTAATTTCACATGATGGATTCATATTCCGTGTTCCTGAAAATCGGGTGTGTACATGGCGTATGAAGGCGGCCAAAGTTTTGAAATTTTCACTTTCCATCTCTGGGTGTCGATGACTACAGTACAAGGATGCCTGCCCAGCCTAGGCAACCTTATGCAATGTGTTTTGGGGGTCGTCGGCTTCTCTTGGTGAAAAGACCCTCAGGTATGGGAAGACCCTACACAAGCTTCAATCCTGAGAGATTTGAAGCTGGAGAAGTGAGGGGCACGGGCTAATGCCTTTCGGGATGGGAAGGAGGTCATGTCCAGGGGCAAGTCTGGCTCAAGGGGTGGTGGGCTTGGCCTTGGCGTCATTGATTCAGTGCTTTGAGTGGGAGAGGATGACTGAAAACCAAATAGATTTGACTGAAGGTACAGGTCTTAGCCTGCCAAAACTTGAGCCTCTTGTGGCCTTGTGTAGGGTGCCGCACATCATGGACAAGATACTCTAAAAGGTGCAAAAAAGTTAGCTCCGACTCATCCCTGTCACTTGATTTTGCTACAGTACGTGTAGCACTTTTATCTAGCTGCTATAATTTTTCCTTTTATCTTCTAACCGGATTCTTGTACAACTTGAATTTGTTCTTCTTTTTCTCCCTTGATATCAACAAGATCACAAGTTATTACCATCATGGGTACCACAAATTCACTAGACGCTATCATTTATGAAAAATGCACGAGTATGAAGCAACCTGGTTAAAGGCACGGCAATTTGTTCTCCTCCTATATCTAGCTTCCAAATATTTGCATAAGAAAAAAAATGGCACCAAACTCTCCACTGAACCTACACAGTTTCGAAACAACAGCCAGCAGGTATTCGCTGCTGGAGCTTGGGTCCAAACTAGCTAGTTGTCGTGTGATACAACACATCATTTTAGAGACCTTAGATTATTTCCACCACTATTAGTACTCCATGAGCCATTACTCGCTTGTTCAACGGCAGCAGGTATCGGTCAATGCATACGCCAATTACAGTGGTCCAAACTAAAAGTTAATGGGAAGACCCCTTGAGGTATAGACCTGTGAAAGTCGGAGAAGTAGAGACAAAAGCTAAGGAGGTCATGTCCTGGAGCAGGACTAGCCCAACGACTGGTGGGTTTAACATTACGGTCACCAAATGAGTGCTTCAACTTTAGCGAGAAGAAGATAGATTTGGCTGAAGAGACAGAGCTTGTCATGCCTAAAGCTGAGCCACCGCAGGCCATGTGCAGACCGCGTAAGATAGTGGCCAAAAATTTGGTGCAATATAGTTCTAGTGAGTCCTTAATTATGTTTTTGCTCTCTAGGACTTAAGATCACTATGTTCCATTTTGATCTCATTTTCTCACTATTATAGCTGTATTGCTCTACGATCATGTATTTGTTAGGTGGTTATAATCGAATGATACCTAACATCAGAGTAGAACTCAGTAGATTTCGACACAACACCAAATCTGCTTGGATGGTGAATTTGTGATATCAACGACATGTTACAACCCTTTAGGTTGGTTACATCACTGGCTTCACCATCGTTTTATATCCGATATGTAACCAATCGTAACTAATATCTTCGACGAACAACACCCCCCCCCCCCCCACCCCCTTCCCCCTCCCCTTTTGCACCTTGAACTAGATTGAAGCAGAGACCTTGAAGACATTTCCTCCTTCTCTTTCCTCAAGCACAACTTTGAAACATCTCACAAATTCTTTACATTTATTTACACCATTCTTCAATTTTGGGGATGCCTTGAGTCCGTATGTTTCTATTGTCTTGTTGATGGTTCACAAGGGCCAATCCCTCTTTTGCTTTTTCTACGTTTTAATAAAGCTGAAACGTCACTAAGAAGCCAAAAAGAGATGAGCAACGGTGTAAGAGGATAAGACAGAAGAATGAATTCCTCTTATTAAAAGTTCAATCTTCCACTACATCCATCCTTATCTTCGCCAAATCTTTTCTTCTAATAATACAAACCAAAGAGAGTAAAGAAAGAAAATGATGACACACCTCTTGTTCCTCCCTCTGACCATCTAACCACTCTCGCTCCGATTGGGCTTCACCGACTCGTAGGCATTCTGATAAGAAAGAAGTCTTAATCCCATGATATCATTCTTTGAAATTTTCTTCCCAATTAAACTTAATTGAATAAGAAAGTAATTATAGCATTGAAAATGACATGATACAATGAATGGATAAATTTAGGTAGCCGTTGGCCGGGATCAAATCATCTCACACCCTCGTCCATTAGTTGTACCAGACTACCAGGTCATGTGTTTCATCGTTGTAACCTATTAGTGTAAGTTTCGAGAAGTGATCAACAACCAAAACAAAAAGAAAATTAAAACAAAGTACCTGCAGCTCATGTTCGACTCTTGGATTCCAATCGTTTGTTGCAGGGTTGGATCTGAACACCGCCTCCCTGTACCTTCCCCTACCCTCGGTTCCTCGAAGATCATATCCTTGTTGGCCTCTATCACTCGCCACCTATGAAGCACCGGTGCGGCACTTAGGATGAAGCACCGGTGCGGCACTTAGGATGAAGCACCGGCACCGGATACGCGTCGGGTGCGGGTGCACCTCGGGTGCGGCACCGGTGCGTGTCCACCATTTTTTTTATTTTTTAAATTCCGGGTGCGGATCGGCTCAGATCTGTCACCACCGGCGACCATGGAGAACTCCGGCGGCTACTGAAAATCTGAGAGGAGACACTGGAGAGAAGAAGAAGAAGGAGAAGAAGAAGGAAGAGGAGGGGACTTACCGGCGACCCACTACGGCGTCCCAGTGCGCCGAGTCCCAGCGACCCACTGCGGCAGCGGCGAGCGCCTTGCGCCTGCTTCAGAGTCGCTACTGCTTCGATGATGCTTCTTCTCTTCTTCTTCTTCTGACTTTTCTTTGTTATTATGTTATATTATTTACATATTATTTAAGGACATTAATTTTGTTATATTATGTAAGGACTCCAATGTTAAGTTATTATATGTTCATACCCTATTCTGGTCGCACCCCAGGACCCGCTAAGGGACCCACTTTGCACGACACATCACCCAGTCAGCGGTCAACTTTTCAACGCTCGAGGGCCGGTCAAAGCAACGCATGCTCAAGTCACGTGAACCATTCGTGAAGCGACCTCGGCGTGCCTTCCACCCTTGGGGGTCGGCCACCCCAAGGGGTCGGCCACCCTTGGGGGTCGGCCACCCTAGGGGGTCGGCCACCCTGGGGGGTCGGCCTCCCTTGGGGGTCGGCCACCTGCCTTGAATACCGACGCCGTCACCTTTGACCGTGCTCCGTTGTCACGACGACCGTCGCTCGCGGCCGCGCTCCGCCATAGTCGCGACGACCGTCGCTCTCGGCCGTGCTCCTTCGTCGCGATGACCGTCGCTCGTAGTCTCGATGACCGTCACTTGTGGCCGCTCTGTCGCCATGACAACCGTCGCTCACGGTCGCGCGCCATCCACGCAACGACCCTTGTCGCTCGGAGATCACTCTGCGACCCTCGTCGCCCGCACTCAACCGCGCACCATGCGCTGCAATCATGTTATATGCTCACGGGATAGGCTACTCCTCCAGGACACTATCTCCGCCGGGGTGCCTGCGTGACTGGCCTACGTGCTCTGGCACTGGGGGCTCGCGTCGGCACCCCTAAGGACTATGACCCCCGGGTCACTCCGAGATGGGAGCAGGTCTTCGGAAGGGCATCTTGCCTAGTCCACCTGGCAGCTGGGCGTCGGGTCTTCCCCACCGCTGCCAGGCCTGTGGGATTCAGTAAGGGCTTGGACTGGAGGCTGGGGCAACGGGCTACTCTGACCATGCTACCGCGGCATGATCAGTCTCCTCAGACAGGCAGAGAGATGTTGCAAGGGCAGGGCAGCACGAACTTAGGGACCGGCAGTCCAACGGAGGGTCAGTGCTTTGGCCCCCTGGCGACGTGTCGTTCCCAGGGGGTGACACATGTCAACTTATGACACATGCACATTTTTGCCTATAAATAGTGGACTTTGGAGCTTTTTCAAGGATCTTTTCTCTCATTTGGACTTTTCACTTTCTCTCTCTAAAAGACATTCTCTCTGGAATTCTAGTGAGAGAAACACACTTGGACTCCCGTCTACGGACCCTTGACGCTGCACCCTTGTCACGGACTGTAGACTGTCGGTCCTGTTCATCGTCACCCTGCCTGCGCAGCGCTGCCAGCCCTCACGACCTGTCTGGGGAGCCTTGCCCTCGGCCCTTACGCCGTCCTTGCTGTCTCCCGCGTTGCCTACCTGGAAGCTGACTCAGACCGCATCCTTTGTGGCACCTCCACGTAGCATCGAACCATTTTCGGCATCATCATTTTGGCGACTCCGCTGGGGAGGTGAGCATCGTATTGCGGTTTGCACACCTTCCGGACTTAGGCATTATGCCTGTGCAACGGAGAGCTACCAGGGCAACCAGCCAAGGACCCAACCCCGCCATGCAAGAACACCACCTCGGTGATCAGGAAGAGACTAGCGCCACGCGGCTCCAAGACCAGCTGCCAACCACTACCCCCGACGTGCAAGTGCTCGTAAATGCAGCCATCCAGCAACTCACTCCAACCATCACCACTCTGCAAGATTCACAGACCACTCTACTAGCCGCCATTATGGAGATGCAAAAATCCATACAAGCCCTGGCCTCACAGCAGGCCGCTCCATCAATCCAGCCTTCAGGACCGGGGCCAGCTTTTGACGTCGCCCCGGCCCCAGTGTCGCGACTACCGCCGCCTTGGATATCCAGACCCTTGGCGGTAGGGCTCGCAACACCCTCGCTACCGGTAGCCGACACATCTCCTTCTGCAGTGCCGCCCCGCAAGCTACACACGGATCTCGGGCCAGTCTTGCAGCAGATTCTCCCCGCTGTCACACCATCTCATCCGACGCCGGCAAGAAGCTCCTCCGAAACGCATGACTCCATCGAGATGGAACCTAATCCGTATCCAATTGAGCAACACCAAACCCCCGGCCAAGTGATAGACATGTCTCGCCAACCCACACTCGCCCCTGCACAGCTGCCCTTGCCAGCACCTGTACTATACCAACCCTCCCATGTCCCCGTTCATCAAGCCGTGCCATCTGGGGGCTCGGGGGCTCGCGACGCACCAGGCGGTCATCACCCCTTGACCGGCAATGAGGCACCATCCTCCAACTATGTCACTCGGTCAGATTTGGAAGCCCTTGTCCGTCGCCTGTCGAGGAATTCCGAGCCGGACTCCTCAACCCGTCTAACCGGACACGCCCCGTACGCCAATGATATCGCCATCGCACCCTACCCCCTCAAGTACAAGCAACCAAACTTTGTGCTCTTCAACGGACGTGAGGGAAACGCCCGTGAACATCTAACAAGGTTCGCAGGCTCCTTGGAGCAGTATGGTACAGGAGGCAGCTTAAAGTTGAGAGAATTCCACAAGTCCCTTACAGGCTTGGCTTACACTTGGTATCACCAGATCCCCGCAGGGACCGTCCACACCTGGAACGACATGGTCCAGCTGTTCTTAGACAAGTTTCATTACGAGACCGAGCGCGTGACTATCGTTGATATTGCTGGCATTCGCCAGAACCAGGGAGAAGACTTGAATAAATATGTGCATCGTTTTCATCTCAAGTGCCTTGAGTGCACAGATTTCAGCAAAGACGAAACGTTGGTTCCCATATGCATCAAAAATATGATTGACGTCTACCGAGTGCATATCGAGAACCTACAGTTAAGGTCATGGGGACACCTCAAGGAGACAGCCCGACGAACTTACGAGACAGTTGGTCCTGTCAAGTCATGGAAGCCTCGACCGCAAAGTACGCTGTTGGCCTCAGCAGATACACCTATCACTCAGCGTAGCAACAACAGCAACAACTATGCAGGCTTCAAGCGTCAGCTTCCAGATGGGGACCAAGGCTCCGACAAGCGAAGGCAACAAAGGCCTGCACCTGACTATCCCTGTGATCTGAATACAGTGAAGGAACTCTTGGCGGAATGGGTGGCGCATGACAAAAATTTCCAACTGCCACCAATGCGGACCAACATCACAGACGAAGAAAAGGCCAGGCCCACCTACTGTCCTTTCCATCGAGCCCTTGGCCATCCGCTCAAAAATTGTAATGCACTGCGAACCATCTTTGCAAGGAAGGTAGCGTCGGGCGACCTGCAGCTACGGAAGAACAACGATGTGCGCAAAGATCCCTACCCACCGCATCGCAACAATAGGGAGCACCAGGCCCTTATGGCTGTCACTGACCATGTCGAGCCTGTAATCCACGAAGCCCCGGCAGAGCCCACACTGACCCTCGTGCCTCCTCCAGCTAAGCAGTCGATGCCTTCCTTTCGACAGATGACGAAGATCAAAAGTTTTTTTGATGAAATGGGGTTTTCACCCGCCGCCCGGACTTATCTTTCCAATTGCCTGCTCGAGGTCACCACCGGCCTCGGTCCCGAATGCTTCGCCGTCCAGGCTGAATTACGTCACATCCCCTCCACGGCCTTAGTCTTCTCGGATGAAGACTCGCCGCCGGTCGAGCATCACAATCGGCCGCTGTTTTTAGAGTGTACTGTTAATGGCACGGGCTTCCGTCGTGCCTTGGTTGATTGCGGCGCCTCGATCAACATCATACCTCTCATCACCCTGCAACAGGCCGGCATTCCCCCAAGGAAAATCATCCGTGACCCCGTCAAGATTACCGGCTTTGGACAGGGTCCTCAGTCGACCCTCGGCCATATCACTGTCGACCTCATGGTCGGAACTGTCCGTCGCGACACTACTTTTCACGTAATAGACAGCGAGTCTGCCTTTCACCTCCTGCTCGGGCGACCATGGATCCATGTCAACAAGGCCGTTCCCTCAACATACCACCAATGTGTGAAGCTGGTAGCCGGTTCTACGGGACATGAGGTAGCAATGACAATCCCTGCAACCAAAGCCCCCTTTGAATGCGCCGAGTCTTATTTCGCCGAGGCCTCCTTCTTCACTAATTTCGCCGAGGATGGTGAGAATGCTACTCATATACATTCTACCAGGCTGCCGACCTGGGATGAGCTGTGCGGGGACAAGCTTCCCAAGGCCAAAACCGAGAGAAGTAACAAGAATAATGGGTCAACCCCACCGCTTCCGCCTGCTGCCACGACCAATTCCCCCCTTCTTCCCCCAAGTCCAAGAAGCAAAAGGCTGAGCCGGCCTTTCAACGTATCGTCAAGGACGGCAAAATCATCTATCAATTATGACGGTATGCAGGGGCTCCAGGCGGTCCCTCATCAGACCCCCTCGACCCCGACCCCCTTGGAGAGACTGAATGGTGCCGCACGGCCGAGCATTGCCAGCCAGATCCTGACCTCACCCCCGGCGCGGCACCACCTTGCTATGAGGACGGCCCTCGACCACAGGCTGAAGATATTGAAGAAATCAACCTGGCCGACCCGGGCGAAGAACCGCGGCACACCTACATTGGCACAAAACTCGCCCCCGGCCGAAGAGAGGAATTGGTTTCCCTCCTGCACGAGTATCGTGATGTCTTGGCATGGAGCTACAATGAGATGCCCGGACTGGATCCTGCCTTAGTCACACACCATCTCAACATTGCTACCGGATCCGTCCCTATCCGACAACACCCGCGGACATTCCGCCCCGAGCTCGAATTGAAAATCAAGCAAGAGATTGAACGCCTTCTGCAGGCAGGCTTCATCGAACCTATCACTCACCCTATTTGGCTGGCTAATGTCGTCCCTGTACAAAAGAAAAATGGCCAAGTCCGCGTCTGTATTGACTTTCGGGACTTGAATAAGGCATGCCCCAAGGACGAGTTTCCACTACCCAATATCGACATGCTTACGGAGGCCGCCGCCGGATATGAAACTTTATCTTTCATGGATGGGTTCGCAGGTTATAATCAGATTCGCATGAACCCCGACGACAGCGCCAAGACAGCCTTCCGCACTCCTATGGGTAATTTTTGTTGGAAAGTTATGCCTTTCGGCCTCAAGAATGCGGGTGCTACGTATCAAAGGGCTATGACAGCAATATTCCATGACATGATACACCGTACTGTGGAAGACTATGTCGACGATCTTATTATCAAATCCAGGAAGGAAAGTGATCACCTCACCGACCTTCAAGCGGTCTTTGATCGTTGCCGCCAGTATAACATGCGGATGAATCCATTGAAATGTGCCTTCGGCGTCTCCTCCGGCAAGTTCCTCGGCTTCTTGGTCAGTCGACAGGGCATCGACGTTGACCCCTCGAAAGCAGCCTCCATCCAAGAAATGCCCTCCCCCAAGAACACAAAGCAACTGAAGAGCTTCCTCGGCAAGGTCTCTTACCTCCGACGCTTCATACCCGCGCTGGCCGAGCTCATTACGCCATTTCAACACTTGACGCGTAAAAGCGCACCATGGAATTGGGGCGCGCCCCAACGGCAAGCATTTGAACGGATTAAGGCGGTCCTCATGTCACCGCAAACCATGGTCGTACCACAACGGGGCATCCCACTCCTACTCTACCTGACTTCCACACCCAGATCCATCGGGGCTTTGCTTGCCCAAGAAGTCGAAGGTGTCGAGCGTCCTGTTTATTACCTCAGTAGAGTGATCAGGGGGCCCGAAGCCAACTACTCCGAGCTCGAGAAACACTGTCTAGCCTTGGTGTACGCCTCACAGAAGTTCAGACATTACTTTCTGGCGCACCAGATCACACTCGTCACCAAGGCTGACCCACTCCGTTACATGCTTACGCGTCCCGCCCTGTCTGGTCGACTCACCCGGTGGTTGCTGCTATTGGCCGAATTCGGTTTATCTATCAAGAATCCTACAGCTCTGCGGAGCCAAGCACTTGCAGACCTCCTGGCCTTCTTCCCACGCCAACAATGTGAACCGATATCGGATCAACTGCCTGGGGAGGAGACAGCCCTGATCACCGACATCGATGAACTGTGGACGCTTGAATTCGACGGCTCTGCCACTAGCAAAGGTCCCAATGGCACACCCCTCCGGCAAGGGGGTGCCGGCATAGTCCTCCGGGCACCAGACGGTGTTACCACTTCATTATCTTTCAAACTTGCATTCCCGGTGTCTAACAACGAAGCTGAATACGAGGCACTTGTCATTGGCCTCATGATCGCCGTCAGTATGGGGGCTAAGGCGCTGTGTGTGAAAGGAGACTCAAATTTGGTCATGAAGCAGGCGGACGGGGAGTTCGCGGTCAAAGAACCAGCCTTGGCACCTTATCGTGCCTTGGTGCAACACTTGGAAGGAAGACTCGGCCATGTCCAGTATGAACATCACAATAGGTGCCACAACAGACATGCGGACAGCTTGGCCACGATCGCGTCAAAGATAGAGGTCGATGGTGAACAACGGATGCTAACCATCGTCAAGAGAATGGAACCATGCACAGCACTGAACCTAGTCCCGAGGGACGTTACTGCGGACGATTGGAGGCAACCGATTATCGACAAACTTAAAGCGCCATCTCTTGCTCATGCCTCCACCCTTACAGACTTTTCAATGATGGGAGATGTCTTATACAGGCGGTGTCCCGGAGGCACTCTAGCCAGATGTTTGGCACCGGAAGAGGCAAAGCACAAATTACAGCTCGGCCACCAGAAGTGTTGTGGCCTCGACGGTCCCCCTCTATATCGTCGCCTCCAGCGTATGGGCCTATATTGGCCATCCATGGCCAAGGACGCCTCGGATATACAAAAAGATTGTCCCGAGTGCTTGTATGCACCCGACGGTGCAGAAGCTCTTGTCATTGACATCGAAGGTGACTGGCGCCAGCCTTTCATCCAGTATTTATCCCACGGGATTCTACCACCTGACCGCGGCTCAGCACGATCCATCAAGCGCAAGGCAGTCAAGTATTTTGTGACGGAAGGCGAGTTGTTTCGCAAGGGATTTTCGGGACGCACCCTGCGATGCTTGCAGGGTGCCCAAGTGGTCAAGGTCATTAACGAAGTACACAATGGTGATTGTGGTGAACATCAAGGCTCCCAGAAGCTGTATGCAGAATTACTAAGATTGGGGTATTATTGGCCGACTATGGAATCCGACTCCATCTCGCATGTCCGACGCTGCCAACCCTGCCAGCGGCACGCCGACAGGATACACACGCCAGCATCCGACTTGCACATGATCTCAGCCCCGTGGCCATTTCATTCTTGGGCCCTCGACCTCATCGGCCCCATCCACCCGCCGTCCAGACGCCATTCATGGATCATGGTTGCTACTGAACGCTTCACGAAGTGGGTCGAAGCCGTACCTCTGCGGAGAGCCACGGGAGGTGCCGTTTCTAACTTCTTACGTGACGTCATCTGTCGTTTCGGCATCCCTCGATGTATTATATCTGACAATGGCACGCCATTCATTAACCGAGAGGTTCGAGCTCTCATGGAAGGGTACAACATCAGCCATGCTACATCAACTCCCTATTACCCGCAAGGTAATGGTCAAGCTGAAGCTTCCAACAAGACTTTGCTACGAGTATTATCGCGAATGGTGCATGACGCCGACCGGTCGTGGTCCGAACAACTGAATCTGGCACTCTGGGCCTACAGAACATCCCTGCACACAGCGACAAAGGCCACGCCCTTCTCTCTCGTCTACGGGGACGAGTGCGTGGTACCTGCCGAGATCGCAGAACCATCGGCTCGACTTTCTCTAAGCAGCGGTCTCGGAGATGAAGCAGCCCGGCTGGCGGCACTTGACGGCCTCGACGAACGACGAGCCACGGCCCTGCGCCGCATGAAGAAGTATCATGAGCAGCTCACGAAAGCTTATGGGAAGACCGTCAAGCCACGTTCATTTATCGAGGGTGACCTTGTTCTTCAAGCCGCCAAGCATGTGCGGGCCAACATGTCAGCTCCTAAATTCACGCCAAACTGGGAGGGCCCTTTCACGGTGCACGAAGCCCGCACTAATGGCTCGTACCTCCTGCTCAACCACGACGACGGTCAGGTCTCGGCCCCCATCAACGGCCGCTACCTGAAGAAGTATTATGTTTAGTCACGGCAATGTTCCCCCAGCCCTATCCGCCCGCGTCATAGTACGCGCTCTCATAGCATTTTTGTACATGCGACATTGCTTACAGACTTGTAATTTTTTTGTTGATCTGTATAGCGTTCTACGCTACTCATGTAATGGCGTTTTGTCCCACGTCCTATCAATACAAAGTCATGCTGTTACCTCAGCTTCTGCCTAGCTAACACTCATTCTCAACCTATGCTTCCTAAGTCACTTTCTACGGGCGGGAATGGGAGAGCATTCACAGGTGACCAAAACGCGCAAGACATTCAAAAAAAAAAAAGAAAGAAGAGAGCAACCGAACACAACATGCAATAAGCCAAGATCATCGAAAATATGTACATATACATCAAACGTTTACTAGCCGTCGTTGAGCGCTACAACTACAGCAAAGTAACATACAAGCTAAGAAAGTCTAGACAACAGCGATGCAACTGGGTGGGAGCTGAATGCCTGAAGTGCCTCCCGCTCTGCTTGTACCTCTGACCATCCAGCATCAAGCTCGGCCTGTCGCCTCAACCGTTCTGACTCTCGCCCGTCCACCTCACCTCGCCGCCTCTGTAGATCGGACAACTGCCTCTGCAAATCGACGAGCTGTCTCTCTATCTCTGCTACCTGCATGTCAATCCCGGCCAACTCTGCGGTAATCTCTGACCGCTCCGCCTCTAATCCTGTACGGCGCCGCTCCAGCAACATCTCCCGCATGACCACGACTGCGCGCCTCTCATCCATCTCATGGCTGCCGCTCCTCGACCTAAAGAAATCTGCTAGCCAGTCCAGCTGCATACCTAGTGATGTGAACGGAGCGAACTCTGAAAGCGACCGAGCAACGAACTCTGCAGTCCAACCCGTCGACGGCACACTGGCGAACGGCAGCAACCACTCCATAAACCCGGCAGACACCCACATCCGTAGTACTGGGTTCTCTACCCCCACCCTCTCGAATGTCTGCGGGAACGCTGCCTTCACCAGTTCTAACCGGCGCACCGTCTCCGCTGGTAGCTGGAGGCCCCCCCAAGTCGCCACATCCACCTGACCGCTCGAGGATCCTCTACTCATCTCTCCGGCTGTCGCGCCACTGCCGCCCGCTGCAGAAATCTCCGACATTCCACCCGCCCTCTGCGCACCAATCGTGGCTGAGTGCATCGCCAGTAGAGTAGCGCCAACCTCAACCACGGACTCCGGCAATGTGTCGTGCCGTCGCGCCACCACAGCCTGAACCGGTGTCTCATGCTCACGAATCGAGGCAGCAACAACAGACTCAGGCTCCGCCATATCACCACCATCACCTCCCACAACCTGCGTCTCCATGCCTGTCCACCAGTCCTCGTCAATATCAAACATCACTGTATCGCTCCCCTCTCCGCCGTATAGTGCCCCCACCGTTTCCTCAGTAGCAGGCAATGGACTCACCCTCCTCGTCACACCGGCCGCCAATATCTCAACGGCCTCAGTCTCATCACTGTCAACTGATCTGCCGGCCTCGGCTGCCATAGCCTCCTCGCCTTCGATCTCGGTCTCGGCCTCGCTACCCTCCGCGACCGCCTCTTCCTCGTCCCCCTGGCAAAACCGCTGTCAGTTCACAAATTATGAGCAATATGCAAACCATATTTATACGACAAAAAGAAAGGACAGAAGCAAACCTCAGAGTCTAGCTCCTCTAATACGTCGCGCGGCCTCTTCGCCCCTGATATGTGTGGGGCTGATGTACCAGCACTAGCCTGACGCGCTGTCTCCATCATCCCCACTCGCAATGCCGATAAAGGGCCCTTGCCGGCCCCCGGCACCCTCGGCACCTCTGCAATAAGCTCCTCTCCGCGGTCCTCCCCTGGGGCAGCGTCCCCCAACTCTCCGGCATCCTCCTCCGCCTCCCTCTCCGAGCTCGGAACAGAACTCCCGGTCACCAGTGACAGCATCCCGCACTGCCTCGCGACTGTGGCCGATATCAGACTCAGGGCTCGGTCGCATGCGAACACATCTACCTGTCGACGTGTGCCTGACGGCTGTGCCAGCCATCCGGCCCAACTCCCTCGCAGCCGCTCCCACCAATGCGCATAATCCGCTGTCACCGCCCCTGCCACCTCTGTCCCTGGCTGCCTCCACTCTGTCGTCGGTGCCGGCCACTCGCGGGCTCTGTCATATCGTGTATACCCAAAAGCCGTCGCCACACTCCAAGGGCTGTCATAACCGCATGGGGGCTCTAGGTCATACCCGAATGCCAACGACAGACGGTCCGGGCAATACCTCGCCACATAATAGCAGCACTCGGCGGGCTTCCCGCCATCATCTGTCAACACCGGGAGCCAGCCGGGAAAATACGCAACCAATAGCGCCAGCTGTCCTGGCACTAACTCGCCTCTCCTGCTCAGATCTGTCGTCACCTCCTGCACGTGCAGCCATGGCGGCGTACCATATGACGCATGCATCTCCATATAGGGCCGTCGCTCGCATTCCTCCCGTTTGTCTAGAATCTGTGCCAACGGACACCCCGGCCTCCTGATGCCTGCCCAAGCAAACGCCCGAGACCCGCTGCACCATAACGCTACCTGCCGTGACCTGCCTGGACGGGTCACTGTCCCCATCGTCGGTGACGGATGTGCGAGTGGGTATCCATCGGGCCGGTACCCTGGAAAGCACTCGTACAGGTACCTCTGCAAGAACATCCAGTCCACGTACGTCGCCACCTGATACCGACCATATGACCGCTTCACGTCATTCACGAACTGATCTAGCCGCGAGTATAACGTGCCCAAATACACCGGAGCCAAGCCGACCCGCCTTCCCTGCGCCATCCGAATGGCCAAGGGAAACACCCTCGGGGAAATGCCATCCTCAGGTGTCCCCTCAAACACAAACCTGCAAGCAACGACCGGCAACATATGTCAGTTTGACGTTTTACATGGCAAGCAGGACATACGATATATTCACGCATAATCACATGACAGTACGAAAATTTACCTCGACAAGAACATAGCCAAAAACGCCACCAACTCGTACCGATCGTTGCCATGATACGGCCCCATCACGAACTGGGCAGCATTGCCCAACCTCTGGCCTGTCCTCGCCTGCGGCGTACCATAGAACTGGCGCAGCCACCCACCGTACGTCCCCTTCCGGTGCTTCTTCGTCTCCGCCAGGATGTCTAGTAGCTGCGTCTGCAACAACCGCTCCTCCCCGCTCAGCCGGGTCACCCGTGCATCCACCTCCCCGTGTATCGGCAGCCCTGTCAGCATCAACACATCGAGTAACGTCGGCCCGATCTCCCCGAACTCGGTCACGAACGTATGCGACTGCGTGCTCCATCTTGCCAGCAATCGGGTCATCCCTGGCGTATCCCTATATAACTCCAGCCCCCTCGCCGTGATATTGATCGCCGGCAACAGTCCCAGTGCCTGCAACACCTGCGCCCTCTCCGGTGTCTCCACCATATGCTCACACCAAAAGTCCCACCCTACCGGCATCGCACTATGGCCCTTGAACATCACCGGCGACCAAGGTATGTCCTCTCTCCCAATCAACAATGCCGGTACATACCTCGGCGACATCACAGGCGCCTCCGACCAGCTCGGCGCGCGAAGATAGGGTGACGACAGCCGAGGCTCCTCTCCCATCGACGGACCACCCCACGGTGTCGTGAACGCTCCGTCTGCCACACGAATAGCCAACTCCCTCCACAGCTCCCGGTCCGGTACACACGGTACTACTCCCCTCACCCCCAGCAATGTGTTTGTCTTATCCGGCTCCGGATCGTAGGACCTCCTACCGCCATCATCAAAGGTCAATGGCACTGCCGCCTCGACACCCGCTGATGGTATGGCCTCATCGACTGGCGGCGCCGGCACAGGTACAGTCATCATACCCCGCGGCGGTCGCGATGTACCCGCCGCGGCCCCTCGCGGCTTCGCCCACATCTTCTGCCGAACTTTCTTTGCTGCTGGCGTAGCTCCGGGCTGTGAGGTTGGGACTTGGGCCTGTCGGACACCCTGCGTGACCGACCCACCATGACTGGCCGACCCCCCATGACCGGCCGACCCCCCGTGACTGGCCGACCCCCCGTGGCTGGCCGACCCCCCTTGCCCTCCGAGCCACCGACCTCTCCTCTCGGCCGACCCCCTGGCCCCGACGACCCCTTCCGCCTCTTCTCTCACCATCCCTTTCTCTCTCTCTCTCTCTCTTTTTCTCTCTGACTTTTGTGGGCACAAATGGCGGTGCCTCCGCCCCCTCCCCCTCCTCTCCTTATATAGGGGTGGGCCATTTTCTTTTCTTTTTCTTTTTTTCTTTTCTTTTCTTTCTTTCTTTCTTTCTTTTTCTTTTCTTTCTTTTCTTTTCTTTTTTTTTTTACGCTCCCGTCCGCCGGCGCCTCGCCGCAGTTTGTCGCCCACGCGCCGTCGCCGCCATGACCGCCGTGCGCGCCCACGCGCCACCTCTACGGCCTTCGTCGCACGCACTCACATGACAACTCCGAGACTGGCCCCGTCGCCAGCGTGCCGTTTCCTCGACCCACGTCGCCCGTCTTAACTCATCGCGCTCTCTGCAACGCGCGCTCAATGCCAATGGTCTCTTGATGCTCGTCACCGACCGCGCTCAATTGCCACGACAACATCACCAAGTATTGTCCCCGCGACGATCGTCGCCATGCCCATGCACCACGACCATGTTACAAGCCTCCGGGCATAACACCCGTTCACCACACCATGCGCCCCCCCCATGGGCATGGAAGATCCCCGACCCACTCTCCAGAGTGTGCGGCATTCTGGGGGCTCCGCTCGTAGTGCTCCAGCACGAGGACCCCTCCCTGCGGCATGGGCTGAGCGCCATCACGGGCTAGCGCCATCGCCGGCTCAATCAAACTGCGGGATGGGCTTCGTGCCATCGCCGGCTCAATCAAACTGCGGGACGGGCTGCCGTCGCCGGCTCAATCAAACTGCGGCATGGGCTGAGCGCCATCACGGGCTAGCGCCATCGCCGGCTCAATCAAACTGCGGGACGGGCTGTATGCCGTCGCCGGCTCAATCAAACTGCGGCATGGGCTGAGCGCCATCACGGGCTAGCGCCATCGCCGGCTCAATCAAACTGCGGGACGGGCTTCGTGCCGTCGCCGGCTCAATCAAACTGCGGCATGGGCTGAGCGCCATCACGGGCTAGCGCCATCGCCGGCTCAATCAAACTGCGGGACGGGCTTCGTGCCGTCGCCGGCTCAATCAAACTGCGGCATGGGCTGAGCGCCATCACGGGCTAGCGCCATCGCCGGCTCAATCAAACTGCGGGATGGGCTTCGTGCCGTCGCCGGCTCAATCAAACTGCGGCATGGGCTGAGCGCCATCACGGGCTAGCGCCATCGCCGGCTCAATCAAACTGCTACACGGGCTTAGCGTCATCGCCGGCTCCATCACCAGGGACCCTGGCCCCCGCAGCGAGATGGGCTGTAACCACATCGTTTATGCGTGCGACGCCCGCTCGGGTTGCCCCTCCGCGCACGCCACACGCAGGGGGCTTATGTTCATACCCTATTCTGGTCGCACCCCAGGACCCGCTAAGGGACCCACTTTGCACGACACATCACCCAGTCAGCGGTCAACTTTTCAACGCTCGAGGGCCGGTCAAAGCAACGCATGCTCAAGTCACGTGAACCATTCGTGAAGCGACCTCGGCGTGCCTTCCACCTTGGGGGTCGGCCACCCCAAGGGGTCGGCCACCCCAATGGGTCGGCCACCCCAAGGGGTCGGCCACCCTGGGGGTCGGCCTCCCTTGGGGGTCGGCCACCTGCCTTGAATACCGACGCCGTCACCTTTGACCGTGCTCCGTTGTCACGACGACCGTCGCTCGCGGCCGCGCTCCGCCATAGTCGCGACGACCGTCGCTCTCGAACCATGCTCCTTCGTCGCGATGACAGTCGCTCGTAGTCTCGATGACCGCCACTTGTGGCCGCTCTGTCGCCATGACAACCGTCGCTCACGGTCACGCGCCATCCACGCAACGACCCTTGTCGCTCGGAGATCACTCTGCGACCCTCGTCGCCCGCACTCAACCGCGCACCATGCGCTGCAATCATGTTATATGCTCACGGGATAGGCTACTCCTCCAGAACACTATCTCCGCCGGGGTGCCTGCGTGACTGGCCTACGTGCTCTGGCACTGGGGGCTCGCGTCGGCACCCCTAAGGACTATGACCCCCGGGTCACTCCGAGATGGGAGCAGGTCTTCGGAAGGGCATCTTGCCTAGTCCACCTGGCAGCTGGGCGTCGGGTCTTCCCCACCGCTGCCAGGCCGTGGGATTCAGTAAGGGCTTGGACTGGAGGCTGGGGCAACGGGCTACTCTGACCATGCTACCGCGGCATGATCAGTCTCCTCAGACAGGCAGAGAGATGTTGCAAGGGCAGGGCAGCACGAACTTAGGGACCGGCAGTCCAACGGAGGGTCAGTGCTTTGGCCCCCCTGGCGACGTGTCGTTCCCAGGGGGTGACACATGTCAACTTATGACACATGCACATTTTTGCCTATAAATAGTGGACTTTGGAGCTTTTTCAAGGATCTTTTTCTCATTTGGACTTTTCACTTTCTCTCTCTAAAAGACATTCTCTCTGGAATTCTAGTGAGAGAAACACACTTGGGCTCCCGTCTACGAACCCTTGACGCTGCACCCTTGTCACGGACTGTAGACTGTCGGTCCTGTTCATCGTCACCCTGCCTGCGCAGCGCTGCCAGCCCTCACGACCTGTCTGGGGAGCCTTGCCCTCAGCCCTTACGCCGTCCTTGCTGTCTCCCGCGTTGCCTACCTGGAAGCTGACTCAGACCGCATCCTTTGTGGCACCTCCACGTATCATCGAACCATTTTCGGCATCATCATCATATAAACCAACCCCATTACTTCATAGAAATAGAAGTGATATCACATAAAAACTTTATTATGTTCAGTTTTAAAATTTTAATATTTATAGAACAACCCATTAAACTTAATTAATTTGGTCTAAAGCTTTAAAATTTACAAAAGAACCCATTAAACTTAAAAACTCACTACTTTGGTTAGAATATTAATATCTTTTCATATATATCAAACACATATATTATGATTATTAAGATTTAAATTGTTTTAAAAAATTACTAAGCATATATAATTAAAAAAATATTTATAAAATATGATAATCCCCGCCGCACCCGTATCCTAAAATTTTTAAAATGTCGTATCCGCGTATTCGCACCCGTGTCGTAGCCGCACCCGCACCCGAGTCCATGCTTCTTAGCTCGCCACCTTTATGAACCCACTTCCTATCTGTTCAATACGTCAACATCAAATTATCACCTTTGCTGTGTGTTAGGACTGTGTACGCGATCAGACCAAGAAAAGAGAACTAAACAACGAAAGACAAATATGAACCGTATGATGTTGTTTGTCAATGGAATCCAGCTGTTGGTAATACTGGGCTGGACATACTCGTCTGGTTCCACGGCATT